>CM025634.2:4199825-4399911 GCA_014621495.2 Entosphenus tridentatus | reverse complement strand
TATTATTTTATTATTTCCATTCTACGTGACTTTACCGAAAGAACCAAGAAGATGAATCCCTGCAGTCACGAAAGCTTTAAATCGAAATGTAATTCTGCAGAGAGTGTTGCTTTCATTCAGTCGGGTAGAGGAGGCAATCTAACACACACATGATAAGTAGAATGTATTAAAATAACGTCATACCGTTTTAGTTGTGTCCTATTAACATTATACAGTAACCTGAAATTGGGAATAGATTAGTTCTGCAAGGCGTTATGTTCATAAATGTGAAAATATGTTTAGCTTACGTTTGTATGAATTTCCGCTTTCAATAGAGCCACCATACCCAGAATAGTAGCAGTCAGGAGGGGCATAACCATTGTTGCAATAGCAGTTCAAGTTGTTGTCGCAAACCTGAAATTAACAATTAATTATATACAATTCGCTCAACAAATTTACAAGCGTGAGGGAATACTGTGCGCATATCAAACCATATTCGTTTGACCAAAACGAAAGGTAACCAAATTAAGATAAACATGCCAGTTGTAGCGAACCTCAAAAACAATGGCTTTCTCCAAAACAGGTAAACATTTCAACTTAGCGTTGACATTTCTAGACGTTACACTTCATACAAGCCCCATTGCCTCTACTCACAGGATGTTGCCTCCAACTCCAAACCTCTAATGCCAGGACACCAAAGCAGATCTATGATGCTGGGATGGTTAATCCAGGCTCAAGTAATACATTGGAAATAGGCGATAACATTTTTTGCTTACACCAAACATAGCAGCAAGCTTTTACTGGTAGGAACCTCCTGGTTACACCAGCCCACAGGGAATTATTGTGTCCGTCATGCAGGGAAGGGCTGGGTGGGGAGGGGCTGGGTGTGGAGGGGCTGGGTGGGGAGGGTGGGGAGGGGCTGGTCACCCCGTGGTGCCCTTATAAAACTCAACGTTTAACCTACTTACGCCGGCTTGTGCCCACCCTCACAGTCGGACATATTTGCGGAATACACCACGCCGCCGTTGACCCTGACCATTGACCGAGCAACCCAACGTTCCTACCAGCTCCCTCCACAGGAATGTGTTTGGAATCACTTTACAAACTCTGTTTTCTATTTGAGCAAGGAAATACGATCTTGTAAAAAAAAAGTTAAATAAAAAATCATATCGAGGTCTTGTTAAGTAAAACACTTACCATATTATTTTATTACTCTTACGACTGTACTTTGACTGGCAAAGGCTCTTAAAAGTCCCCTCCGCTCCTGCCAGTCACTCACAATAATCCCCATGTCTCTGGTGTAGAAGCCGTGTCAATCTTATTGTTATTTTAGCAGTAAATGATAAAACCATTAAAACCAGGGATCTTTTGATACGATTTATTACACAGAGTCTTTCAAGCTGCCTCCGCATTACCATAAACAACCACGTTGAGACAGTAAGCATGCTTTGCAAGAGAAAGTGCTTGTCAATTGCGCACAAGAAGCTCTTACCCCATGTCCACTGCACTTCTGAGTCGTATTGCAGAGGGTGCCCAAAACCACTGTGGCGTTCTGGCACTGGTTGTCCATGCACACCTGGAGATGAACATACCGCTATTATCAGCCCTGAATGTAACAGACACCACCATTCTCACAGCATTGTAACATCTACAGCGGCTAAAAATTATTCCTAAGCTTATAATCTATTATTATTACTACGGGTGAAACTGGCCTTTGGGGAAAAAAAAAATACACCGTTATTCTTCCTTGACGTGGCATTCGAAACAACAACGAACCAAAATTGGAATTGCCTTATCGAGTTTGGAAAGCCATTTTGATGGCGTCTGAGGTCACCAGATGGCAGTGAAGAGTGATGGTAAATTGCACTCCACCAGTGAGAATTAGGCAGCTCCTTATTACCCACTTTTCCTCCACCAACCAATAATAGCCTTGGCACAAGTATGGTGCTGGGAGAAAGTATCGACACTGGCAGCTGACAAAGATTTGCTGATCTTACATCCTGACCAGAGTTAGGATGAGGATTTCAGGATAAAGACTTGCATTTATAGAGGGCTTAAATATTACAGGACATCATAAAAGAGGTTTTTAACCTCAAGGTTTTTTTTTACCTGATTAAATAAAGGTGAAATAAATAAATGAAATACCAATGATAACTGGAGCCGGCAAATAAAGAATTTATCTCATTTGAATGTTCTTTTGATTGTGAGTGTTAACAATTACCATGCCAATTATTGTATGTCATGTGATGAGTGTTACCCATTATAAACCCACATATGATGCACCTATAACCCTGGGTAAAAACTACGCAGCTCTCTGTATGTATCATACATCGTATATGGGCCCTCGCAGATTTGCACCCATAAGGTGCCAAGCAGGGCACAGCCACAATGATTACTCCGATGAATAACTGAAGAACGTTATACGGTGGTCCAGAGATATCACCCTACAAGCAACAAATTGCATCCAGTCGCATAAAGAGAAATCGCAACACTATCACTGCATTGCTATCACGATCAACTCTGGATAATTATCATCGTCTAATTGCCACAATGAATTTCCACCTTCACCGCAAAATCACCGTTGACCTTCCTCTCCCTGTACTCACACTGTTGCTGCCACACTTGGTGCCGGGCTGCACCAGACCAGGGTCAGGAATATCACTGCCGTAATTGAAGCTGACGGCATTGCAACCTTGGTAGCTGGCAAAGTTTGGGACGTCGACGATGAGCGGCTTCATGGGTGTGTTTTCACACACCAGCTTCCCACACTTAATATTCCTGCAAGGGGGGGAATAGGAATGAAATCTAAGCGGTGTGCAGTGCCACACCTCAGATGGGCCTCCTTGCAGAGGCTCTTCAAAATTATTTCACGAACACTATTTTTTAGGTATCATTTAAAATAAATATATACAAACGATGAGTTTCTGGAATATATACATCGATTTAAAGCTTTCGTGACTGCAGGGATTCATCTTCTTGGTTCTTTCGGTAAAGTCACGCAGATGCTGTCTCCCCGACAGACCTGGTCTTCACCTGAGGACGGCTGCTTGTGTTGTGGCCGAAACGTCGTGAGAATTATTTTATTATGTTTTCTTTTTATTATTTCCATTCTACGTGACTTTACCGAAAGAACCAAGAAGAGGAATATATATTGTTTTCTTTTAATGGACTTAATTCATATTTTGGATCAGTAGGACATATCTTTGGCAAAACAAACCAGAATAAAATTTCTTCAAATATACTGACATTCACATCAATCACTTCTTTCCCCTGGTATGTATTTGGAACGTTTTTTCACACCGTACATAGCCAACTGTGCTAATTGGTTCGCTATCGATTACACATCAACCCTAAAAATGTTAGCGAATGTCATCGTCCCTACTTCTCGTTTAGTCCCATATCTGAACTGGATGTGCTACAGAAGCTCATATCAACTAAGACGTCATCATCATCCATGGGAGAAGACGAGTTACCTGCATTTGCACTTGTGACTGTAGCAGATCTCATCTATAAATACCCTTTGCACACATTTTCAAGCGGTCATTTACCAAAGGTACATTTCTACTAGAATGTAAATCTGCTCTTATTCATCCAGTATATGAAAATGGCACTAAATTATATCCTAACAATTATAGACCAATCTTCATTCTTTCACCAGTTACTAGAATATTTGAAAAAATACTTTAAATCACAAATAAATTGCTACCTAAAAATAATCACAATCTCCTGCATCGTGTGTGGACCCATACATAATTAACACGTAAAACACTGCTTTACAATAAATGGTCAAATATCCCAATACAGGACCCACCTAAATCAGCTTTGACACTCAATTTAGTATATTTTTTTTCTGCATACAGAGATCACACTTGCAATACTTACGCTGTGGTGCAGGGTATAAATCCATTTGTTTGTTGGCCACAGTTGCCAAATTCATTTCCTTTAGTGTTCACAATTAAATAGCAATTATCCGATCCCGAAGCAGCATCTGCCAAAACGATAAATGGGATTGACAATTTTTAGTACAACAATACACATTTCGATTTAAAGCTTTCGTGACTGTAGGGATTCATCTTCTTGGTTCTTTCGGTAAAGTCACGTGACTTTACCGAAAGAACCACGAAGAACAATACACACGTGGAATAAAGCCATACAATGTCGATCATTCCTACATATTCACATCTGAAATCCAAGCTTCACCCAACTGGAAAATAGCACTACACAACCCAGTAAATGACTGAAGCCAAATAACGTGAAGAGGAGAGATAACAAGGATTATTAACACAAACTATTTAAACTATTTTTATTTTACCAGGTAAAGCCCACTGAGCTATGTAGCTCTTTTTCAGAAGTGGCTTGGCCACAAATGATAACTCAAACAAAGTGGCTTATCATGTGGGAATTTCTAGCAGCTAAACAATTCTAAATGTGGAGAAGAAAAACAGGAGGGCCCCGTGAAAAATCCAAGCGACCACGGGGAGAACACGCAAACTCCAAATATACAGGTGTCACAGGGTCGGGATCGAGCCCATGGCCTCCTGTATAGCAAGTGAGGTAATTAACATCTCGTCACCGAATACGTACTGCCTCCCCAGATGCTCTGGCACTGGTAGTCCAAGGTGAGACAGACACCGTTGTAGCAGTAGGCCGAACCATTTTGACACGGGTATCCATTCTGTATGAAGGTGTCCGTGTAACAGAACTGCGAGGAGCCATTGCAGTACTCGGGCAGGTCACAGGCTCCCACTGATGGGCGACAACTCTCGCCTTGGCCCATAATCTGGATGAAACAACAAAGTAAATCATGTACACGCATAGTTTATTGCAACATATTCCAGCGTGTGTTTGTACTTTGCCGTGAACATTAGGAATCCGCTTTGCTCTGCATTGTGGTAAAATTGCAGACAACCTGCACACATTAGGAAGTAATAGGGCCGCGGATTATTGAGCGGATCCTACAGCTGCCGTGCATAATCAGTCGTGGGTACAAGGGCCGCGGATAAGAGGAGTTCTGTTGTAAGCTGTACATGCTGTGCATTTGCCCCAACATAAGTGATTTGCACACTCAGAATTCCCCCTTACCTTGCAATCCTTGCAGCACAAGCCGTAGGCACACTCAGCGTTGCCCTTAAGCATACAAGTGCTTGCTTCACAGCAGGGATTTGTACATTCCTAAAAAAATATACAAAAATAAATGACGATGCATATCCGAGTGAAAATGTCATAACTTAATGTGTCGAGAATACCATTTACACACATCTTCATGGATTTGGGGAGATTCTCAATGATTAAAAAAGTATTACAAAATGTAGTTATAAAGTAGGTTAAGACAGAAACTTGTTGACACCATGTGCAAATGCGTCAGTCATGTTTCTGGGGAGAAACAACCTTAGCTGCTTTATATTTTGCCTTCATATTTGCATCTCCGGTTTCTTCAGCTTCCTCATCCCAGCCCCACTCACCAACAATGTCAGTAAGACCTTTGCTGATGTTGGACACCCCCCCACCCCCATCTATCTCTCCTACCTGGCTCCTCCCCCCCTTATTTTGCTTATATAGCCCCTTGTCACAAAAGCAGCTCTTGCCCACTGCAGCAGTTGTTTCTTGCCGTGGTTGTCCCACCTGATGACGGACGCATGTGTTGCGCCCGAAACGTCGTGATTACATTTATTTTATATTTTATACCTACGTGACTTTACCAAAAGAACTAAAGAGTATGGATCCCTGCAGTCATGATAGCTTCAAATCTAGATTATATAGGTCCGATTTATCAATCCTGGGCAAGGCAGCAAAAACAACAACAACAACAACAAGACGCACTTCCAGACCACACCAAGATAACACCACTCAACAGTCCCTCAATAAAATGGCACATTAATTCTAGATTTGAAGCTTTCGTGACTGCAAAGATTCAAAACCTAAGAATATGGCACATTAATATTGAGCCATCGATACCCATGCATGCACGGCCCACCTTCTGCGATCCACAGTCACAGTCCTCGCCTTTGTCTACAATGCTGTCACCGCAAACGGGCTGCCGGAATTCCTCATTGGGGATCGGCACGTTGAGAAGGCAGGAACCACCGCGCTGCACCAAAATTAGGTTCTCAAAGTCACTCGTGCTGCACTCACTGAATGCTGTTGGTGGCGGGTTCCTACACACACACGTACACACATGATGGGCAAGCACACAGCCAACTTGGCCTACAGCCATACATTTTACAAATGTAAATATCTGGGAAGGGCAGGGAAACACAAAAAAACGCACAATGGGGTAAATAAAATGTGCACAGGAGGGAAATCCATGTTCGTGGAGGTTAGCAGCCAAGCTCTTTTTGGTTTACAAAAAATAAGTGAAGGTCCGCGAGTGTTGGACTACTGGTGTGGTCTTCCAATGTCTATGTACGGATCGTGTCAGTGATCACTGTGTGAATACATTTGTACAATGAGTGTAGTGGAAATAGAAACCTTCGCGACGATGTCTCTGCGTAATCTATCTCGTGTTTTAAGTCTGTTACATTTATCTACATTATGCTGTAAATAAATATTTCATGTTCTTTCAAGTTACAAGTCTGTTGCTGACCTCTTTAATTACAAAATAGGCAGATTCAGCCCAAATCATTATTCATTCTGTTAACATTGACTGGATTGTGTGGTATCACACCCCCCCACCCCATCCTTGAGTGTTTATGTGCGTCCCCTTTGCACAAGGTCACACTCCGGGGCTGGTGGCACTGCGCGTAAGAACACAATCGCATCGCTTACACCAAACCAGCGTTCATGATGCAGGGGGTGCTGCATTGACAGGGCGATCGGTCGTGGCTCATCCCCAAGTTGTGACCCATTTCATGAGCCACCACAGCTGCCACGGATGGGATTTGCCGGGTCGGCATCTAAATAGAAAACAGGTAAACATTATTGAAAAGAATAGTGTTTCGTACATCCAAAAACGAATGAAATGAGCAAAATAGTTCATTTTCTAATATTTAAACAATCACATGAGTTGCTTTATAGTCCAGAAGATAACCTGAGATCCAACTTAAAAATAAGTCTGCTAAATAATTTTGTTAAAGTTTGAAAGAATGATCGAAATCAAATTTGTGTTGTGTTGTTATTCCCTGCTGCCCCACTTTACCTGTACTAAGATAGCCATAAAAAGTTGGATGCAGGCACCATCTCCATGACAATATCAAGTGAATGCAACAATGTCCAGCTAACCACAAAAATCACGAATGTCAGTCACCTTCTTTTTTTTGGTTAATAAATTTTGTTCCAGGGTGGTTAGGACATACTGGACTTGCAATCCAGAGGTCACGGGGTTCGAGTCCATCTCCCAGTGCGGCAGTTTAAACAAATGGGCAAATTTCGATTTAAAGCTTTCGTGACTGCAGGGATTCATCTTCTTGGTTCTTTCGGTAAAGTCACGTAGAATGGAAATAATAAAATAATAAAAATAAAACATCATAAAATAATTCTCACGACGTTTCGGCCACAACGCAGGGAAATTATAAAGGCTGTACATATTGCGACTGCGTTTGAACCTCCTGCAAGATTACAGTTAGTTCATTCGGACGCTGTCTTTCCGACAGACCTGTTCTTCACCTGAGGATGGCTGCTTGCGTTGTGGCCGAAACGCCCTGAGAATTATTTTATTATGTTTTATTTTTATTATTTTATTATTTCCATTCTACGTGACTTTACCGAAAGAACCAAGACAAATTGGCAAGTTTCTTAACGTTCACTCGACCTCTATCCACCCGGCAGTACAAATGAGTACACACCACAGCTTAGTCTTATCAGCACGTCATGCGTGGTGGGGTAAAGTATGGGTAATTCCACCTCTTCCATGACTTCTGGACAGCGTGGAAGAGTGGACCAAATATCCTTGAGAGCTCCGTGTAGTGGAGGACCCTCTGCCAGCAGTGCAGTGAGCAAAGCAATTTCAAGGCTGCACCTTTATGTTTTCACCTTTGAAATTAACATTTGCCGTGAAAAGAACTTGTTTTGAAGACTACAATGGTCTTAGAGCAAATATGACGAGGCAAATGAAAGCCAATGCAGATGATGACTTCAAGGGACATTTAGGGAAGCTTCGCAATGCAGGGTAGTGACGTACCCTCGTGGATAGAGGGGCATTTGAACCCATGTTAGAACTCACAGCTGCACGATTATGCATGTAACAGTTTTGCAGCAGAACTTGATAAATTCAGGGTCAACAAATGTTTTGCTTCTTAAAGAAAACCTCAATAATTCTCAACTCAGCCTTCACTAAAATACCATTTGGGATGCATTGCAAATTAAATATTTGGCATTTCTGCAAACAATATGAAACCAGAGTGCCTAGAGAAATCCTACGGACATCAGGGAGGACAACTGATAATAAATACAGATAGGAATTACTGGAGGTCAGGTTGTTATTATTTATTTATTCAGATATTGTTTCTTTAACCATGAAAGCCTAATTGAATCTCAATACTATTTTTCAGGAGGGTCATACATAGTTTTCACAGTAGGGGGCGATTTTGCTGTAATTATAATGCGAGTTAATTGAAAGTAATTGTTTTACATCGGGATGTTTGGCCAATATCAGTTACATCGTAGGGTGAGAATTTACAATCTCTACACAAAAATCCACAGTTGGGAATCGAACCGAGGGAATTCTTTCTGCAAGGCACACGTGTTACCATTGCACCACCCTGCCTGATCAGAAGAGTGGTGGTACTATGCGTGGCATAAGATGCTCAAGCTGGAGCAACTACAAACGTAGTGCAGGGTGATATGGAAGTGAAGTGTGGAACAGAGAAGGAAAAGGATCTTGTAGGTAGAACAATGTGAGCAGTCGGAAGGAACTTTCCTTGAATTGCACAGAAGAGCAAGACCATCCGGTGGAAACGAAAACACCAGCGAGCAGGCGTGTGGTCCGCAGAAGTGATATTTACCGAGGCGATGCCGGCAGAAGAACTTCTGGAGCAGATTGTTCCCACAAATGCCATCCCCACAATTGCTCCATACGATTCCCACCTGAAAGGAAAAATAAATGGGTAACTGTACTGTACAGACAGCACTCGAGATGATGGGAGACCTTGATATTAGCGGTATAGCCCTTCACCAGCACAGCAATGTGATGAGCTGTCGAAATTCAGGGCCACAATTTGATTCAAGAATGTAACAGTCGTTCGCCTCTCTCGTATTTACTCGCTTTTCTCCATGTTGTTTGTAATCTATTGTTTCATGCCATCAGCCTAAATGTAACGTTACTAAGTCATTTACATAAAAGTAAAGATGAATAAATTTACACCGATTCTAAGATAAATAATTGTATTAACTTATTGCCTAAAAATAACCAAAAGAATCAATGAATTTATGTATCAATACACCACTACTCAATAGCATATTAATAAATGCTGCTGACTTGTACTTTTCTGTGCTCACGTAGCACAGGCACGACAGATTAACCAAATGATACACCGCAGTCATGTTTTTAAATGCAAGCAATGGTTTAAAAGGGAAGGAAGTCGGTCTTTAAAATACAAATCTACAGTGCTCATGTCATCAGTGGCTGCAGCTTAATAACATAACCTCGGGAAAACATTTGTGCCAAATGTAACACGGGTGTTCTTACCTCGTGGATTTCCACGTGAGATGATGTGCACCAGAATCGTACAAATCACACATCACTGCACTCGTTTTACCAGAGCAACAACAAGCCATGCAAACAACACAACAGCGCTGGCTACAGCACCGACCACATCCTCGCCTTACCAAATCCTCAAAAATTAACGCCACATCCATCTTCCCTGAACCATTGAACTAATAACTACTGCGTACCACGCCACTCAAAAAAGGACTCCACAGTAAACACACCACCCGGATACACTGACACACCTGGGGCATTCCACATCACGTGCCACTGCGTGCCACTCACGTCAAGAGATGTCCACAGTCGTGCCGCCCCAGGGTGTTGTAGTTGGTCTGCCGCCACTTGGCAAACTTCCCAACAACCGAACCAGCAGTATCACCGTCCTGAACCACCAATGCCTGCTCTTCCGTCGTCATTAAATGAAGTCCCACCAGCACCACACGGATGTTTATGGTTTTGTAGTCCTGTCGGTGAAATTCCAAAATGTTAAATGTTGTCCTTTTCTATCACTATCATAATCCACTTTTCTACTGTCCTTTTATTTGTGCTGTCTGTTATCTGTGCACCTTCCTCGAGATTCTCAATGTGACAGGGACTATAAAAAGGGTGCCATCCCTTGGTATAGCCACCCTCACAAACAATGCTCTTGCTGGATACAAAAAAGCAGCTACAAAGCAACTATGATGCATGCAATTGAGACGTGGCCTTTAACAAACATACTAGGTATAAATTAACGTGATCATGATGAAGGATATAAAGAGATTTTACTTAATATACTCAAACATTTTCTCTGATTAATAGTGTACTCTTAAAAGCCAAACGTTTTAAAGCAGTCCTTCAAGCTTTTTTCATTCAATTACTTCCCAGCCTCCTCGGTCTTTGCGGCAGACCGAAATAAGCAAAATCACTATCGGCCCAGGTGGGTGGGAATGTGTTGCAGCCGAGAGAGAAATCACGATCCCAAGAACAAGGAAATGAAGTGGCACTGCCAAAATCCGTGACAAGAATTCTCCCAATTGTGCAAGTGTAGTTGTGTCTGTGTGTCCCCGTGTGTCTGTGTGGACCCGGGTGGGTGGGAATGCGTTGTCGATCACCTCAGTTAACCCATAACACCTGGGTCTGTTCTGTGACCTGGTAAAGAGCTTTTGACACTTCACGTGGTCTTATAAACACCTAGCCTGGCACAAGCACCGTGGTGAAGTTGCCGTCACTTCGTGGCGAACGCCAATTGTTAATGTTGTCTCCGTACGTCTGTGTCTTTGTCTCTCGTGTCTCTGTGTCTGTGTACTCCTCTCTGTTTTGAGTGTCTCTCTGTGTCTTTGTTCCAGTGTCTGCGAGTGAATTTGTGTTTGTGGCGTCTCTCTCTTTGTCTGTCTCCGTATCCCCGTGTTGTGTCCGTGTCTCCGTGCCTGTGAGCGAGAGCATTCATAACTGTGTCTGCGTGTCATTATGCGTGTATATCTCCATGTCTGCATGCGTCTGCCGATGTCTGTGTGTGTATCTCCATGTCTGTGCGTGTGTCTCCATGTCTGTGTGTGTATCTCCATGTCTGTGTGTGTATCTCAATGTCTGTGCGTGTGTGTCTCCATGTCCGGGGGTGGGGGCTGATGGGCTGTCTCCCATGCTGTGCCGGACCAATGAAGAGGGGAGGATGGGAAGTGGCGCCTTGTGGTTCATTTCTCTCCTATAAATCTGAAATTGCCGCGTCTGATCTGGGACTTTGCCGGCTGCGAAGCACCGTTCAAGAGTATCCAGAGTGTGTTCTTGGCTGTTTCACAAATATTTCTTATGAAGGCCTGTACATCTCTAACAACGTGCAACCAGTGTAAACAAATAAGCGGAGCAATAACATAGAATCCCCGCGCCCAGCAGAAGCTGCTGCATTGCGTCCTGAATAGAATACTCACCAAGTCTACCAAGTTCACAATGGCGGCCACGTCTGTAACCATACTGCTCCTGTTGCTGTTATATCTGTTTTTATACTGCAAAAAAACATATATCCCTGTCAGCATAACGATGCTTAGCAAAATTAAAGCATTTCAGACATTTTATCAAGACAGTACAGTATGTGCAGTGTGAAGTATTGTAATTGATTTTTGTACATTTCTTAAATCAACCAAACTTGCATTGTGCATATGGTGCAACTACAATAGTTTCTAGATATGCGGCTTGCCATCAAAACTGATGTTATTACACAGGGCTAACGCCAACTACACTGCCTTAAAAGGAAAAGTAACGTTGCCTTTAGAAGCAAAATATAATAAGCCCCGTTTCTCGGAATGGCCCTTATTCATAGAAGATAATTTATGTGCTATGAAGGGTCCAAAAAATGGCCTATTACATACTTTACCCTTTCTGTTGTTATCCGTGCTTGTACACTACTGCCAAAGCAATATCCCCAAACATTTTGTAAAACACTCGTGTCACAAAACAATTACGTAACATAACCATATCTGGACAAAATATTTCTACGGCCTCAGCTTTGCCACGAATATGACCTGGTGCGAAACTTTTGACATTATGCCGAACAACACACGATAAAATAAAACGTATGGTGCACGCGTGTGCGCTCGCGTGTGCGCTCGCGTGTGCCCCATGTGGATGACTCACCAGGGTGGCACCCACCACCAGAACGAACTCCACCCACCTGGTCGTGTCAGTGAGGATGGCACGTTTCTTCTGTAAAATGGCAAAGCGGAGAACTGAGCATTGGCACCGTTCTTCCGTGAATGAAGCAAGCATCACTTTATTCATTCAGGATTTAAATACATATTTTAAAGTATAATTCTTTAACTTTTTGTATATATCATAAATCTATACATAATAATTCGCATAATAAAACTAAATCTACTCTACCACGCAATGAGTTTGAGAGATCAAAAACTTACGACAAACAATAAGACAACTGGTAAAGTGTTTGTGAGAAATGACACCAACGACTTTGCAAATACTGCACAGTAAACAAGCCGACTGTGTATGGTATAACAGCTAGCTGTACGTGATGTCAGCGTTGCCGTGAAATAAATGTGAAAAATGCAGGGCATTTACCCGAAGCACAATTGGAAGAGAGGGCAAGTCTTCAAAATGGGTGACATTTTCATGGACGACCCCGCAGCCCAAACCGCCGGTATTCAAGTCCTCCAGCTTATACACGAGGTGCTCTCCCCGCGTTGACCCTTCCAGCGGCTCAATGGCGTAGCTTACCCCATGCCACAGAAACCGACCCCTACATCGACAACACCAGCGACAACACCACCAGGTTAAACCATGAAAACAACAAAAGTTATGTCAGTGACCGCTGAATTATTGTAAAGCTTTTGGGTTAACAACATTGCACAGTACGTACAGTTTATTTACTGTAAGGGCTTTCTATTTTTCCCACATTGGTTCGTCTAAGACAGTAAAATACTGGATGAGCACATCGGCTATAAGTATGATGTTTTCATGCGGTTGATGAACACTTCAAATCAGTGGTTCTTCATCCTCACTGCAGCCGTGCATCCCTTTGGTTCTCAATCATAACAAAAAAAAGCATGTTAATAAATACATAGGTTTAATGAAAAAAGTAGTTGTACTTCCATGCTTAATTTGTGTTTCGATGATTTACCTTCTAAAAAGATCTGGCTATGCCCCGCACCCCCGGAAAGGGCATTTTGCACCCCCCAGGGAGTGCATGTGCCCCAGGTTAAGAACCACTGGTTTAAATTAATCATTATTTAATGCAAACATAGAGCGTGCAATAAGAGTAGAGTTAGCAGATACAGTGCAGTTCTTCTTGGTGATCTATATATGCAGTGACCCGTGACGGTTCGGTTCCACAGGCATACACAGACGCTGAAACGTTCTGTAATGATTTGTGCCGTTTGTCTTGGCAGCTGTAAAACATGACAACCCTGAACAAAAGCCTCGAACACTTACCGAAGTCCATCACAAGTGCTCAGAGCAACGGTCGACTCGTTTTGACCGGCCACGGTCCCGTGGTAAAAGCAGTGCGTCTAAGGAACGGGAGAGATTATCATTACTGCTGAGAATTACCTGCAGCCATCATTTGTGCTGTGTACCTGTCAGCAAAGGGTATTTTCCATTTCGAGAACTATAATTCAAAATTAAACGAATAATTTCCGCTCACCGTGTTGTTAAATCATGCAATGGCGGTGACAGTTGTCGCCAAGGAGAAGTGGGCCTGTGGCCTCAATGCTTCACATAAACTATCGAAGCAGAATTTAATATACATAAAAACAGCAATGTATTTTATGTTGTCGATTCAGTAGGTACAAACAGTTGATAATCGACAAATTAAAATTATACATATTTATGTTTCATAAATTAACGTTTAATATCCTTTGATTTAATAAGTCCTCGATTAATTATCAATCTGATAATATACAAGCATTAGTTATTTAACATGTGCAACGAACGTAATCTTTTTTATTCTCGAGAATAATTTAACGTGTTGTCAATGATTCGGGACGTATTAATTAAGTGATTTACTGTTATAGATAATTGAGGATATATTAAGGAGTCTATTAAAGATGTCGATGTTTTAACACGTATTAATAAAACCATAGCAACAAATGCCATAGCACATGATAGAGTCGGCTAAGCATAAGGCTCTACTTGAGCAGAGAAGGACTAATGCATGAAACATCAGCCTTCTAAATATGTTTTCCTGTTATAATCACTTATTTTTACCCAGGAAAGCGATCTATCGAGCCACTGTGGTGGCGGAGCCATTAATACCGCTACAGTGTTGTTATAACGCTGTGAAACAATAAAGTGAATGATTTCCTGTCATTTAACTACAACAGCTTCAGCGAGTCTGAAGACTCTTTCAAGAGGGTCCTGTCGTGAAATTTTGGCTGCTCCTATGAATGAGTGTTCAGTATGTAGCAGGAAACCATAGTTACAATACCTGGAAAACCCCACGCATACCCAAAAGCAAACAATAAAAACTCTCTGCATGATTAGACTCAAGAGTTCACTACCAACACCTCACCAGAAGTTATACGGTTATACGCAGCGCTAATTGAACGATGTAATTTGTTTTATTGGTGCACTCTAAAATGGCACCGCCACCACATTTCCTCAAGTTCCACACACATTTAAACAGTGTACAAATGCTGTATATATTAATGTACTATAACCAGAGACTCTTACGCAGCCCATACTTCGAGATATAATTCGTAAAGCGTTGCTAAACCTGTTAAGCCAGATTGTGGCATTTCACACAAAGAGTTTCACAACAAACCAAATAACCCCTGGAATCCCACCCTATGCTTTACATTATGCAAACAATCCCCAACCCGATACAAACACTGGCTTCCAGCGTTATATGATGTAAGATACCTAAGTTCATCGCTACTAGTAAAAAAGAAGCCCATGCCTTTTAGCTACTGTAATGAAGAAAAAGGCATAGGCTACGAAACGTCTGTTCTGAATAAATCCATGACGTCCGAGTAAATGTGTTTCGCAGTGCTTACTCTGTAGTTGAGGTCTTGCATACTTGCACTGCCATTGTGCGAAACTTTAAAATGAGGTGGTATCAGGTGTCTGGAACAAAAATATAATATATTACACGCAGTAGCAACATCACTGTTCATCCAATATATAACAACAACATTAAATGTCTCCTAATATTAGAATTGTACTTGCCAAAAGGTATTGCAAATCATTGACAGTACATCACTGCCGTGTAATTTAACATTAATTAGACGTGAAAACAAAAATCATTCATTCATATTAATAGTTGTCGTATGCCCGTAACGTCACGTTTTGCTAAATTGTTGTCGCGTCAGTGTTCTTTGGCTGACCAAGGCTGGTCCAGAGTGGACGAGTGCGAGGTCCGGAGTGCACAGCGATGCGATCGCTCACTTGTTTCTCTCGAGCAGGAGAAGGACAGCCTGTCCCGTCACCTCCAGGACAATCTCCACCCTCTCTGGATGCTCGAACTGGGGACGCAATGCAAAAGGAACGGGGACCACAGGCGGAATTGGTTGCACAACGTACACCTCCTAAATTGTAAAATCATAAATGGAGTTCAAACCACCCCCCAACAGGACACTGCTAATATTTGTCATGTTCGCTTAACTCTGCGCGTGTGGAAATGTACGGTCCTTTTTCCAATTGATCGCTGAAGGACGGCTTCTCTCACGTCACGGGAGTCGTGAAGGTTGTTCGACCAGACCGTAAGTTCACGTTGATGAAGTTACGGTATGGTATGGGGTTGGAGAAGATGGGGTGGGGAAGACGTGGAAGCACAGCGCCACAGTTCAACAATGGATTTAGCTGCAACTTCCATCTGCTGCCCACTATGTGTGCGGCTTGTAAAGAAAAAAAGAAACCCAAGAGTATAATGGCCAAAGAAAGGATAAAATGGTGTAGAGGGGGGGAAAAGTTTTCTGTTAGGAAACAAGCATTAACAATGAACTTCTGTGATGTACTTATAAAACACCATTTAGAGCAGAGTTTAATATTCAATACAAGACTTAGACCTATTGAAGCACTCGTGTGTAAATAAATGTTTGTAGCAACACATTTCCCTTGCAATTGCCATGCGGTCTTATTTATTATACAAAGGATGTACTTATAGCCTAAGCCGAATTGAAATTCTTGTCGCTAGCTTATACTGTTTTGACTCGGTTCTAAGTTTACACCGAAATGAATCCCACTTCGTTGATACCTTTACATACTTCAAGGGTGCCAAGTCCGCAAATGCAGGAAGTTAAAGCAAAATACAATCTATTAATTAACATACACAGAACATCAAGCTGGCTCTTGAGTCATATTTAAATAAGAGGGTATGAGAGTACAGGAAGTGATAGTCATCATCAGCCATGATCTATCCACTGCTGAGCTAAGGCTTCCCCAAGCAGCCACCGTTTCATACAATGTCACGATGCAACGCCATCTCCACGATGGGTGTCCTCTTGGTTGCATTCCCGTCCTTTGTCTGCCACTCCGCTGTTAGCCTCGACGATTGGCCATCAAATAATCACTGCTAGCTCCGTGCCCTGTCCAAGCCCACTTAATTATCTAAACAAATAATTTGACTCCTCTTTCTGTCTCTCGGTGTCATTCCAAAGCACGACTCTCTCAATGCGGATGTGTGCACATGTCAGGATGTATATATTTTTTTGGAATAGATTCAATATTTTTTGCTGGATTAGTTTAAAGTGAGAAAAAAGACATTCAGTTTGTTTTTACAAACATCACCCATCTTAGGTTTTGGCATGTGTCCCGCAGTGCACACCAGGTGGTGTAAAATGTAGGTTTCAGGTTAAGAACAAACACAAGGTCGTGTGTGAAAAGCCATGAATGCAAGACTGCTCTCTGTGGGGACACACGCAACTTTTCAATTACATCACACTACAGTATTTACACGAGCGAAGTCGCCGTTGCATAATGCCGCACTGTATATAATGTCATACCCCCATCTCTGATGGGGGCCCACCCACTGGATAAAGAACATTTTATGTCGGTAAAAAGAACTTATCTTGAGTGTAGACTTACAAGTCAATCATTAAACAAGGATGTTTTCAGTTGCTGTCTACCGCAATGAATTGGAGCTCTCGGTTTGTAGCTCTGTGTGGACTTTTCTCACTCTTAAGATTTGCAACTCTGCACACATGTCTTTGGGCGACGGCAGGTAATCACTGTGAAATGTGGTAAAGCAGCACCAAAAACTGGTCTGTTCGCAAACTTACTTCATAGTCAAATGCTCAACATACGAATGTTGAAAATAATTTTTTTGGCCACACAAGTAAAAAAAAAGACGTGGAAGGTTTTTCTTGATTTCTCCAGAAAATGAACGGTGTAAAAATACCCCCCCCCCCCGTTAAAACGTTACACCACAACATATCTCACCTTCAAATCTCTATGGGTGATGTCTCGTCTTTGTCTACCTTCCAATGTGTATGGTACAGTAATATCGTACCAAGATAGCTTGCTCGTCTGGCTCTCTGAAGCCACAGAGAATGAACCTTCATATCCTGTAAAAATCAAATCATCAAACATGCAAGATAGTCTCATTCGCAAGACTCACATTGGTCACCAATATGATCAAAGGCAATACAGTACAAAAACAATGAAGCACATATAATTCTGAGGAAACAATGAACATAAAAGCAATGCTAATTGAAATACATTTCCTGTAATTCAAGTTGTCACGGACAAATTACTTGGTGACCGAAGCATCAAATTGAAGTTAGGGTGATGAGTGCACTTATATATAAATAGTCAAATACAATACAGGAGTAATTACTCGTCGACATCACTTGCTTCCTTCTAAAAAAAGATGCAAATTGTATAAATACAACATATTCACTCGCCTACAATTTAAAATCCACTCAAGCGAAAAGACGTAGAAATTAATATGAATCCTGGCAGTGACGCCTACCCAATCTAAATGAACAAATTAACAGTTGAAGAGGCCATCACTGATGTTTAATTTCTGAACCTCACAAGCATTGCTGGATAAATGTATAGAAGCCAATTTAAAAAAATGAGTTACTTGTGTGTCTTTTAGCGCTTGTTGTTTCATTTTGCCGAGAAATTAAATGTGTCACGGATACACACGTGTGTGTTCGAGACCGTGACATATGTGTTGAAGGCGAAAAGGTTGAATTCAGAAACCTGAAATGTGACCTTTGTTAAGGAATGGAATTAACGCGGCTATCGATGGTCTGAATGGTTTCAAATCGGAATTTATACGTCATTGTGCCGACTTTAAAAACGTCAGCCTTCTACATACAGTGTAGTAGTGCACAAATATCAAGCACTATTGTACCTAACCTTTGTAGCCTATGAAAAAATCATTCCAACTCAGAAGGAATAAATGCAGTCATTCAGACCGATTGATTTCGGAGTGCCTTCATTTAGCTGTGTGGTTTATCATGGCTGAAGGTTATATACTGTAGAATGTATATACAGTATATTTACCCTATAAAGGAATGTTAATCTCCGTGGTTATTTAGTATAATTATATCTCTAACGTGTTTCAACAGACGTTAGGTTTGAACAAATCATACATTTGGTTTTTTTTATTGTGGTATATTTACCAAACCAAAACTTTACATTTCGATTTAAAGCTTTCGTGACTGCAGGGATTCATCTTCTTGGTTCTTTCGGTAAAGTCACGTAGAAGGGAAATAATAAAATAATAAAAATAAAACATACAAATTCTCACGACGTTTCGGCCACAACACTTTGTATGTTTGAATATGAAACAACGCTTGCTATGGGCTTCGACTTCACAACTCCACAGGAGACGTGAATACACACATCTTTATAAGTGCTTAGCACAAGCATCAAAGGACAATTTGGAACAGCAGTTATGGGCTAAACCTTCCGTAAGAACGAGACCAATAAACCCTTCGAGCACCGTCTTGTTTTGGAGATCCAAATTCGAACATTGTGGTTTTCAGATAATTTTTTTTTAAATAGTGACACATTTCAGCTCTACATATTCGTCTCTATGGACTGCACATGACGCAAATGTAAAGATTGGCATCGCCGCAATTGTGTCCTCGGGCTACTTCTGAGCGGGCTTCTCCACGAGGCCCTTCGAGGGAATATTGGCCTACTCTTCCACACCAGCCAGGCGTATTTCGAAGGTGCGACAGTGCCCAAACGTCACCTCGCCGCGAGTGATCGACTGCGCTGTCATCACTGTCGGGTGCAGACAGAGACGAGGGGAGGAGAGGCTTTTGTTTTAGACAAACGTGGCCATTTGTTTCAACTTTTGACTGTGGTTTCGCACACATTGTGGCCAAGTCACGTCGCTCTCGTCTCTCCGTCGGTTCTGCGTGACGACAACAACAAAAACCCCAACCCGCAGAGCAACTCCGGACACGGCGTTTCGCCCCGTGCCATGGTATAGAGAGCGAGAAGCCGGTGGGGCTGATGTTGGCCATGACAACGACGATCCGCAAGTCCTCACCTGTGCGCGCGGAGGTGAGTGGCAGCGCAGACATCATCCAGCACAGGGGGAGGAGGAGGAGGCTGGCGTGCCAGGTGAGCCTCCAGGTGAGCAACCACACCTGGGCATCGGCACTCACCCTGCCGCTGCGGCTGCTGCTCGCACCTGAAGCCATGTTCCTGGGACACGAACGACAATAATGCGGCGCTTTATCCGTGGGGAAGTCTCTTCCGCGAGTCGGCAGCCGATTCTCACATTTGTTTTGCGCGACTTGGCGTGAATGGTCGGACTTTGCTCACCCACCCCTCCTTTATTTAAAAAAGACGAAGCGACGCACAGCGGCGCTTTGTTAGCGTCAGGTGAGCTGATGGTGAATGTTGGGCAATCGAACAATGACGGCCCCGGTATCTTGCCACAGGTACAAAGCCTCGCCCCATGGCACGCCTGCTCACCTGGATGTAACCACGCCTACACTGCCCCCGAATGCCTGGAGGGCAAAGCTTAATTTCAATCGGAGCTGCCCGGGGCAGAATTTCGGAAAATATTATGTCTGGATGGGGGGGGGGTCCAGGGAGCTTGGAAATTGTGAGATGGACCAGGGCACGAGAAAAAATATTGTCCGTGAGAAATTAACTTACAGAACTGGGCAATCCTCTGCTGGGATGGCTTCCCAAAGTCGTGTAGCTCGTGGTATGTTTGAGCATACTTCACTATCCTGGTCAATGCGATTTGTAGGGGGGAGGGGAGCAGCTCAGGGCCCGTTAAGATGTCACTGATATTAGCCGTGGGTTGGAGTCGAACTCGGATTGGTGGGTTCGTAACGCAGTACGCGAACTAACCCCGCGCCACGGCTCCGAAATCTCCAATTCTGTCAACTTGGTTCCCAAGGAAAGCCTTACCGAGTCTCGTTTTTAGCAGGGTCCTGTCAAGTTTACGTAATGGTGGGGAGGGGCGATGATTGCTATGTATAATTCCAATTTCATAATTTGGCACAATGTTCACGATGAATGATTCATGTCATGAGTGCAGCCCCTCCTGTTTGTTGCATGTCGAGGGCTCATGTGACCTCTGACCAAGCCACGAGAGGCCGATGCATTCACCACAATGTGAAAAAGAAAACGAATCTATTGTTGCGTTGAATCGTGAGGTTTCATTCAATGGAAATGAGGGCGAACCGTTTTACTCCTGCCTAATACCACTCCAGTACACAGTACATGCCACCTTTTAAACCCTTATTACAGATATGTGAACAGATACAGTGTGTATCAGTTTACATTACTGTGTAAGCAGTCTGGGGAATTGTTCGGTGGGACATTGCCCAAAACGTCTATTATATAGAAAAAATCATTATTGACAAATGTGGAAGGTTTTTGTGCGTGTTAATTTTACTTGTGCACCACTGCAAACGCAGCCGTAGTATCAGCAAATAGTGTAATTAAGTGAACATTCTCGTGGCTTCAACCGTTTGGTCAGGTTCCAGCTGCATTCCTTAATCTCTGCGCATTTCAAAAGACCAAGCCCATTTGTTTGTGTGTAGATATCTGTGGAGATAATCAGATTCGTCAGCTTGCTTATGTAAGATACCATTGTTACTTTCTCACACACCGTTCTTTCTACTTTACGGTTTGAACGAACGAGAAATTAACACAAACTACAAATGATATAATAACAAACGTGATTGAAAGTACAGACGAGGCAGAACAATGACAGAATCGCAACAATTTGGTCTTGGTGGTTGGGTGTCGTGAAAAATGCCGAAGTCTTCATTTGGTTGTTAAAATTTCTGTAGGTCTCCTTTGAGTTACAAGAATTTAAGAATGCTCAGAATGTCCCTGCACAGTAAGGAGGGTGAGGGCAAGTAATTCTAACAGGGGAAAAAAAACTGCAGCACCTTTGTCAGCAAAGACTGCATGCTTATAAGATACCCTGTCAAAACCAGTCCAGTTTTGTTAACAGCACCCACTCTGGTTTCTTCCCACATGACGCTCTTTAAAGGTAATGGCCAAACATCGCAATACTGGACTCTTGAAAATGAGTCTTGAGACTCGATGAGGTTTTCCTGGTTACATTGAGGTTATAAGGCACATATCCACACACACACTGTACATTCGGCATATTGGAATATCAGTCAATTAAGGATGCCTTTAGTTAAAGAGGAATCCACGTCGAATGTGTTGGATTTAAAGACAGTATGCATAACAATATTAAAAGACATCCCCAATAATACCTTTACATCGGGCTTTAAATAGTATTTTTCAAACTCCACGACCTTAATGATCGCACACTTTGTCTTGTCGATGTGTGTTTATCATCATTTACAGGTTTGAAGTAACAATAGCACTACCAAAATGAGCCACACGAACAAACGTTTATTGGGCAAGAAAAAAAACTGATGCAGGTGTGAAGTAATGTACCACCACGTTTATTATTTCAGATTTTAGCTTTAAGTTCAACTGGGTCACAGAGTTATCTTACAAGTAATCATCTTTGGCCCACTCGGGTATTCGTACAGCTCAGAGGTCGGCAACCAAAATATCGAGAAGAGAACATTTTTTTCGAATTCGGTCCAAAAAAAAATAACCCTCAATATTTCAAGAGCCGGAATGCAGGTGGTGAATAACGTCACAAACGCAGTCCTTAAATAAAATAGCCTCATGTGACTCCGGAGCACGTAGGTTGCTGAGTCCTTATAGCCAATACAAAGCGCGCCACCTCCTGGAATTGTTTTGAAATAGTACATTGAATAACAAGGTGCATGATAATTTAACTTTTTTTTAAGTGGAAACCCATGGGAAAACAATAAATAGGCAGCTTAAAGTTGTGTTCGATTCAGCAACTGCTTTTCAAGTAAAACATTGCGAGCATTAATTTAACTGTCAATCACTTTCCAAGTTGGATCACATTACTACACCACTTTGGAATTAAACTCGTTTCAAACTGAACAAATTTGGTATGTAAACGAGAACGTCTGCACATATTCAGTTTGGAATTTTCAAAAATTGTAAATCCTAATAATGATCAATATCCTTCACATGGTCAGGGTAGGGAAGTCCTCCAATCCCATGTGAGTAGGTATTATTGGTGGCTGGTTGCTTCGCTTAACACGATTTTTTTAATGGTCGTTGGGCGCATCCAGGTTTGGCTCGGGGTTCCTCATCTGGCCGATGACCTGCGCCAGCATGCGGTTGCAGAGTGCGGCGTAAGGGTTGAGCTGCACCAGCTGCTGCCGCGCAAAGGCGCTGCCGAGTGCCGAGGCGAGCTGGAAGTCTTGGACGGCCTCGTCATTGCGGTCCTGCAGCCTGCGGATGAGGCCTCGCTGCACCAGAGCCTGACACGCCGAGTGGCCCGTTCCGGTGCCCAGAGAGATGGTCTTGTCCAGGTCCGCCAGTGCTCCTGAGCCCGACCAAAAATCATTCAGCATTCAGTTTTGCTGCGTACATTTCCAGCGTGCTGGAGTGAGAAATTAATACACTCACAAGATATTGAAAAATACATTAAAGTTACAATTTGGACTTGTACGCCATCTATCTTTGGCCCCATCTCAAGACGCTGTAGGCAGTGAATTAAAACACTGGATTAAAGCCATTAATTGTGACGCCTTCAACTAATGGGGCCAAACATGCGGCTTGCGAGCAGCATGTGGCTCCTGCGTATTTCAAGCGCGGCGTGATGGGGACTCATCTCTGACAGTGTAGCTAGACGTCAGTGCTCCCGGGGTATTCCTGCAGCTTTATAAATTCACAAATTCGCAACCAACCAGCGGGAGTGAATTGGCCGCATGACCACCCCATGTGACCAGCCCACGTGGCTCGCTCAGCGCATGTGTTGTGGCTCTCGGCTTGTGGGTAGATTTTATTTATTTCAGCAGGTAGGACCCAATGAGCTGCTAGGCTTTATTTCATGGGTGTCCTGTGACAATTATCGGTACATGCTTCGCATCATACAAGAATAGGGAATTGATCGAAAACACAAAAAGACGTGATTACATTGTTTTACGAACAAAAAAATGTAGGAACAAAATAATATAATTTAACAAAGCAAACAATCAGTATGCAGGAACCAAAAATTATCCACACAGACTCAGGCTCACGCTTCTCTGTCGGGTCGGAATTTTTACATGGAAAAGTCTGCCACATACCAACACGCATGAGCAAATAAAGATCTCCAGAACAATGCGTTCCCATTGCTGGGAGTGGCGTCTGCACGCCTCTGACTCAGTAGTTTCGAGGCAAGCGTTGGTGGATTGCAGCGATGTGAAAATCTATAACCTGTTGGGGGTACGATGTGGCCACAAGGCGGCAGTACAGCAAATGGATTTGTTAACTCTGCTGCCGACCTTATCGCGTTATTCCCTTGCACGTGTGGATTTTCACTAGGTAGTCTGGTTTTCTCCCACACAAAAAAAAACTTCATAACATGGAATTGCCTAAATGTCTGCATGTAGGACCCTCCTGAAAAAAGTCTAGATGTTCAGGTTATTCTGGCTAATTAACATGAAACAAACTATATTCTTATATAAATGGTACACCACAGTGGATGAACAGGTCACACATGGTAGGGTCAAGTACGGGTGATCTCCACCTGTTCCAAATATGTGGCCAGCATGTAAGAGTACGCCAAATATCTTCTAAGGGGGGGTGGCACTAGAGATTCCTCTCGTTGGGCCCCCTTTCCCCCCAGCAATGGCTGTACCTTCAGTGTCTCCCTGCAGGCGCAGGGCCTGCGCTCGGTTGTTGTAAGCCGAGGGTCGCTGGGGCAGCAGCTCAATGGCCCTGTCGAAGAGGTGGACTGCTCGGTCCAGGTCTGCGTCCTCTGCACAAGCCACACCCTGCATCTCCAGCGCCTTGGCCTCCGCAAGCAGGGCCGGGTCAAAGCCAGAGTCTAAAGGAGGAAATTGCCAAGCACACGGTCGAATGGTGATGGTTGGTGGTGGTCTTCATCCAGCAGTAGATTTGACAATTCACGAGTGAGATATGAATCCATTCAGCAGGGACGGAGTGGAGGATGAGGACCAGCAGCTGGGCAAGCAAATGGCAAACGCAGTAACCAGTGGTAGCAACTCGCCGATCAGGTCATAATTGATATTGATTGAAACTCATTCCTTTAGAACTGCGTTGAGTTTGTCGTCCTTCCCCCACACCTCCGATTAGCACAATTGGCTACGTACGGCACGAAAGAAGTTGAACAACAAAACTACAGACGTTTTTGATAGAGTTCCCTATACGCCTTGCTCCTCTGAGCGCTTTGCCTCTTCTCAAACGTTTGAAAGGACCCACCCCAGTCGTGGCTGTACCATTGAGTAGATGGCAACTGTAGGCATTTTACCAAGTAAGACCTAATGAGCCTTATAGCTCTTTTTTTATCAGAAGCGACCTGGCTATCACAAATGATAGCTCAACTATTATCATGTGGAAATCTAAAGTAGCCAAATACTCTTAAAACGCATGTTTCTAAAATGGGAAAGGAAAAACTGGAGGACTCGGAGCAAAAAAACCACGCGACCACAGGGAGAGAGAGGAGACACGCAAACTCCAAATATACAGCAGCAGGCGTCAAGGTCGGGATCGAAACCACGACCTCCTGCATACCAGTTGAAGTTACCAGCTCGCCATACAAGCAGCTAACCATTTTGAGTTGCAGGTAATTATTCACCAGCTCGTGTGTCCCCCCTCCCCATTTGAATCCGAGGCTTTTTTTTACATTTCTCGCAAGACTACATTCAACTTTTACACACTTTCAGCAGCACTTTTTAAGTTGTGTATTGACAGGTAAAACATAAAAAAACGCGTTGAGCAACATAGACAAAGAACCCCCGTATAGCCTTTAATAGATTGTTGGGGCAAATGCTGTTAGCAAGTAGCACCGATGAAGGCCGGGTGGGTGGCCAGCACCACGCCCGGTCGGCCTTTGTCTCCCCAGTGGCGATGTTTACACACCGCACCAGGTACTCATTTGAGGCTGAGTCGACCTAGGGAGGAGGCGCAGGACGGGTTCAGATTAATATTGTTTTCCTCGCACTTTCTGTTTATAGGTGGGCGTTGTCACCACTTTGGAAGAGTTTAGCCAGAGATCAATCGATTTAATTTTTGATCCGCGTTTTGGGCAACTGAGAAAATGGGCAACGACGTTCTTGCCGCAGCCGACACAAAGGGAACAATGGACCTGGATTCAATTCGACGTTCCCAGCAATGAGAAGCCAGCTCCAGTGTGCCGGGAAGCCTGAGGCTGGCTGGCTGGCTGGCGAAAAAACAGGAAAGTGCGAGGGGTGATGTTGCCATTTGCCTTCTCAGTACTTCGTCTCTCCACTTCGAACAAGCGGCAACACTGGTGAGGTTCAGATTAATTATCACCGGTGTCAGCCACGAGCGGGAATCGAACCCGGGCGGCCAGGATCGTAGCGCAGTGCGCTCACCGCTACACTACCGGCTCCCCACCACCGTTGAGCAACACACGCGCGCACGCCCTCACCTTCGTTATTTGTCACTTCGTGCGGGTTATCCAGGCCAGGTATGTCCCCAAAAGGTGTGTTGGGGTTGAAGATGGCTTGCAGGACTGCGCAGTCATTCTCAGTGGCCATTTGGTCTGCTTTGCGCACCGTCGTTCGTTCTACTCAGCGTTAAACTAAACAAATAAATGGCAACGGGATGCCCTTCTCTCTCACTGTTGCAAACGAATGCAGAAATAAAATCACTTTGGGGAGGGAGGCGGGTTCCTATTCGGGTATTTCATTGGTCGACTTTTGCAGATACGCCCCGCGCAAGAAAAACAGGTTTTTCCAATAAAAACTGAAGTCTAAAGTTCACCGTCGAAATGCTTAAATTGCCGCAGTGTCCACATTGGATATTCTATACGGTTGATTATCGATTATCCGAGCTGCTTCCAACATTATCCGGCGTTCACGAGCCGATCTGGCGAAACCGCTTCAAAGGCTATAACCAGTCCGGCGATCGGCACCGCGTGCGTGGCAAAACAAAGTCGCTACGCTTGATTCCAGTGTCAAATATTATATACACTACATACAACTTAATGAAAATACTCTACCATATACCTCACCCCATGCATAATCTCCGAGATAAGAGTGGTAAGTACGGTAGTCAAAGTAACTTTTTAAAGTAGGATATTTGTTTGTCTACGTGTATGTTTAGTTATGCCAATGTCTGATTGAAAACTAATTTAAAACAAAACACCACCAAAAGTGTTTTACAAGAATGTGCAAAAATAAGCTATTTTAAAGAAGTGATTCAGGCATTTTTCTAAAATCCGGCACCCCCTCCAGAATAATCGATGCTGTTGTTTGCGATCAACAGAACATCCCGACTTACACATATGGAGGCATCATTATCACACGGCGATTCGCTCAGCTACCCCTGACGCAAATATCTGCGCTCAATCTACCACAGCATCAGTTATACTCGCTTGCGTTCCATCAATATCAACCCGTGTACGAAGGTAAATACAATATTTATATTGTGCCACATTGGATTAAAGAACAGCGTCAGAAAAGATCGTGTTAACAGTTCAAAGTGTTTTTTTTATTGTCAAAACTTGTTTATACAAATCAACACTGTAGCTATTCCAGGGAATTGCGCATTCGAATTGAACGTTCTCATGCACTTTATGCACCTGGTACCAGTTTACATGAAAGGCAGTGATTGTTACAATATATAAAGCACATTGCAAAAACGTACAGGTGGTTTTGGGCTCCGTATGCAAACTCAAACATTGGATATATTTTTTCCAAGTGGTTTATCTAAAAAACATTTCCTGAAATTGTACTTTAAAGGTTTTGTCTTTTAATCGAAGCTCAATAATATCAACAGCCCTTTTTCAATCCACTCCAAGATGAAGGCAGTGACCATACGGGTACTTCACCAGTGGTCAGCGCCCAAAGAATCAGCAGTTCGGATATCACCCTCAAACTCGGGTTTCTGAATCCATAGCACAAACACGCTCCTTCAGAGTGGCCAGGTAGGAACTTGGTTGGACAGCTCGCGGTCACGTGACGCACTTCAACCAATCCGCGAGCGTACATGTTTTGGAGCTATGCACGACAAACACTCCCTGATGGGCAGTGTTTAACTGTTGTTCCTACCTGTAAAAAAAACCACTGCATATATACGCTTAAGACAGTTCCATGAACACTAAATGTAGAAAAGGTGTCTTTTTTCTATACATCTGCTACCAGCACCAAACTAAGTCTATAAAACTTTGCAGAATGGAACATGTCACAAATCAACTTTATTTTGGCATTTCTTTGGTTTTTATGAAGTAGGTTATAGCATACACAGGCCCCATACAACAATCTCCCGGAGTATGAGAAAATCTGATTATGCAAAAACCTTGCCACTTAGTATTCATCCTTCCAAAAGATGCAGATTTGAAACGATCTTTGAACAGTAGAGCAAATGCAACAAAAAAGCACATTGCTCTGAACATGGCTATCTCCTCTGCATGGAAAAAAACCGTGTTGTATATTTAAACCCGAAATGACTTAAACGGCATGTAGGAACAAAACTGATAAGTCATTCACTTCATTCTTGGAAGAGACAAGTTCCTCCCTTGGGTAGTAAAGCCAAGATGCTGCTTTATATTTTATTGACTGCATTATTTAAAAAGACTATGCAAGCAAGCTCAAAGTTATTGAAACCGCGAGTGGAACGACACCAGCTTATTTACCCCAAGGGCTTTTCATACAAAGTGCATCCCATGGTCCACACAACCTCCCACCATCATCCATCTATCGCTCCCCCTTCTCTTCTTACTCCAGCCTCTCTTCTTCAGTGTCAGAGCATGAAGACAATTTTCGCATCTTGCTCCTGGGCACCTCCAGGCTGCTACTGCCTCCCCAGCTGCCAGAACGAGGCAGATAAATGGTTTGGCGAGCATGCACTCGCAAAATGTATTTGGGAATGTTACTTTTGTGAGACTGATTGCTGACAGAGGACAGATTACTGCCAGAGGACTGCAGGGCTGGGAAAACTTTGGCACGGATGCCATCCTTGGTGTCTATGCCATTATCATCGTCCTCGGGGCTCAGGTGGATGGTCTCTTCACTCGGCGAGCGCTTCAGTGTTGTCTTGCTGAAGATCGTGGTCGACACATGATGCTCCTGAATTCCACTCAGTAGCAGTTGCCTTTTGGCTTCTGGGACTTCCAGTTTATCCAAGTCCTAAAATCCAGCAAAATAAAGAAAATATGCATACACACCAAATTTTGTTCAGCGATACAACATTCTTCAAATTTCTGATAACGTGTATTTGAAACACTCCTCAAGAGTAATTAATGTACAAAATCAGTCAATATTACTGGTAGGAACCACCTGGTTCCACCAGCCCACAGGGGATTATTGTGTCCGTCCGTCGTGCATCCAAAAATGGGAGGGGTGGGGCTGGGTGGAGAGGGGAGAATGGGGAGGGGCTGGGTAGGGAGGGGCTGGGTGGGGAGGGTGGGGCTGGGTGGGGAGGGTGGGGCTGGGTGGGGAGGGTGGCAGGGGTGGGGCTGGTCACCCCGTGGTGCCCTTATAAAACTCAACGTTTAACCTACTCACACTGGCTTGTGCCCGCCCTCACAGTCAGCCATATTTGCGGAATACACCACGCCGCCGTTGACCCTGGCCATTGACCGAGCAACCCAACGTTCCTACCAGCTCCCTCCGCAGGAATGTTTTTTTTTTACCCACTACTGGAATCAGGACTCCTCAGCCTCCTCACTCTAGCTATGTGACTATCCATCTATTAACTACACATGAACTAATCTCATAACTCTAATCTCTGTGGTGGTCATCCTCTTGGTGATGTGTGCTCTACTTTGGATGCCATTCCAACACCGGTTTTGTTTCCCAGCCACAATCCTGTCCAGTAATGTGCCCTGCCCAAGCCCATTTACTTTTTGCAGTTGTCAATGTTTCTTATATGTTTTTTCAGTATTCACGTATTAACTCTTTTCAAGTGTAATTCCAACCTTCCATCTTCTCCATGCTTCTTTGTGCACTCACACAAGTGCATTTTTTACGTTGCAGAAAAACTTGCACAACTTTAAAATAAATCCCAATCCTGTATACGTAAAAAAAAAATACGTAGTTTGCATGGAAGCGCCCATAGGAACTTACCTGTAGAGTAAAGTTCTTCAGCTGTTGGACACTTAACAATCCACGTGATGTGAAATTCTCCAAAAACTCCGAGCAGTCCATTTGTTTCAGGAAGCTTGAAACAAAAAAACAAGGCTCCAAAATGTTAATACCAAATACATGAAGCACGAAAATGTACTTTGTATGGCTGAATTACATTAACTTGCACATTTTTACTCCATAAACATTTCTATTAGAAATAACATGTAAAGCAACACTTACATTGTTTGTACTGTATATCCCTATGGAAAATAATGACATTTTTTATTGGAAATCCAAGTGCAAAAATCAGCCCAAACCGCATTACGAACTATGCTTTGTTTTAATTCACCCACCGACTTAAGTAAACCGGACGAGTATTGTAGTCGAGTATACACAGATAAAACTAAACACTTGAAGAACCCAGACTCGTATATAAAGGAGTGTTATAAAACAATGCAAGTCAACTAAAAATATCTAATGCAGCGTAGAGTGCTCATCAGAAAAGTTATCTATGCTGCGATAGCTTTCCGGCTGAAGACAGCTACACTCGCAGCTCGTGAGATTACTCAAGTGGGGCTTCATGGATATCAGAGGCCGATACCGACCCACCTACCCAGTGACGAGGGAAGATGTTGTAGTATAGAATACATCAAGGATAAGCCATTTTAATAAAGCAGTTATACATTATGAAATAGAATGGAATGTGCAGAAGCAACAGTAGAAAAGGTTATTTCAGCAATGAATCCCTTTCATTTATTTGTCATTTTTTTAAGAGTGTGAATGATGACGATGTTTAAAGGTGGCGACGATGATGCTCCTAAACGGCAATTACTTGGAAATGGTATTGTCAGGCTTGCTGCTGTCCGGCAGGGTTTCAGGCCAGGCCGGTGGGCTGTCGCCGTCAGGTGACCGTGGGGGACCACTGGATCCATTCGCTTCCACCATCACACCATTTTGTGCAACGCCTTGCAAACAGTGGATGAGCATTCGCAATAAAACCATTTACACCTCAACACATATACGAGTAATATTGAATTATTGCAAACCTTGCCGATCTCGTCAAGGAGCATAAACTAGCAAGTGAACTCCGGTCAACCTCGTAGCAGCTTTGGGCTCACCATCGAACAAAGATGGTTACTGCCATCGGGTGTGTTCAGATGCACTTCTGCGGTCGTCTAGAACACTCTTCCTTCCGATATTAGGAAGCCACTGAAGCCACGCACACTTTTAAAATGAGATTGAAAACTATTTTTTTCCCAACCGCTCTTTTGTTTTTAGTTATCCTTCCCCCCACACCTCCGATTAGCACGGTAGGCTACGTATGGTGCAAAAAAGAAGTTAAACATAGACAATACCATACTACATAGATATTAAATAATCAAAATGCTATTGCAAAATCGCAACAGATTCAATTCTGCAGTTTTATTTAGAAATAAATGGCCTTAAAATGTCACCCAATTGGATTTAGACATTTCTCTCAAGTCTCATCAGCATATTATTGACCAGTCAAGTAATTGTATACAGAATATTTATGGAGGCTCTTTGTCCTATTTACCAAGTTCTAAGTGGATGCCACCGTTGTCCTAAAAGATAAAAAAACACGATTGAGAAAGCTAGCCAAGGAAAATAGTTGCCGACAATCTCCATAGGCCACAAGGCCTTAAGGCCATGAGTGAACTTTATGGAATGTATATTACTCTGATTACCTATGACAACTTCTTTGGCTTCCACATTCGGGACACTCAGGAGCAGCAATCGTTTGTCAAAATTTGGGAGAATATATATTTATTTAAAAAAACGGTGTGGTGATCATTGATGAAAAATGTCACGAAGGTGCCCTTGTTCATCAAGGCCTTTACCATCTCTCTCAGGCGCACACTCTCGGTTGGAGACATTGCATGCAAGCCTTATCATAGCATCTGCTCCACGGTTGGCAAAGTATCAGAAATTGTCACGTGGCAATGTGTTTTTATCAACATACCCAAATTTAGTAAAGTTGAGGATTTCAAATATACAATTAAAGATTACAAATAAGCAATATTTTAATGTAGAAAAAGCGTACAATTGTCATTTTCATATACTAACATATATTGTCGTGACAACAATTAATTGCAACATACTTGGCTTCAATAACGTAACAAAAAAAGATTCCTCCCCTATTCATAAATTACGTGACTAATCGAATCAAATCTGCTTAGAAAGAACAACGGTGTCAAGAGGAGTAGCAGTGAGCACACCGAAAAACAAAACCAATGGCAAATAGTGGCAAGGACTGCATATCACTTTGTGGCAAATTGTGTTACGTCTTTGAATTCGACCACATGCCTTGTTCCGTGCAGAGAAATGTGCTGCACCAAGCAGAGGAGAGAGCTTGTGTTACCTGATGAGGAACCTACGCCGGCGCTGGAGGATCCCTGGCTGCCGTTCAAGACTTCCTGTGAACATTCGCTTCCGTGTCGGCTGAGGTTGGCCGGCCTTCCACGCAATTCCGTCATGTATCTGGGAGGGAGGAAAAAAAAAAAACCCCAAAAAATAGTGGTTGATGCACATGACAACTGCATCTTTTCTCATTGCACAACCTGGATGGTCAATGAACAACTGCACAGTATTCATAACCAACATGGGAGTTATTTATATTACATCGCTACTGAATATTGATATATTGCATAATTTTAGAAGTTGGAAATCATTTTTTGATATTTTGGATTTGGATCATAAGATGGACATGTGATTAAAGTTAAAATATTAAGATATAATCCACATTCCAATGAGTTCAACTCTGATAATGCCCCACATGCTTATCACATCAACTGCAATGCATCTGATCTCATAAGCTAAGTTGGGTTCAGCGTGGGTGACCATCCTATATAAAACACAGGTTTTAGGCTATTGTGGGGCTACATTGCCCACAAATAGCCATGCAAAAATCTCCATATATGTTTATGCTTCACACCTTTACCAACTCACACATACCAGTGGTGAATTATATATAAAGTTCAGTGTCCATGCATCTGTCATGCTCAGCATCTCCCATATAGTAAGTCAGAGGAAAATATTAATTAATAAATGTTTCTCTTGCCCGAGGTGATCTTGCAAACAAAAGTATTGCCTTTCCAACATTTCAAATCCAAAATAAAAAAACAGCACTTTGGTGCATCCAACAGGAAGCCGTTTGTCAATCACGTCAATTGGAACAGACTCCGCACTGCTTTGCTCTAACCGAATGGCAATGACTGCTTGAAAGTAGGTGAGCAAGTGTCACTGGGAAACCAATCGTACCTTCAAATTCAGATTTCTATGTAACATGTCAGATTCCATTATGCAGTTGTGCAGTGTATAATGGGGTAGCAGCTTGAAAATCAAGACAGATTTGCATCATCATATACATGAATTGAATAATGGCTGTTTGAAACAGTCAACAGGCAAACAAATAGCAGCTTCAAATTAAAATTTCGGTGCAGGATGTCAGATTTAATAAACCGTTGTAAAATGTATTTGGTTGTAATAATACATAACATTCTCTGTGAATGATTTAAAATTATTTTTCCAGGAGAAAACATGATTCACTTATAGTTAAGTACATCCCACTCTTTGAAATCGCCTGCAGCTAAATCAGTGCTTCAACCTCACTCATTCTACAGAACACTTTCGAGCCCGCTCGATCTTTGTGACACTACATCCAGCAGTGGATTGATGATGTGTATGTGTACGCTTGCCACTTTCTCAAGTGATATGCCACAACGGATGAACTTGGTGCCAACACGGATATGTGAAATTGCCACAATTGCATCAGTCTTTCTCCTTTCGATCAGTGTGTGTTCCCCAGGCCTCATCGCGACAATGAGAATCTGCAGGCGCACTAACCTTTAGTTTAATTACTCACTCGGAGGGGGCACCCGGGGTCAGCCAATTAACTAAGAGGGGAGTTGTGTGTATCGGTGTGCATGTGTTGTGCTTAATTCGGAACTGTCAGGATGCCCATTTGTTGGTCCAGCTATATCATGGTTTTATTTGGGTTTCTGTCGACTGTTCATTTCAATCTCTATGCATGCCTACTGAATTTTTTATGTTGTATGTAGAACTTCTTTCGTACTGTACGTAGCGAATCGTGCTAATCGGAGGTGCTGACTTGGTTGCTTAGTTTTACTTTGTGTGATATGTTTTATCTCAATGTTTATGTGTTTGTTTTACGAATGCTGTTGGTCTGTTAATGTTATTTCATGATCTTTGTCCGTTGAGGCACACAATTTGCTCACCCATCGAAGTCATGTCAACAAATCTATTAGTGAGTGTGCATTTTTTCGGTGAAGATGTTCACATTAAATTACATTTACAGTCTGATTAGAACTGAAAGTTTGTGAAATCCATATCAATGGCATGTCACCTTAGCTTGTGTCGAAATAACAATGGTGTGGGAAAGACCCCCCCCCCATCCAGCAGCAGGTTGACAAAAGGGCCGTGCATGTGTATTGTGCCCCACAGCATTGTCAGATGAAAGAATTAGTGAATTACACTCAGTGGTACAAACATGTTAACTCGACTATCTAGCCTGTTGCTACCATTTAATTACAGTAGCAATCGGGAACTTCTCTCGCACGAGCAGCGATTGTCTATTTCGCTGTTAACATACCGTTTTTGCTGCAGGTTGCGTAACACATTGACAGTATCCTTGGGCAGCATTCGGATCAGCTCCAGGCTTTCCTTGATTTTCCTTAATATTTCAAAATTTTCTCTCCCATGCACCTACATGCAGACCGCAGAGCAAATTCTTTAAAACATAAAATGATTATTGTGAAATATGATTGCGAGGAATTTAAACGAAAGTATGTAACTACCAGGAGGTGAAATATGTCTTCTTGATCGGATGGCCGCTTGCTTCCACCATTGCTTGAAGTCATCAGCATATCATGAACCACTTTCTTGCAGCCTGAGAATTTGGTTAATTGGCAAAAAGCGGACGGGTAAGGCGAGTACACGCAGGGACAATTTCTTTCAGATTAATACATTGAAATTATATAATTTACAAAAAACCTCAAATGTGTCTTAATAGCTAGACAGCATGTGTGTGTGAAAAAGGGACAGTCAAGTGATCACCTTGGGAGCTTGTATCAGAAGTCGGCTCTCCACTCAGTGGCTGACTGCTGCCAGAAGACGACTTAGGCACCTGTGGGGTGTGCTGAACTGGCTGAGCCTGTGGAGACTGATCGGTCGGCTGAGAAGTCTGGGTTTCTGCCTCTGCCAAGGCAGGATACTGTTGCACAGACTGAGGTGCATTCTGTGTGGTGGGTGAAGTCTGCGTGGTGGGTGAATTCTGCGTGGTGGGTGAATTCTGCGTGGTGGGTGAATTCTGCGTGGTGGGTGAATTCTGCGTGGTGGGTGAAGGAGCCTTCCAATTGCTTGGAGGCTGCTGCTGTTGCTGCTCCTGATCGTCCTGCTGCATGCGCTGCTCGTCCATTTTTTTATCTCTCCCCGGCGAAGCACACACTCGGGTCTCACAGCAGAATCGGCCCAGTACCTGGCCACTAAAACAAATGGCCAGAAAACAAATGCATGACATTTTTTTTAATGGGCAGCCATTATAAGGCATGTTTTTACTTAACCAGCCAAAAGAGAATTTCAAGAAATTACAGGAAAACATTAAATAGTTTAAAAACATTAGAATGTCTCTTCAACCACGACTACAGTGATCCCTCATTTATCGCGGTTAATGGAGACCGGAACCCCTCGCGATAGGTGAAAATCCGCGAAGTAGGATTGGCCCCCCTAGGAATTTCCGTATGTGTGTGTGGGTACCAGAATGTTTTAAATATGTATATTTCTACTTTATATATATATTTTACTTAAATCTATTTAATTATAAAACCTTAATATTATACATTCACTCACTCACATATATTTTACTTAAATCTATTTAATTATAAAACCTTAATATTATACATTCACTTTCTCTCTCATACGATACGTATGGGAGAGGATGCGATGATGCGCAGCCAATCAGCTCACGGGATACTGTACATCCACTCGTGCTCTCATTCGTCGATCTCGCGCCGGGAACCAATCACGTGCCTTGTCTGAGTGCCCCTGGGTACAGTATGTACAAAGCCTCTGAGAGAGTTTCTCTCTGTCTGGCATCCTGGGAAACCGTTTCTCTCGCGCATCACGATGAAACAACGCTGCTTTCCGCAATACGGCTGCCGATGACGGTATTTTTGAATTTTTATTTTTCGATGAATATTTTTGAAAAATCCGCGATGCACTGAGGCCGCGAAACTTGAACCGCGAAATGGCGAGAGATTACTGTATAGAGAAATAGTAATCGCAATAATTGTATACTTATCAGACATTTTCAATGTTCAGCCCTATAAAACTGGCAGCAGACATTTTATGTAGCTAGGGTTCTCAAGTTTTGTACATACAGGCTAAATTCCACACCCTCATTGCTGTTCCATTAGCATCTGTGCCACCCATTGACTAGACTGACCAATGGCATTGTAACTAGGTAAAACACAACTCTCACAGCAACTGTCGTCATCAGAGCCATGACCCATCCACTACAGTATGGTCTCTCCAAGCCTTCAACAATTACTGCATCATCCTACGATGCAACTATCCATTTAACTCCTGCACACGAGCTGATCTCATCATTCACCTACTAAGTGTTTCCCTCCTGACTGCCACTCTGTCATTAGGTTCAACCACCCGTCTTAATCTCTGCTAATGGCATGTCCTACCCAAGTTCACTTTTATTAATCGTCATCGTCTTTAAACAGGAAAATCAGTTAATGGTTTTCTAAAAGTAACTGACACAAGCACCTGCAACCTATGGGCAAAAGTTTTCGTAAAAACACGACTGCCTTAGACCCTTTTGATTCGTGCCTCCTGACATTTGGAAACCTGTTAACACCATAGCTCTAACAATAAGTCTTGGGCAAGCCTAGTGTCTTGATACAAACTAAAAAAAAATCTCCCCATTATAAGAACTCATTAAATATAATACAAAAAGCCAATGCACACCCCCCCCCCCCCCAATATTTTGTGTGGCCTGATGGTTGAAAATGAGCTCAGCCACGTACTTGAGGGTCTCCATCGTCAAGATAGTGTAGATGGGTCGACGGTTCATACTCCCAAGGCAGCTTGTGTTACACATGAAGCAGAACATGACCTTGGTCAAATCTGTTCCCACCTACACCATCAAGGGAAAGACCCACCACACACCGATTAATATGCAGGTGAAATTTCAGGTAAAAAATGTTTTTACATTTATTTTTAAGCCTTTAAAGTGGTAACATTTACAGCCTCCATCCTTTTCATATCAAATTAACAGCTACAGCTAGATATGCAAAGAAATGTCAAGAAACATATGATTATAAGGCACCAGCGACTAAGCCACACCTGTGGGACTTCAAAAAGCATCACTACGCTTTGGCGGCCCGTCACCGGATGCTCTTCATAGCGAACATTGCGATTACCCTCCACGCGGATCAGGTGAGTAACAGGGGCAATACTTCCTGCGCACGCACACACAAACACAAATGCTAAAATATAGACACCAACCTATTTGAAATGCAAATAAATATAGATAGCTCTGTGAACAAAGATGCAAGTGATGCCACTAACCGTGATTCAAGTCTGGGCTCTGCTGGTGAGTAGGACAACGACGTACAACTTCAGAAATGTGCTCCGATTTCTTAAACATTGCCATGATTCTGATGATGGTGCCTTGAGGTGGCAGGGTTGAAGTCCGTATCTCTGCAGGGCATATCTTGGACATTTGGCAATATAGCTTCTTCAGTTTTGTTGAGTACTAAAGTCAAAAACAGTAAAAAATAAACTTGCTTTCCTATTCATTACTAAATATGGTAATCACAATATAGTGGCCAATCCAACAGCAACATGTTATTGTAGAAATAAAATATTCCATTAAAACCAGCTGTCAATACCATATAAGTTCCAGCCTTGTGCATTAAATTGAAAGCAATTCTAAATCCATTTGCAGATTACATTTGACATGGGGAAATATAACAATAAAACACATCAGAACCAATGGATGAGATGGCAAAAGAAGCAGAGGAAGACAGTGGAATAGACGGTGCAATGAAATCAAACAGTTCGGAGGCCACTACTGAACATTCAAAACCAAGCAAAAAATCGATGAATATTGGGGCAGCCTTTTGCCCAGCAGTGGTTAGTTGTCACAGGTTGACAATGACAACACATCATGATACACTGCATAGTTATCAATGAGCAGCAACATATCTTTGGTACTCACAGTCCAGGTGGCAGACTTGGCAGTGCTGGATGGAGAGAAGTTGACCGTAAAGTTGAAAGGGCCCTTGTAGTCGGTATTTGATGGAATGGTTGAGCCATACAACTGGCTAGGCATTGCTAAAGGCAGTGAGGGGGACACCATGGGTCCGCACAGGATGGGCTCGGTGCTTGGACAAAACCCCGCTGTGGAGTTTGCCACCATAGGAGCAATGCACGAGAGGCCCTGGTTCTCACACCACGACTCATCGCCAAAATATTGATGTTCGTTGTATTGCTGCTGTGCGCCACCAGAGTCCGGTTGTTGTTGTTGTTGCATATAGGTTGGAAAAGTTGAAACGGGTTGCTGAGAAACGATTTCAGGGATATCGGAAAACGCTTCACAATGGTTCTGCATGGGGTAGTGGAATCAAGAGATGTATAATATACTGTAAATAATAACAAGCACATGAAGCCAATGACATAACACAATATGCGACACTTCTAATTGCAATAATACCCTTGTTCCGAAAGTAAACAAAACCAATTAAAATGCAATGTTTTAAGAGTTTTTTTTTTATTCCGACTTGCAGCCCCCGCACGTCCTTTGGACATGACCATAAGTCCCTCTCCGGCAGCCAGCCAGCAAAACGTTGAATCTTCTATAGAGCCGTCTCTCTCCACGCCTTTGCGTGTCATCACGCAGATGTGCACGGTGACATCACCGCTGCCCCACGTGGGAGAGTAAGCAGCCAGGAACCCATCGCAGGAACCCATCCCAGGAACCCAGGCAGAAAACGTATTTCTAACATGATTTTATATAATACTTTTACAGATGCTACTACTGTGGTGCAACACTGGATTTTCAAAACAATGGATGCTGGATCTATATCCCAGCACAGAAGTTGAAGCAATGGGTGCTGTTTCTTCATTGAATATGCTGTGGTCACTCACCAAGAGAGTGCCATCCACCTTCTTGTTCTCCATCTGCAACACCTCCATGTTGATCTCGAGCATGCTGCCAGGAGCCTCATCAAATCGAAGGTCCACATTGTCGATGCTCAACATTGAGTTGCCACTCGTGCTGCAATGCAAAGATAAACTCAACTCATGTTAAACGCAAATCATATATAACATCATAGATCAGCTGAAAGCAATCTATCATATAATCTCTTGGCCAAAATCACCGCAAGAAAAGTTTATGAATAAAATGTTTCAACTGTATTGTTAAAATGTACAATTATTCTACACGGAGCGCTTACTGGTCTGTAAATACTAACCAACGGACTTTTTTTTATCACTTCTGCAAGCATGCGTTATGTAAACTATTAAATAATTAAATTCCATGCGGTGGACAGCAAAAAGGGCTGTAATAATTACTCAGCTCTTAAGATGTAACGTGAAAATGCTCCTCAATTTACATGTCATTGTAGATGTGTTGCATGGTGTCCTGGCTCAAGAGGTCCTCAATGGGCAGAATCGAGTCCATGACTGATGTTTGATGGTCCTGGAAATCAAAACGATGCAAGAATATATCTGCTGTTCACCGTCAACAGCAAGTTATTCACTGGGCTGCCATTAAGCAGTAAGAAAAATAGCCATACACACTCTTCCAAGACGTCTGGCAAGTGCGAAAGAAGCCAAAATACCCTCTGAACGGCTCTCTATAACTCGCTCGAGTGGAGGCCATTCCACCAGCGGTGGCATGAGCAAATCATTACTGGTCTGCACTTTTATACTCTTTAACTTGAAACCAAAATGCCATATTTTTTAATGTGCGAGTGGAGTAATTTCCCAATAATGCCATTGGTGTGCTCGTATTTACGAACTTTGACAGCAGCTTCATTAAGAGTTGACTGGTTGGAATGAATTAAAAGTGTACATTCATTATATATGATTTCACCACTCTTCTGCCGTGTCGTAATTTACACAGGGCATCCATGCAGTGAATATTTTCAAGTTCTCAGAATTAAATTTTCCATATTTTTTTTCATTGCTAAGCTCGTAATTATCCATTTTCCATAACAAACTGGCGTTTATTTGTTATTTACACATTTTACTTTTGCAGTTTTTCTCACGTTAAAAACTGGCTATAAATTGGATTCAATTTGTAATGGGTTGAGCGTTGCTCCTTAAAACTACATTGCAAGTATTACGTTTTAGCGATCCGATTAATTTTCCAAAACAAGTCGTTGATTACAACGGTAGTTATTCGGGCGAAACAGCGATTTGATAACCTGTACGATACTTTCGGAAAATATAAAGATTACAGAATAACGTTATTTTAAAACAATATATATTCAAAAAACTCCCTTGCGGGAAACTGTGTGGACCCCAAGACTTTGCCCAACAGTAGGCCGACAGAGTTGTAAACGACAGCGCACAGTCCTGTATTACGGATAAATAAACGACCCCGTAAGTGAAACCAAATACTGTAATAACATTTAATGTAACATTTTTTTCTCACACAAATTAGTGCACAAGAACCTGGAACTTTCAGAGCAGGTTAAAGACCGTTCGCACGGCCCATCTGTAAAAGTAGCTTTGGGATTAAATGGAAGTTCCAACGTTAATTAGCTTCCGGTGTGACGAGCCTAACCTACCACAAACATCCAATTAATCAATCAATCAACCACTCGTGATTTCCTCGGCTATCCAGGGAATCTTGTCTTGTTAATTAATTTATAAAACCGCACGTGTATTTACTTTTTTGCATCTCCAATCTGCTCATGTAACACCAATTATAACGAGGGTGCCAATTTTATGTTTAAAAAGCAACCACAAATAACGTTACCCATAATTAAATGAGCAAAAGGCAAACATCTATAAATGATCGTGGCCAGTCGAGCTTGCCACTCACTCTTACCTAAATAAATGACAATCTCCAACGATATTAAGAGACCTTTAACATTCTTATTCGATCTAGGATCGTCTTGTTGAAGGAGCACCTCTGTCCCCCAAGGGGGCTCTAACAAACCCGATGGCCCCTAAATCCTCAGCCAAGGCGACTTTACTCGTTATCTTAAAGTGTCTTGCGAGGTTATCCCCCTCCCCTTCCAACGCGCAATGAACCTGAGCTGCGACTTTAACGTACATTAATGAAAAAGGCCATTGCCCGAAACGTCGCCTGTCCGATGCGTTCCTTTTAAGGTCGTGTTCCTGACAGATGTTGGGATTTGTTGTGCGTGAACCGGGCGGTGGGGGAAGAGGGCTTCACTCATTCGTGGACTTAAACGATTTGTAAATTGCACGTATCGTTAAACATTAATAAACACTTTAACACGTAGGCTTTCGCGACCAATATCATCCATAAGAGGTGTTTGGTTTACATCGCGTAAATTTGTGTCGTTAAACCCACCACCACCCGACACAGGCAATTAGTAAGTTTGTATTTACTCAGCCAATTAATGCGTTTGTATTGACTCACAGCCGATTAGTGAGTTTGCATTTACTCTCCAACAGAGAGTGTGCTGTACAAGTAACGAATTGGCATGTTCTATTTACGTGAGCCAAATAATAAAAACACAATACAGTAAATTAAACAATTGAATTTTTTTAAATACAAATAAAACCCGGGTCAACTCACGTCATACACAGAATTTGGATTTTTTTATTAAATGAGCACGTTGCTTAATTAGCCTCAGGTGTTGTCAACATCTTAATTGTCCCACTACTAATTAACAGCTGACCTAAGCAGCTCTTGCCCGAGAATGGCCACTTAACCCCCGACTCAAATTGGCGGATTTCAACGAGCGATTATTAAATATCGTAGTTAACGCATTGAACTTTAACAACCACGTGTTTATTATTATATACAAAAGTTGCTTCGACTATGGAGTCCTGCGCATTAACTTTTATTTGGGGCGATTTTTTGTTTAATAATCTTGGAACTTACCAATTCGTCGCAGGCGTGGACGGATGCAAATCCTCTCTGGCGGGCGGGCCCTTTGTCCCACGAGGATGCAATTATTCCTTTTAAAAACAGAGAATTAAACCTATTCCAACGAAACTGTTTCGCATTCGACCAGGTAAGGGCCTCGGCCGAGCTTACATGGCTTTTTAAGAAGGGACCTGGCGAGTGGTGGAGGAGGGAGGGGGAACCACCCACGAACCGATAGTTTCAGCTACTTTTCTTGCAACGCCGAGCGCTTAACTGCTCCCGTGGGAGCTTGACGCGACTTCACGGCAGTCGGGCTCGCAATGCAAAGGTTGCTGTCGGCAGACAACGCAGCTAAAATCAACGATGAAAGAGCCCACAACAACGGACGGAGCAGCAACAAACCACGGGGCACGCACCACGCGTCTCGGCCTCGTTTCCGCCCCCCCCGTCCACCAATGGACTTTTTTTTAGCCCCTCCCCCTCTCTCTCGCGTCACATGACGTCATCCGTCCCTACGCGGTCGCGCTCATTGGCTACAGGATGCGTGTACATGATGTCATCACCCAGTGGGGAGTTCGCCGATTGGCTTACATGGTACTGGAGGGGGGGGGGAAGACGACGCGCGCACGGGGATTGTTGTGTTGTGACGTCACCCCACACCGCCCACGCTTAAGCGCTTCGCGCTCCCGCCACCAGCCACGGCGGACCAATCGGGAGAGCGGATAATTCCCGAGGGGGCGTCGCCCCCCACGGAGGAGGACCAATGAGACGCGCGTATCTGCGGCGTGCACGATTGGGCGGAGCGGCGAGCTGTGGGGGGGGGGCGGAACTTCAGAGCCGTGGTGCGAAAAACGATTCCCATTGGCCGAGAACGGGCCACGTGCGCGGAGCGATGGGCTTGCCAAATCGAGTGCTCTCTCTAGGTTGGGAACTGCCATTGAAAACAGAGTTTATGTTCAAGAGGGGATTTTTTGGGGGGTTAGATCGCGTAAATATGTGTCGTTAAAAGCCGCCACCACCCGACACAGCCAACTAGTAAGGGTTGTCACGTAAACAGAACGTGCCAATTCGTCACTAGTACAGCACATCGGTGTGTTGGAGAGGCAAGCCACATTTACAATCCGAGTACGACGTTTCGCGAGTAATTACAACTAGCTTCATCAGGCGACAGCCAGATTTGTAGGATAGCAGTTGTTATAAGCTCTTTTAGTTGAACTAGTCACATCACAATGCAGTGCCTGCATCTGTGATTTGCCTACCTTTCCTATACTTTACACTCCTATCGTGTTTTTGTAACTATGACAAAGAGTTTTATAGATCATCGCATTCCTCCAGTATAAAATAGTATGTATCTCTATAAGTACAATTTAAACTCAAACCTAAATCAGCAATCGATTATATTCACCTCTAATAACAAAATCATTCAAGTGAAAAGGGATTCATTCTTTTAAGGTATCATTTTTTCTCGCATGTTACAAATGGCAAGAAATACAACTGAACTCCAATTACAGATCATACAGTGACTCACATGACATTTGTCGAGTAACCCCAGACAGCAGTGTTGAAGTGAACTCGGCACTCCCACAACATGCTATTCGTATTATGTACAACACAGGGTGGAGATACAGTGCATTGGTTCGTGCACTGCAACATGAACCCTCTTAAGTGATATCTTAACCAGGGTCCTAATAGCCACCGTTTCGCACAGACCAGCGTGGTGAAGTATGGTCAAACTGCCCAGACTGACACGGTGTGGATAAGCTTTCATCCAGAGGTGGATATGGGAAAAGGGCTGTTATGTATTTGTATACCCGAGAAAAAGTGTTTCTGTATTAGGCTTCACTGCTACTAAAAATACAGCCTAAATTGTGACTTTTTTTCCCCAAAGTAACTTTAATGCAGGTAGTGGACAAAATGACAAGCACAAGTGCCATTACTCGTTTGGTACACTTCATTTATCTGCATCATTGTTTACAAACATGCCATTAAAGAAAATGGTTCCATGTAAAACCACAACCGGTTTATCACAAGTCCATCTGTATCCGCAACGGTAACACAACAAGTGGTGACGTCTCCGCAATGATGTCAGCAGTCTCACTGCCCAGGACGTGAGAGGTGATCACATTAAACAGCCCGACCGGCGGCGAGTACTTTTAAATAAGCTGGGACGTTGAGTCGATTGATCAAAGCAAAAAATTAGTGTCGACTATTTCCATGGCTGATCACTCTGGCCCATTTTAAAAAAAGTTGGCACCCCCCCACACATCCCACTACTAGAAATGGTGATGGGCCAACGGATGACACTGGTGAAGTGATGGCAACCAAATCCTAACGTTCCCAACAGGATGACACCACAAAGCTGGAGCGATTAAATACATTTCAAGTGCAGGAGCGAGATGGAATGGATTTTGTCATCATCGAAGAAAAAAAAGGGATGCCAACAGCGTGGGAAGGCATCCACCTCGCAGTGGATAATCCGTTGCCAATGATGAGTAAACATTAAAACCACGTGGTTTGAGGACAACTGTGTCCCTGCCCTTGCTGTGCGTGTAGGTCCTCAGGGCCATGTGCGTAGGGGCAGCAGGAGGCTTCTCTGGGGCACCCGTCAGGGTGGTGAGAGTAAAACCAGCACACCCGCGTCTTGTAGCAATCGACGGCCGATTTCTTCCTGTTGTTCTTGCGTTTTTTAACCACCTGCTCCCTTCTCCAGTCTCTGAGCTGGACACGACTCTGCAACACTACAATGGCAGAGACAAGTGCAGTTGATACAGAGGAATGTACATTTCCAAGAACATTAAAGTACGGTAAACACATCCACAGAGTGACGTCCGGTCTGCATTAGCTTTGTAAACATCAAAGTAATTAACATCAAACGTTAAATATTTCTGGGCAAACCTTTCGGACCAGTTTGTGGGCACCAAAGCAATGCACATCAGAACATAACACAAACATGAACTTGCATTAAAAGTGACCTTAAAATCACCATTTTGTTACACAGTAACATTGTGTATGCCCACATGATATGTTAAACAGAGTACTGTGGTGACTGCAGTTAATTCTTTAACACATTTCCCATTTTGTAATGGCTTAGAGGTAAAAATAACTCATTGAGAACATTCTAAACTTTCGCCGGATGTAAGATCCTGTTCTGGAAAAGCACCTGATATAAAATGTGTGATTGTAAAACTTCTAAGAGGATCTGCAGATAATTTTAAACACTGTTAATGACGGACCCAAACTGCAACCACTTCGCTGCATAATAAACAACTGCCACAAACAAGTTGAACGCATCCTAAAGAGCCTGCAGTGCTTATCGATTGCAATTTAGTATTTTAGAGTGTAAAGCTTGTCGGAATTGAAGTATTCAGAAAGCATTCCAGATGAGCATTTAATTTGCTGTGGTAAAAAATACCCTTAAAATTTACCAGTAATTATTAAAAGTGAAAATTTTTTATTGCAATGTTTTGCATGCGGTAGTTTGTGCCATGGACTCAAGATGCAATTACATGCCTATAAACACTTGATGGCTGTTCTTCAGGAGGGTTTTCAGGCCTCCACATTCACACTTGAGCTGCTGCAGTGTCTCTCCATCTATCAATTTGGCTGCTCCTTCCAGCCGGATGCTCCCTGCAGGTCACAGCATAAGAATCCCAATATTACGTCCTTTTGTCTAACTCGTCGATTTTGCTGTTAAAGGTAATTGATGGTGTATATGTGATGCTGCAATTCAATCTATTCAATAGAAAAAAAAATGTAACACAACATTGAACATACACAGTTTTGTAATCAGCTTGTATGTTGAACTTCTCTCGCACCGTACTTAGCCAGCCGTGCTAATCGAAGGTGCAAATGAAGAGGACAATACAAACTAAAATGTTGCATTAAAATATTAGCCCTCACTGTATTTCCATCATAAAACACGTTCCTTCGGAGTGGGCAGGTAGAACTTGGTTGGACAGCGCATTCGTGCACAACAGACAAATATGCACAACAGACAAATAATCCCCGGTGGGCAGTGTGGAACCTGTTGTTCCTACCTGCATAATGAATAACGACCTAAATTTACTGAAAATAACGACATTTCTCATTTTACAAACCTCCTCGATTCCAGTGAGGTGAAGACTCCTGCGTCCCGCCGTCGTTCACTAGCTCCTCGGTAGAAGCCAAGAGGGCCTTGGCAACCGTCTCCACCACACGCTCCACCAGACCCAGGGGCAGCCGCACACAGTTCCTCACCCTCTCCTCCCTCTCACGAGGACGGAACTCGCCGAGCCAACCCCCGGCAGGCCGGGTGTCTGAACTTGCTGGTTGCTCACCGTGCTCTGCATCCGGTTCTTTGATGAGCAGGTTGCGATGAAACTCGGCCACTCTTTCCCCTCTCTGCTCGGCCTCGAGGTTTAAGGTCGTGCAATGGGCTGAATCAAGCGTATCATTCATGAAAACATTATTGCTGCTTTTGCCAACATTACAAAACCTAGCATCTGTGTGTACATTACTGCCGCAGAAGGATGTACCGTTAATGTTCTCATTGCCGTCTTTCTGCTGAAGAGTGCAGTGTGGGAAGCCTGCAGTTTTTGTGTCCACTTCACTTGCAAAATCACCTAGTGACTGCACACCAACTGAAATCCCATCACCATGCTCACTTGACTGATGGTGCAGAACATCCTGAGAAGCAGTTTGCCGCCTTCCTGGACTATCAGACATCGCTTTACCTGGCATTTTTATGTCTGGCTCTTGTGCTGACAAGAAGCCAGGGGGCGGAGCGGGGCTGTGTCTCGTCTGCTGGCGATGATTCACGTGGCCGCTGCATGGCTGAGGAGGGCGGCAGGCCTGTCCACCGACCCTCCGTCTGATGTAGTCGGCGCGCCTCTCCTCCAGCAGCACCTCCTCGCTTTGTGGGTACATCCTGGCTTTGCCCACTTGACATACCTGTGGTGCACGTACGTGGCCATGATTATTATAATTGCCAATGTTGATGATAAAATTCACTGCACAGTAGAACTGTGGTCATCTGGGATAATGTGGGGGGATACCTACCCCGGATCCAGCCATCTGTGGTAGTAATTCGGGGATTCACATGGTGGTACGGGGTTTGGACCAGGTCAGTACATTTCTTAGTATGGAAGTGCCCGAGTCAGTTACAATGCTTATTATTAAGCAAGCATACGCGAGTTTTTATACATATTAAAAACTATGACAAAATCACCCAGAATGCCTTTGATCTCGTCTGATCTTAGAAGCTAAGTAGAATTGAGCCTGGACAGTGCTTCTTGGTTGGGCATGCAACAGGTGTTGTGAGTTGCTGCTGGACTACGATGTAATCAGAAGGCAGTGCAGCACAATCCATTGTTATACTGTATTATCCTCCAATGTCTATACTTCCCACCTTTGCAAACCCACACTGATCAGCCTGGTGAAGCATGACAGAAAATCCCCAACGGCCCACATCATCCAGCAATGGATTGACATTAGGGCGATACGTGTGCATATCAAAGAGTGTGTGTCTATGCGTTGGTACAATAGGGTGCACAGCTGGTGCATCTACCAGTCATCTCAGCCAGTCAACCCATGGCACCTGGGTCTGTCCCGTGATCTCCTGTCAGCGAGCCTTCGACACTTAACGTGGCCTCAAAGTGCACCTGGCCTTGCACAGGCGCTGTGGTGACGTCACCGTCACTTAACGGTGAACGGCGAGTATTAGTCTATTGGTGTACACATAGCAATCGTAAAGGAGCATCATGAGCGGACCCGCTTTGTGGAGGGAATGCGGAGGGTGTCCTCCTGCACACGGAAGCCGCAGGCGTTGCCGATCTCCGCCACAAAGTCCAGGTACTCGCGGTACTGGCTGCGACGGCAGCTCCTCCTCCGGTAGCGGCCGATGAAGTCGTGGAAGCAGCATGGAAGAACAAAGTAGCGGCAGTCGAACGAGGACCTGAGGACGGGACGTGGCCATGAACCTCCCCTATGAGGCGACCTTTGCACAAACATTTATATTTGAAACACTCTAAAATGAAGTAGAGTACTCACACAGAGGGAGTTATTTGTAATCTTTATATTGTGAGACTTTTGAGAATTTTTGGTCATAAATAAAAGAACGTGACGTAAAAACTGCTGCGATGTACTTGTCGATACACAGGATGATAGCCGAGGCGACATGAATTGAATAATCTGTTGAGGTGTGGCTTTGCTGTCAGTTACCGGGCCGCAATGACCGGGATCCACGGCGTGAGCTCGTCCGAGTGGTTTCCAATCAACCAGTCGACATCAGTGAACAGGAAGTCGTCTCCAGGTGTGATGGCACATTCCTGGCATGGCAGCATTCTCAAGAGTTTTCAGTATGGATGTAACAATCAGGAGAATACTGTTGTTCTCATAACGTCCATCATTCATTTGTTACCTATTGTAATTCTGTGTAACACAGATTGTGTGCTCATAAAAAATATAATACGACTGTAATGCCCCTTGTTTATCCAGGAAATGCTCTTAAGACATTTTTTTCAGCAGAGTTCTGCATTGGGCTGTTTGGCCAATTCCATGTGGGAGGAAAACAAGAGAACTTCGTGAAAAACATATAATAAAATAATATAACACACAAGGCTTTGCACATATGGATTCAATCATCTTCATTATGAGCACCTATTTTACCATAAACTATTCTCTAGCCATGGCTATGTGCTGGTTAAGGGCTACCCAACACACTTTACTTGTAGTTATTAAGGGCAGTAAATATGTCCAACACTTACTTATTCTACATAGTCATCTGTAAAAATGTATACACTGATCTATTATAGTATCAGAGGGAATTCAAAAAGAGCCCAACATTGGCATACTGTGACTTTTTTGAGCAACTCTTGTGCAAACGTTGACTGCGTAATGTATACATTTGTGGGTTTGGAGAAAGATAATCCTCACCTCCAATATAGTTCCTGCCCCATACCAGTCCCATATCTTCCTTTTCCTCACATCAATCCCTCTCCCTGGGTGCTGCCATGCAAGAATTCAGAAAACAAATCACAGCATAATATTAGCACACCGGCACTCCCTGCTGTAACATGTCACGGGGTATGGAGGCATCTTCCTGCATACTCGACATGCACAAGACTTGGTTTCCATTGTGTTTATTTTGTTTTAAAGAGATGACTCCAGAAACCAGGGGATGTGGATTTTGTTATAGAAGTTTCAAAAGCGAGGCAACAGCTCGTGTAGTGGGTATGCATGTGACGATGTGTCAAATCGTTTAATAAAATAAATTCTTACGCTCAAGATGCACGCAACCAATTATGTGCAATAACCAATCAGTTACAATTTATACAAAAGATACGGTTCTGTTCCATTTAAGTTACTCGAGCAGACGCACCTCGACGAGACAATACAAACGAGATGGCAAAAACGCGGCGCGCATCGATTTCTGAATCAAATCACAACCCTGAATGATGACAATTCATGGAATTCGTGTGCGGCAAATTGCTCGATGCCTTAGCAGGGTCGATCCACTCACCCCCTCGCTGGCCAGGATGTGCACAAGCAGCCCGTTGCCACAGCCGAGGTCCACAAAGGACTGACGCCCTTCCAGGCCATGCTCCACACGCTCCTCCTCCCAAAGCACCTTCACACAAACATGAACTGCTGATCCCAGCTTCCAGCACAACTGGCTCATCCAGTCATGACGTTTTCAAACATTCGGCGGTCATTTGTAAAATTAGATTTTTGGTTGGGCTTCAAAATCGCACTTTCTTAATTGATTAATAACTTATCAGTTTTAAGGTATGGTCTTAAAAAGGTGTACACTTATTGTGAATCAAATTCTGAGATAAACTGTTGATCTCATTGTTCCACTTAAACAACTGTGTCAGTGTTTTATGACAATATTTTTGTATTCTTATTCAATAGTAATGAAAACTAGAACACTGTAATACAATTTGTTTTGGAAAGGCATACAAACCTGACCATATTTGAATGTAAAAACATATATTTCCAATTTTCGTCACGTGTTTATTGAAGTAATTTTATGAGGAAGATCTTTCTATTCAGAACTCTTTCAGAGCAGGGGATTGCCTCTTGAAGGTGATATCACGAAGTACTTAAATCCCTTAAACTGCCCCTTATCCACACTCAGGGCACTGTACTTCGTTAAGTTAGTTACATGGTGGTGAAACAAAGTTTAATTTGTAAGAATTTGCCAAAATTAAGTGAAACATCTATTTTAGTAATATGCATTTTATGCAGTAAATAGTGACCAGATGAGATTATCAACTTGAAAACAACACGTCAGCACCTGGTTTAATCACACGTCATTGCAAGATTTGAACCCAGGACATTGGCAATGCTTGCTCAATATTGTGACTCATGAGCTCCGTGGCTACCTCAAAGTACATTGTTTGAGTTGATAGTAAAATGTGAATTCATAATGGATTAAAATTGCACTGTAATTGCTCTAAATTTCGTTTGAAAGCAATTTTTTCACTACGTGAAATGGGATTTCATCAGACACACATTGCGTTCCAGCCAGACAATTACCAGAAGATATGATGCAATGGCCACATCCTCATAGACAAACTTTTCTGGGTCAGTAACCTCTGGCCACACCTGGAACAAAAAAATCGATGTAATCATTACAAAAATATGCAAAATCTGTTTCATTTGAAAAAAGACGAGACAGACATAGGCATGGCAGTGACACAAACACAATTTGGCAATAGTATCAAATATTGTAAAATCGTCTATATGCAGATTTATTACATATTTTCAAACATCTTGCAAATGGCTGGAAGAAAAGCAACTAACAGGTCTGTGTCTCGATGAGTTGGCCAGAAAATGTATTTTGGTTCTTCTGCTGTTAATGCCTCCATTGCGGTTTCTGATTTCATAGGTCACTCTGTGGTCAAAGGTCCTCTTAGTGTTTCGGCAATTGCACTCCGGACTTTACTAAAGAGGAATCGTAAATATTGAGAGGGAGACCTTGACGAGGTTGCGGTATTTCTCCTTGAGGCGCTGGTAGAGGACGCCGTATTTTTCCACTGGCAGCAGGGACAGGGAGTCGGGGAAGTCGCTCTGCTTGCTCTCGCCCATCCACTTGTGCAGCTTGGGCACAAAGTGTGCCTCCAGCCACACGAGGGCAGGTAGCGTGACTCCATCCACCTGCCATTCACCCTCCCCGCCAGCCTGCACCTCCACATGCCTGCACAGCGCACACACACAATGAATCGTTTGCAACTGTCATACTGGTAAAATTATTTGAGTCAGACTTTTCATATGTACATGTATGTTGATTTTCTTTCGCGCCGCACGTAGCTAACCATGCTAATCGAAGGTGTGAGAGTACAAACTAAACACAAAAATCAGTTCTAAAGAAATCACTTTTTAATTTAGATTTTCATAGTGCATAGCTCCAGTGGCTTTCTTTGTTTATCCACTGCCGAATGAGGGCCACCACATGGCATGAGTCATATGAATTATTTGATAATAATTTACGAGGCTGGTCAGCGCAGATTGGTAAAGGCGGGCAGCATTGAGTAGAATAACAACAATAGATTTTTCTGCACAGCCCTTTGCTGCTGCTCACATAGCTGATAAGCCCGATACAACACCTGCAGTGCATGGCGGTCGTGCATCCAAGCACTATCCAGGCTCGACTCAGCTTAGCTTCAAAATATAACATCAGGAGCATTCCAGATAATTTGGTCATAGGCACACGATTTAATGCAAAATGATAAATCACTTATGTCTAGGTAGAGTGAAGGCGTGTTAATGCGTATTAAAACAGGTTGGTTGCATATTGCATTAAATGTACGGCAAGAAGCTAAAACAATACAATTACTGCTCAGTGAACAATGCTAACTTTGAATAACTACAGTACAATGATATATTATGGCACTGATATAAGTTGTAAATACGTTTACACAGACGTGTAAAATGCACGTATTTTTATCTCATGTCTCTCAACAACGCCAGTATAACGTAGATGAGACCATCACTGGAATGTAGGAAACTCACCACTGTTTAGTATCATCAGTTCCACACGTAACGGTGTAAATGTTCGACGTCCTCACAGACACCACACCAGCGGCATCTTCCATCAGAGGTACCGACACGAACATTGCATTGCGAATATCTGCAGACGACAACAATAGCACCTGTCACAAACACCGTCAAGCTTACACAACACTCATATTGTCAAGAACATGTACAACCTTTTTGCCAATCCACTGATGGACTAAGGCTTCCCCATGCCATGCGGGTCATTTGCATACCTGTCGACCCATACGGTTTTACCCCGTATTCTTGTAAAGGGAAATTTCGTCTTCAGGTTCATACGGCAAACTTGTTTGTGTTTCTCCCTTGTGATGGGACTTTGTAGGATGAACGTTGAGATTTATAAGGGCACGGGGTGACCAATAAGGTCTGAATTGGTCTGTAATAAGGTATGGCATTGATAATGGGTTGACAGGTATGCATTTGACTATATTTCACCCATACTTCACCACGCCGGTCGCATTGGATTGCTGAAAAGGGGTGGAGTCAAAACGTGGACTTGGCCGCATTGCCCTCTGCTGGCCACAGTCAAACAGAACGACTCAAGCGTGCTTACGTAGAACTGCGATTGATGAATGTGCTCAGTACCGCATACGAAGTAGGAATTTACCTCTTACAATGAGTTCCTGCATCTTTGCAAATTTGTGGAGTTCCTTTGGTATCAGCGTTCTGGTAATGACTTCAAACTGGAGCCCGTCGCACTCTGAGCCGCCGCTTTCAGAATCTGTCGTCGCCGCCGTCGCTCGCTCTCGCCGTTCACCACAAAGGTTCCCTTTGTGCCAAAGGCGCAGGACCTTGTCAGCCTCGTCACTGCTCAGCTGCGAGGGTTGTCCCCGCTCCAGGAGCTCCCGCAGCGCCCCCAGTCCACGTGCGATCTCCCGGGCAGCCACGCTGGCGCCACACAGACGCCGGTTCAACACCTGAGGCTTTCTCACCCACACGTCCACCGCCTCCCAAAACTTCTCTTCCATTGCAAGTTCCTCGCCAGCTGCTGCCTGCGGCGGAAGACAAAGACGTACAATGACTGTATTAAAAGTTGTCTTATCACCTTGTTATTGATGGTCGCATAGCTACGTGAAGCATATTAGAGCATTAACACGGGTTACTGGTACATCCATATATTGTCACATGAGTACACGTTTACTGTAATCGCATCGCGAGAGCGCGATGACGCTTTAGTTAAATTGCGTCGTGAACCCGGTCACCCGATTTCCAATCAGGGCTAACTCTGCGATGTAATAAGACACCTTGTAATTATGTGGCCACAAGGTTACGCGATCCCTTGATGCGCATTATCCGATTTCAAACAATCTACACTTTAATAACCTTGCTATTCGAGTCATGTCAAGTGTCATGAAACATCTCAAGTGATATATATTGTACCTTTATTTGCACTCTCTTCGATCGCAAGCCGATGCAAAACAAATACCACAACAGACACGCAGCAATACGAGAGAGTAAAGCACGGTACTATGTACACAGTGTTGAACTCACGCCGCAAGCATCAAAGACAAAGATCCCACGTACAGCTTTAACAGACTGTTGGGGCAAGTGATGTTAGCCGGAACTGCATGAGTGGGTGGCCAGCACCACGCCCGGCCGCCTTTGTCTCCTCAGTGACAATGTTTACACACCGCACCAGGTACTAATTTTAGGCCGAGTTAACCTAGGGGAGGAAGCCCAGAACAAGTTCAGATTAATCGTCACCGGTGTTGGCCGTGAGCGGGAGTCGAACTCGGGTCGCCGGGTTAGTAGCGCTAACTGCTACACCACCGCTCCCCACAACCGCCGCAAGCAAGCACTGCAGTGTCGTTGAACCCGCCACCACCCGACACAGCCAATTAATAAGGGTTGTCACGTAAACAGAACGTGACAATTCGTGACGAGTACAGCACACAGGTGTGTTGGAGAGTAAATCCACAACATTTACAATTCGAGCACGACGTTTCGCCCGTAATTACAAATGACATAATTTAACGACACGTTTTATATTTACGCGATCTCACCCAAGAAAACAACTCTCCAGTATTATGGATATTGGACTCGAAATCCTCCGGTTAATAACTACAGTACGCGTCTAACCGCACACGTGTTTACAGTGGAGCACTTCCGGATCCGCGGCGGGGACGTCACTACGGGTTCCGCGGTGGGGGGAGGCGTTCGCGTAGTTCGCGTTTCGTAAATGCATACCCGCCCCCTGGACTGTACTGTGGGTCATCGCTCCGCTTTAACCATTTACAACAAAAAGCACGCGGAGACGTCGTGAGCGGCGAGACCCAGAAGGGGAAGCACGGACGGTAGAGCGAACAGCAAACCCGGTGGGTTAATCTCGTGTCGCGGTGTGGACACCACCACCACCACCCCTCATCACCACCACCACCACCCATCACCACCACCACCACCCATCACCACCACCACCACCCATCACCACCACCACCACCCATCACCACCACCACCACCCATCACCACCACCACCACCCATCACCACCACCACCACCCCTCACCACCACCACCACCCCTCACCACCACCACCACCCCTCACCACCACCACCCCTCACCACCACCACCCCTCACCCCACCACCACCACCACCCCCACCACCCCTCACCCCACCACCACCACCCCTCACCACCACTACCCCCACACAGAGGGCAGGTTACTCGTGCCCGTTGAGTGCCGAATACCAGAGAGCGAGCGCCGACGTTGGGGTGGAGACTTGACCACCGTGCACCTTGCACAGGTGAGCGCCGCCTGCAATCGTCGATTGAGCCGCAAAGACAACGATCCACGCACCATCCACGTTGCCCCGCAACATTCACGGTCAGCCGGCATTTGTTTAGCGGCTCAATTAAAACGAGAGCCTCTCTCGGTGACATGCATACCTGTCAACCCCTGTCAACCCCTTATCAGTGCCCTACCTTATTAAAGAGCAATTCCAGATTATTATTGATCACCCCGTGTCACTTATACATCTCAACGTTCATCCTACAAAGTCCCACCACAAGGGAGAAACACAAACAAATAGACATTTAAAAACCGAAATTTTCCTTTACAAAAATACGCGTACATCGTATGGCTTGACAGGTATGATCATATGTGTTTGGTTCAGATTGAGTGAGTAAAATGCAATGTGTGTCGTCCACCCTCCACCAAATAAATAATGTTTTTTGTTTCTCGAGCACACCGCTAGTTTTTGGATAACGTAACATTTCACAGGACGACATTTCGCTGGGAGTTTGTAAATAAACACTTGAGTTGTGATTTCTTACAAATGTGTTTTCAAGCCGCACTCAGCTGTCTGCTGGTTTCAATTTATTTTGATGTCTCTCAATTTCAATAAATGAGTTTTCTATAGAACATCAAAGTTATCAAAATCAATCTAATGGTCTTGTGGGACAGGTATGTTCCACAACTGCCAACTGTTGTGTTTTTCGAGTACGTCATGTTCCTGTGATATTTTTTTTATCATGTGCCGATATTTGTTCCAATTGATGTGTTTTCCCCTTTTGTTGAGTCTGATTTTAACTCGGGCCACTACACGTCCGTGTCCCCCGTGGTGCAGTGCGTGTGTGGTGGAGTTGCAGCATGGCGAGCGCCATAGACGATGGAGTTCTCTTCCCGGCCATGCCCAGGGGACCCCTGGACTCGTATCGTGCAAAGGCGTCCTTCGACTGGAGGCAGATGGCCCTCTTCTTGGACAGCGAGGAAATTCTGCACTTCAGGGTGCCTTGTTTAAATGTTATTTTTTTTTTATGCAGCCAGGAAATTTTTTTGCAGACACTGGATAATAATTTAACGTTGCCATTCTCGGCAAATAAAAATATGCCGAGCTTTAGCCTTTGAGAGGGGTCGGCAACCGAAATAACAAGAAGAAACATTTCTTTTTCGAATTCGGTATAAAACTCAATATTTCAAGAGCCGCAATGTATGTGAATACATACATTACGTCACTAAGTAATCCGTAAAGAGCCGCACGCGGCTATAGAGCCACAGGTTGCCAACCCATGCCCTATGAAAACATCCCACTGAGTGCCCTCAGAAGCTGAGCAGGAGTTAAGCCAGAATAGTGCTTGGATGGGTGGCCACAATGCACGCCAGGTTATCATTGGCGTCTGCGGAGCTGTGCTAAGTTGTAGGCAGCACAGAGTAGCACAGCAAAATCCATTGTACTGTGCTCCTGACCTTCAATAACTAACACTGACCAGCATGAAGTCCGGCAAAATAACCACCATGACCTGCATTTCGTGGGGAGTCCTTCATCCAGCAGTGGAATGACAAAAGGGTTGTACACTTACAAAAAGTGGGCAGACATGAGTTAATCAGACTTTTCAAGCTCCCTTACAAATGTACTGAGGCAATTGTGCCACAGTGCTATTCCATTTAGGCCACCTAGTCACGCAACATGGTATGGCATTGTCTCATATACGACCTGGTGGTGTTCCCTGTTATGCTTGTGTGTAGAAACTGGTGTTTTCTGTGCTGGAAAAGGACCCACTCTTTGCACAGCAGCCCGGTGAAGACGTGCCCATTGAGCGCAAGCGTGAGCTCACCTTCCTGCAATGCCGCCGTCTCTTTGAGTACGACTTCCTGCCCCTGGAGGATATGCTGCAGTGCCCCTTGAAGATAGTGGCCCTGAACGAGTGCCTTAACATGTATGGTCACGATAGCTGCCCCAAGTACCAGCTCAGCAAACAGGTGCGTGCGTCCCTTCCAATGTGTGGACAACAGTAATTTGGTTCAGTGTACATGTCAGGGGATAACCCGTTGGATGGGGAGAACGGTGACATGGTTGTTTGCACGCTTCAACATGAACCCAGAAAACTGAGTTACATTCCCGTTCATGGGAATGGTATCTTAAACGGTGTTGCGTACCAGAGGTCGCAATCGGGTACCCGATACCCGTACCCTACCCGATACCCGGCTACCCGTACCCAGACGGGTACGGGTACCCGTTTGCGACCCTGGTGCGGCCGGATACGGGTAGACCGTGAGTCACTGGTGAGTAACTGTTTGTCACTCATTTCCCAACGTCTTGTCTCTTCTCACAATTCAAGTTCCTAGAATCAACACACCCGCGCCTGCAACATGGCTTCATGCCAGAGGTCGCAATCGGGTACCCTACCCGATACCCGGCTGGGTACGGGTAGCCGGGTATCGGGTAGGGTACGGGTACGGGTATCCGTTTGCGACCCTGGTGCGGCCGGGTATGGGTAAGGAATCAAAACCCATTTGCGACCTCTGTTGCGTACCCCTTAAGCAATTTGTCAAACCACTGACCAGCATGGTGAAGTAAAGTATAAAACACCCCAAGGCTGGCACAGCATGGGGAGGCCTTCATCAACCAGTGGATCACGGACTAATAAAGGGCTGTAGATTTAGATACCTTTTTTTATTTTAACTAAATGGATAAAAATGTTACTAATCAATTGGCTAGTTTCAAGATGCTTAAATGCAATAACATGTAAAATGATCATTAATTTCCTTGTCACTATATGTTTGGCATTTTATCTCTTGTGTCCGTGGCTTATATGGGCATTAGTGTTGGGAACAGTGAGTACACCTGACTATTTAGGATATTGTTAGTAGGGTGGAGCTGTGGCACAGTGGTTAGCAAACTGCGCTATGAACCTGGCCACCTATATTCCCAGGTGAGGCTAACGTCAATAGCAAGTGATATCTGGACCTTTCCTGGGAACCCATTCTTCACAAACCTGCACTGACCAGCATAGTGAAGTAAGGTCAAACAGCCCCCATTACCGACATGACATTAGGAGGGCTTTGTCCAACGGTGGATTGATCATGGTCTGTAAATTATATTTATTGTTAGAATTTGTCCATGATAATACCGTTTGTATTTATACATTTCTGCGTGTGTAAATACTTGCTGTGAAGTGGACATGGGAAAAAAAGATATGAACCTTGCTTCATGCATGCCGCACACACAATGTACACCCTCTTCTTATCCTGGCAGGTCATTAATGTTTAACTGAAAAACACTTTATCTTTGGTCTTATCACATCTCAGCTCAGCTGAAATCAACAGAACCTCATTTTCCTTGAGGAAAATATCATTAGCTTTCAGTCTGATGAGCAATTATGTGGAATTAATTACATGTTGGTAATCATGTGGAATTATTTTCAAAGAAATGCCTTTCAATTCTATTTTTTTAATTCCAGTTTTTCAGCATTTCAGCGAGCCAGCCACGTTGATACCAAAGAGATTAAAGTCCATTCTGAAGGTCATGGCTTTTTCAAAGTTTAGAATTGCAGGAATCACTTTAGACAAAGTACAGTATATGTGTGTTTCATGCCACGCACTTTGCATTACAAATTCCTTTCCAAATCTGTTTGTTTTTCACTTTTGCAATAGAAAACGTAATGTTTGCAAAATGATTCCTGAAACCATCGGCCAGTAAGTTTGACTTATTGCATGACATCTCTGATGGTGTTTTGCTCTATCTTAGCCGAGGAATACATAACACTTGGGAAATCCGTCATGTTCTATGGGCTCTTTGTACTCGTGGTAGTTATTAATTATCACTGTTTGCTAATACTGTTAAACTTTGACCTTCACAGTACCAGCTTCCACGGTTATATTTTTCCCATTCCAATTTAAGCATTAGCCTTCATTGTATTTCATAATAAAAATGTTTTCTATAGTTCAATTCCATTGTGTTTTCTTTCAACCATAATCCATTGTTAATTATAATATAAAAAAATAAGTGACAATACGATTCATAACCAAGCACAACGAGCAGTGTGTCTTGAGTTGCTGGCACTTGTGTTTTAAAATCACTGCTTTGAACCATTTCCCGAATGTGCTCTTGTGATATCTCTTTAGATGTTTGGTGGAACTGTAAAAAACTCAGGATCAGAGAGACATGAAGAATTTGTCCGCAAAACAGATTCAATGGAGGTGAGCGGAGATACGAATGAGCACTTTCAAAGTTTCCTTTAATGTTAACATAGTAAATGGTGGTGTTAAAGGAATTTGTTGGAGAAACATAACACAACTAGTGAGGTCTTCTTGAAATACCTCATCTGATTTTCAATAAAGTTTGGAAAGTTGCTTAATTATTTAAAGTTCACTGCACACCGAGTAACATAAAAGTGATGTAAAGTAATGACACGTGCCATGAATGTCATGTAAAATACGTCTTTGTTACAGATTTTTGGCTGCTTTGCACTGACAGAGTTGAGCCATGGCAGCAACACCAAGGCCATGCGAACAACAGCCACCTATGACCCTAAAACACAGGTGAAGTCCTCACAGCACATTAAGAATGGACAATGATGTCAGAGAACTGTTGAAATTCTCGGTTCAATTCCAAGCTGCTGCCTTTGATTTAAAAAGATTCTTAAATGTAGAGTGTTGACTGGTATCTGCCTTGTTCACTGGTGACTGCACGTTAACCCATCCCATAAAATCTAGTCCTACACTAAATTTGGCGAAATCCCAGCCTGGTTGCACTGCTCTGCAAGAGATTTGATTGGATCCTTCGTCTTACGAGGCCAAAAGTGCAATTGGCATCAAACTGGGGGGAAATGTTTGTGACATAAAAAACAAGTAAGACACAGCCAAAGCAGATTATTGGACAGGCATGCATAAGAGTAGACAAGCATGGACAAGCAAACCCCAGAATTTGTATTGTGCAGTATTATAATATGCGATACTATTATGCCATCACGTGCTTTTTAGAGAGCCCTTGAATAGACACTAACAAGTACATGATGCTGTATTCTAAGAAATAAAATGGTTCCGATGAGGCTACAAAATAGTGTGATTAGCCTCCTTGATGAACATGTCAATTTCATATGCATGAGCGTAAGTATATGTATAACTGGTAACATATCCAATGTATTACTAATTACATAAATCATTATACCATCGCATATTATTTTAATATTATGCATATTTAAAGGGAGGTTCAAAAGTACAGTGTTAGAAACATCACCTTGTGGAGCACTATTCAAAGTTGTTGAAGTGCACAGTGATAATGTTGGTGCGTGTCTGGGGAGCCTTCATCTTATTCTCATCACTAACTTACATTATATTTCTGCTTGTTTCTAAATATAAAAATTTTCACACTTGGAACCATGTCTGCAAACACATGGCAGGCATGCATCTGTTGTCATTGAAGTGCCCTGTTGCAAAGTTTTTGCGTGCCCTGACAGGAGTTTGTGATCAACACTCCGGACTTTGAAGCCGCAAAGTGTTGGGTTGGGAACTTGGGAAAAACGGCAACGCACGCAGTCGTGTTTGCGCAACTCTACACGCCGGACGGTCATTGTCATGGGCTACATTCCTTCGTGGTGCAGGTGGGTGGGAGACAATTTATTGAGTAACGGAGTTTTGTGTTAATTCAACAAAATATCTTTAAATATATTTTATCGCTCTAAGAGGACTGCACAAAAAAGCATGGCATAACATATTTTGTCTGCCCTTATTTTAGATAAATTGAAGTTCTGAGAATGAAAGTTATTGGTTTGGCTGTCATGCAAGAAACCTTACTCAGTGGCTGTCCTAGTTGGAAAGTGCTGCCCCCTACTGTGGACCATAGGTCACGTAATGGGATCTCAGAAGTAGTTCTATGAGAGCCACTTACCCTGGGCCGCTCCCTATCACGAAGGGTTGTAATGCTATGTTTCAGATCTGAATTGATGCTTCAACCCATGGCATGACGATGATAGTGCAATTCAGATAATATGAGCAAAAAATATTTCGTAAATATTAAAAAGAAAATGTCAAATTTAGTGATTATGGGAATAATAATGATGGTAATTGAGGTGCTGATGGACGATGTCATCATGGTGTGTAGGTCAGGGACACAAACACCTTGCTTCCCAGGCCAGGCATGTTGGTGGGTGACATGGGCAAGAAGCTGGGAATGAATGGACTTGACAATGGGTAAAAAGATGATTATTTCCACTCACAAGATGAAATGCAATTGTATAAGTAATCCACATTAACATGATTTACTATAAACAAGTTTTTAGAAAATAAAAGTATGATTATACAATACACAAACACCAATAATTTTTTGTACACACACATAATTTATGCGTGTTTGTTGTGTACAGGTTTGTTTTCTTTAATAACGTCCGCATTCCTCGAGATAATCTGCTAAACAAAACTGGCGATGTGACACCCGAAGGGAAATACGTCACCCCTTATAAGGTATCTAATGACCGTTGTCCTTCACATGCCCATTCCCACTCATTCGTCATCATTCACATGTGTGTATCTGCATGTGCAGTTGGTGTCACCTGAATAACAGTGGACTCTTATTGAATGGATGTAATGTGTTTTTATGCAACCATTTATATGGTTTACTGACAAAAAAAATAGTGGTCTTTGGTTTTTTCGGTAAAGTTACGTAGATAAAACAATAAAATAAAATAAATGAAAACAATTAAATTAAATCACGACGTTTCGGAGGCAACACAAGCTTCCTTCATCAGGTGTAAAAAAAGGGCACAGCAAAATAACTGTAGCGAGAGTTATTTGAAATCTAGAAGAAGAAAAAAAGTTCATCGTAATGTAACCTATTTATAAATAAGTACTTCCATTTCAGGTGAATTATTGAAATTAATATGGATTATGTGTTGCTTCTCTTTGTGTCATTACTCAGAATAATGTTAATCATTCGGCACAAATGTTTTCAAACCCCAGTCCTCATGTTCTACATACTCTGTTAATATTTGCTCCTATTCTGAACTCAAATGTAAATTTGGCAACTGTATGTGATTATCATATACGGTTGTGAAGGTTAAAAAGTGGAAAGGCCTCCACTGGGAGAGAGCTCTAGAGCCCTTCTGGAAGGTATGTTGATGAATAGTTTAGCCCGCACCTGCGATTAGTATGGTTGGCTAAGTAAGGTGCGAAATACGTTCAACATACACACACAGTCATAATCTAAATATGGTTGTTGGGGAAGCTTGAGCAAAACCTAATGTTTGGGATCTGCTGCTTTAGTAGAGCCGCTTACTCTGCTTTTTCATGTTTGATGGTATAGAATTGTGTTGGTTCTGCGATTCACTAGGACCCCAAACGCCGTTTCGGTGCCAGCCTGGGCATGCTGTCTGGCGGTCGTGTGGGCATAACAGGCATGGGTGTGACCAACCTCAAGATGTGTATGACCATCAGCATTCGCTACTCAGCTGCTAGGCACCAGTTTGGCCCCACAGACAACCAGGAAATCCCGGTGCTGGAGTACCAACTTCAGGTAAATGGTCTACAGCTGTGTTACATGCTCACACAGTATAAGCTTAAACATCCATCGTAAATATCCATCCACAACTCTAGATATACATGTTTTTTTATTTGCTGTTATATATTTTATTCTTTGAAAATATGCAAATCCAAATTTGCATGTTATGTTTCTCTTGATATCTGTGGGTGTCAGATCCTGGTTGGAGGTTGACACAGCCTTTCTTCTCTGTTGGGACATCAAAATGAGTACCCATTTGTAGGGAAAGCCAAAGGTGGTTGTCCTTTGGAAATGAAGAATTTCCACCACTGGCTCAGGGCTGTAGATGGGATGTGACCACCACCCCATGCTAAATAGAATGGGAAACCACTCCGACTTTAAAAAATATGTGACTGGGCTAAGACCTTCAATCTCACTGTGGACAAGAATGCATTTCAACTTGGATAACTGCCTAAAGCTCAGACCCAGGATTATCAGTGGTTCTCACTCAGTGGTCCTACTTGAATTAACCCCCTGCAGCATTTCACCTACACTGAATATTTTTCTTATTCAATTCTCATTTACATTTTACAGCAATGGCGGCTGATTCCCTTTCTGGCTGCCACCTACGCCTTGAACCATTTTTCCAAAACGCTCTTCTTCAACTATGCAGAGTTGCAGATGGGGATCATGCAGAAGGACAACAGTGAGCGGCAGGTAGAATTTGTCTATTTACTTAACGATTTAAAAAAATTTTTTAACAATGTTGCATGCCAAACACGAGGAGTCTACTGTTATGATTTTCCGATTTAGAAATTCACGTCCAAAAATAAATTTGATGGAAATATTAAAATGAACTGCTTTATGGATATATGTATACGCATTTCAAGTGTTTATTCGTTTCGATTATATTTTTTAATCACTGGATATCCCATCTTTCGTCTACAAATGTGACCCCATGGTGTGGACAGAGTGAGCTAGGCCGTGAGATCCATGCTCTGTCAAGTAGCAGCAAGGCCCTGTCGGCGTGGACCGCAAGAGACGCCATCCAGGAGAGCCGTGAGGCCTGTGGAGGCCATGGATACCTGGCCAGTGAGGGCCCTTCCTGAGCTCTACACCCATGACTCCTGACTCCTCTTGTCCTCTACACCCACCCCTGTGTTTCCACTCCTATCACTAAAAAGAATCCTCCCGTGGGCAGTCTATTTAAGCCATGCCTTGCCAACATATGTTCTGATTTACAGTGGGCCAAGGGCTGATTTCACAATAGTTTCCACTTGTATGTGATTATGTAATAATGAGTTGTCCCCCAGTAATCGTCATCACATCCTTCACGCGATGTGTTGAATATTACTGTCCCGTTGCCATCCCTGACAGTCCCCAGTGGTTGGCAGATGGGACCCTGATGTATGGCAACGAGCTTGCGGTGGCTTTCATCCAGCCTTAGATTGGCCATGGCTAATCATGATGAAGAGAGCCCATTGATATGTGACATCCCACCTTTCAAAAGTGTCCTGAGTAAAATGACTGCTGCAAACATTGGAAAATTAAAATAATTGATCGAACAATATTTGAAACATTAAACGATTATCATTTTATTTAAAGATTCAATGAACGTCTCGTGAAATAATGCCTTGAGCCATTTAGCATGGTTGCCTACGTGCGGTGTGAAAGAAGTTCAACACGCATATACACAAGGCAGTATTGTGGTGCTGTATGAAAGGTTTCCTGGAAAATGTGCTCTCCTTGGAACCCTTGCGATTGTGTGCTGCGCCGCAGTGAACCGTCTGGGGGAGTTGCGGGATGGTAACGATCCCAACTGCACGTACGAGGGAGAGAACAACGTCCTCCTGCAGCAGACCAGCAACTACCTCATGTCCTGGGTCAATCGGAAGCCAGCAGGTGCGAGAGGGTGTAGGGAAATCACATTGAATGTGAGCTGATAGGGGGAATTGTGTTTGTCCAAGGAGATGGTAGGTGAGGGACAGGCTGAGAGTTAATGGATTAAGGAATGTGCATGAGTAAGCAAAAAGGAGTATTGTGCACGCAGAAAAGGCAGTCGGATGCATACTGGGAACTAGGGATGTCACCATATGCATGTAATTGTGCCTCCACTTGGTTTATTTTAAAATTCTAGATTTGAAGCTTTCGTGACTGCAAGGATTCATACTCTTTGTTTTTTTCGGTAAAGTCACGTAGGTAAAAAATTTAACGAAATAAATGAAAATAACTAAATTAAATCACAACGTTCCGGAAGCAACACAAGCCTCCTTCTTCAGGTGGAACACACCACAGCAAAATCACTAGTGATGTTGCTTTCGAAACGTAATTTAATTTAGTTTTCATTTATTTTATTTTATTATTTTAAAATGTCTGTATGTTGTAGGCATGTCATGCCACTTAGATTCGGTAATGAAATTACATTTGTATATTCATTAAATGGATCAAATTATATGTATGCGAGTTGAATATATGTGATTCGTAAGAAATTTTTGTTAGTGTTAAATATACGGTATTGCAGTGAACAACATTTTCCAACAATGAAACACAAACGACAGATTCAAACAAAAACTGTAAATAATTGATTCTTGAATCATGACCATAAATATTGACAATTCATGAAATTGGGGGAATGTGAAGATGTGAGAAGGTGTGACTTGAGTGTTTTATGATTTGCACGAACAGACATCCAGTCGCCAACTGGCTCGGTGGACTTCCTCAGAGACCGCATCAATATCCTGCAACAAAAGTTCTCGGCTAAAACAGAACAAGAATGTCTTGATTCGTCCAGTAAGAGAAATTTATCAGCTTTGTTCGATTGAAGTGTACATTTTACATTGAAAAAAAAATTTAATGTTGCATTTTCAGCCCGGGAAAGATTCGATATACAGTAAAACCTTGGATTGCGAGTAACTTGGCCTGCGAGTGTTTTGCAAGACGAGCAATTTTTTAAAATAAATATGAATTTGATAAACGAGCGAGGTCTTACAATACGAGTAGTACGTGTATACGCTTTGTCTGCCAAGCGTCACGTGATCACAACTGATATACGAGTGCTTTGATATACGAGTGCTTTGGATTGCAAACACGTTTCCAGAACGAATTATGCTCGCAATCCAAGGTTTTACTGTACTGTATTAACGATTCTAAAGGCTATGTAGTTTGCACTTTGTGAACGCATTGCCGCTACAATTTACCCGTGTGACAAGCCTGTTTGTGTTGCTACATTGCAGTGCCTCTGGCGGCGTACAAGTGGCTAGTTTGCTTCCTGCTCCGAGAGAGCACCAGCAAGTACGAGCGCGAGAGAGCGGCGAGCAGCTCTGACTTTGAGGCCAGGAACAACTCGCAGGCACGTATGCCATCACTTGTGGCCCAAAGACTGCATTGTGGCTCAAAGGCTGCATTTACAATTATAGAACTCCTCTCATCCGCGGCTCTATACCCCACAACTTATTTTATCAGTAGAGTCCTCACAACTATTATCCGCGGCACTTTCATTCCTATCATATGCGATTATCCACGATTTAACTCATGCATAGCAAAGCTGCTTCCTGACACTTGGCAAGGGTTTGTTCTTGTGCCTCGTCTGACTTAGAAGTCACCAGCCACCAACACTGTCTCACTGGGCACGGGTCCCAGAAAATGATCTGGTTACTCAGGTGGGTCGTGAATTGAGAAAGTTTGGGAACCTCTGTTCGAAATGACCAAAATATGAACATGCACATGACTACCAACAGGAGGTGCTGTTGCAGAACAGAAACTTAACATTCAACCCCAGAAACCTCATGACATCTTACTACATGCGGTGTTGTTTACTGCATTGATCGCGTTTTATATACATGTGTCTACTTCCAGAGATTGTCATGTATTTTTTTAGTTCATAAAGCACACAGCATGCACAGTAATTTATAATATGAATCGCTCTACTTCGTGCATGTGGACTCGTGAAACAATAATAACGCATCACTGCAAGTATATCAACGATGTAGTTCAGCTCTACGATGATAATGAGAGATCGGTGGACAGCCATTTTGTCAATCCACTTCTGGACGAAGGCCTTACTACTTTATGTGGATCGTTGGGGACATTCTACCTTGTTATACCACGCCAGTAGTGTGGATCGGTGAAGGCGATAAGCATAGACGCGGGAGCATAGAAGCAGATTACAACAATTAATTTCACTGCGCTGCCCTCGGCTGCAGTGGACTTTTACATTCCTGTTAATGAAGCTAATTTATCTGTCTGCAGCCATGGTGCATGTTAGAACTCGCATTTCATTTGTTATGCACAGGTGTTCTACTGCCGCTCGTTGGCGATTGCATTTGTGGAGCACGTGGTGCTGGAGCGGTTCCACACGCTGGTGCACGACCCGGCGGTACCGGCAGGTCTGCAGCCTGTGCTGCACCGCCTGGCTGCACTCTACGGCCTCTGGAGCCTGGAGAAGCATGCGGCCACGCTCTACCAGGGTACCACGCATCTCACCGCCCCTCTGACATCCCTCACTGTCCAGTGCGGGCCTTGGCAGCTTCATGTCATCTGTGCCTGCATAGCAGGCAGTGCTCTAATGGCATTCTTGCAAAGGGGGCTCTATGGTGCTCTGCGTGTTTTACACTACAGATATTATAGAACGATGTGGAATGTTAGGCTTGCGTACATTGGCCACTGAAAATAAGTTTTAGTGTTTTAAAAGTGGAGCACGACGGACAGATACAGGGCCGTAGTTTTAGATGAACTTGTCTCTATAATTCATCAAAATGATAAACGCTGTTCTCATCACTATAGGAAAACGTTAGACATTAATTATTCATAATTGTAATACATTTTGCTCTTGCATCCAATTTCATCTGTTTTACTGCATGCTGTAAAATCTGTTTGCCATTGTGTTGTAGGCATTGCCTTTCTCCAGATGAAACATTAACCAAAAGTTTCTGGATGTCCTTGGAGCATTCATATTCCACTGAAATTCTAGTTAAATTAACCCCAGTATTCTAACAGATCAATAATCCCTTTGGCCTGGCAAAATTACCTCTCCAGGATTTTAAAAAAATGAGATTTGTATGCCTTCATGGAGGATATCCGTCAATGATTAGGAAGTGTTTTTCTAATCTTTCACGAAATTTCGTTTCAATTATATTTTGCTTGCCGTTACAGGAGGCTACTTCATTGCCAGTGCTCCCCTGCAGCTCATAAGGAACTCAATCGTCCGCCTTTGTGCTCAGGTGCTGTCTCATTGTGCACTTTACCAGCGCCTACACTAAACACACTAAACCATGTTGATGGGTGTTATAATCTCAGATACTACTTCAAACTACATGAATATTTTGCATGTGTGGCATCCTAACAAGTATCAATTCAGTGTATTTTAGTTGCTTGTCTTGTGGTTCTTGAAATGTGCGCAGGGCAGTAGGGCATATGGTTATCTCTTTAATGTTTGTTACTACTCCTTGGCTTGTGTTTTGCAGTTAAAGGATGAAGCTGTGGCATTAGTGGATGTCTTTGCACCTCCAGACTTCATCCTCAACTCTCCCATTGGCCGTGCTGATGGACAGGTCATCATCTACGCCTCTCCTCTGCTGTTATATATGCTTGTTAATTCAAATGTCTTGTTTAAAATTAGCACATCGGACAGTTTATTAATTCCTTTGTTTGAAACTAGGAATGATCCCACTCAAATGAACTGTTTTTACAAGGCAATAAGAACTATAGTAGACGTTCACTTGCGAACAATTTTCTTAACAAATAAACGCGACTTTCATTATATTTATTATAATTCCTATAATCCCAGGACGTTATATTTCTAAGTATGTTTTTTTCCAATTTGTTCAGTGACATCACTTAAACAATTATCGAAACAATCGCAACTAGTTGCTTAAGCCTTTCACGGAAAGCTCATGCCTCATTATTTCCATAATTTCCACCAGAGCCTTCATTGCCAATGGTCTCTTCTGTCCACCAGATCTACCAGAACCTGTGGAGCACCATGCTGCAGGGACCAGGTGTGCTGGAGCGGCCATCCTGGTGGCAGGAGATGTGCTCCATCAAGACAGTGGTGGGCTCACTGCGCCCTAAGCTCTAGAGACTTGCACAGGAACACCTACTTTACAGAGGAAGAGCCCAACAGCTCTCAAGTCCAGACATTGCAACTCCTATCCTGGTAATCCAATCATTCGAAGTCTGCTGAATAATAATGGATGAAATTCACATTTCTTATAACTTTTTTTCAGGGGTGGAGCAGTCATTCAATGATTAGCTTATGGCACTGTGCACCTGGAAACCAGTGTTTTATTTAAGGCCACAGCTAGCATCAGTGATGAGTGATATTTAATCTGCACCCCACCCCCTCTTCCTTTGAACCAATCCGCACCGACCAATGTGGTGAAATATGGTAGAAAAAACCCTCACGATAAGGCCTTCATCCAGTTATGGGTTTACAAAGGGTTGTAAATTATTATTTTAATATTATTTATCAGTTCATACATACTTGTTGTGCATGCTGATGAATAGTTAATGGCCATAGAGAGATTTGTCGAGGAAAAGTTTAAAAGACTTGCGAATAGTTTACAATTGGAATACATTTGTGAAAAGCTGCAGCAAAGAATGGCCACTTTAATGTTTTTATCATCCATACTTTAACGAAGATCTTAGATATGCATCACACTATTCATGAAGAATTTGGTTCAATTGACTCAAAAACAATGACGTTAGTTCCACCCTATCTATCCTACGACCATGCCCCTCATTAAACATTTAGACTTCTTTGGTGGGAGTTACTGCTCTAGCGGCTTTTTTTTACTTCAAAGTTTTTGAATTTATGACACAGAGCATTGTACATTCATAAAATAAACTGTAATATATTGAATGTTTATGAGAAGATGAAAGCAAACCATTAAGCAATTAATTTAAAGCAGTATACATGGTGTGTTTATGTACAACTCTTTTGTAAATCAATTGGTGGATGAGGATCTCCATGCCATGCAAATCATGGGGGTAATTGACCATACATCACATCTGTTAGTGTAGGTTGGTGAAATCTGGGGCTGTATATGTGGTAGGATAAAAAGTCTCCAAACAACACTGCCGGCTACAGCTCATCACGTAGCCTGAAAGCCCGATGACCACTTTCGTGGTGATCACTCATCCAAATTCGATGCAGGCTCCAACTTACTCTGCTTCAGAGATCAGAGACATTACATGTGGTTTAATCATAGGTCGTTCCATTATAAATTTGGGAAAATGCTGGATGATTAACTTGGTTGAGTTAAGTCAAGTGACTTTCATATGATTCATGCGCAACATTGAGACATTGCCTAATTTGGTCCGGAGACGTTGTGAATTCTTCCCCAGCCTGTATCGTGTCCTATTACAGGAGAATGCCATAAAGAGAGACATGCCTTCGTTTGGACCGTGGAGGTCACTTTCAAATAAAATTGGCGGGAAGATGTAGCGTTTCGCCTTTTTGAATTCCCATTTGAAATGGATACATGTGGCCAGTAATAACTGCTGCTTTTTAACCGTTTTGTCTTCGCTGCTTCGATGATTTTAGGTGGCAAATGAGCAGTTGTGTTGATTTTTATATTGCTGTATGTTCATTTTTTGCCAATCTATAGTGTATATGTGGGGAGCTGCGGTACGGTGGATAGTGCGCTGCACCTACGAATCCGGCAATTGGAGTTCGATTCCTGCTCATGGCCAACACAAGTGAGGATTATCTGAACCAGTTATGAGCCTCCCCTAGGTCGACTCAGCCTCAAATGAGAACCTGGTGTGAGTAACGTTCTCACTGGGGAGGCCAAGGCAGCCTGGGCCTGGTGCTGGATAACCTATCCTCCACTCGGCAAGATAAGATCAGACAATCGGGAATGGCTCTTTTGTTGTAGCTGCTTTGCTAACAGTACTTGCCCCAACAGTCTGTTGAGTCTATAGGAGGGGTGGGGTATTTGTGTAGGTGCAAACATACCTAGTTCCATGACGACAGTAAAAGGAACATGCCTCTAAAATGAAGCACAAAGCTATTTACACGTGGAAGTGTTGAAATAGCAATAAACTCTTGTGGTCGTCAGGCACTGATGCAGACCATCCTTTTAACAGGGTAACAATGTGGCAATAATTATAAATCCAATGTAATGCGGAAAATCATGATTGTTTTAAATGCAAACAGACTATAAAAAGTGGTACGATCTGGGGATTTACTTTCCTGCAAATCCCATGCATTGACTTCGCTTGGCCTGCTGTTCAAGGTGCTCTCTAGCACGGTGGTGCTTGATTGGCTATGTTTGAAGCGTTTGGTTCTGCAGTGCTAGATGTCCAAAAAGTTCCGCGGCTGGAAGACTTGTGGGATGTGAACAACACAACCAATGTTTGGGCATTAAGGAGTTTTATGATGCTCGACATACACGTGGTGTATTCGTGCCAAAGGGATTTCCACTGCTCACTTTTAACACGTGGTTTCGTTCTGGTAGGTGTTCCAAGTAGGTTAATTATTTTGCCAGGATGAAAATAAAATAATATAGGTTAATGTTTTCACTTGGAACTTGGATTTTATTAACTGTTCTCATTCATTTGGGTTTCATCTTGTTTACAAATTTATTATTTTTTTAAGGTTAGTGAAAGACTAAGTGCCTTTGAATGACGATTACCAATTAAAATGTATCGGATTTCATTACTTTCATGGATTAATATTTGTGGTGTAAAGGTACATCGCCTTATCGATATTGATTCTTAAGCTGTCGATACATGCACCATTGATTTATTTAAGAATCTGTTCGATTTGTATACTTGCAATGGATTCATGTGACCCATGCAGTCACTCGAGGCTTCTACAGTTGCCATGTAAAATTATAAAATAACGTGGCAACTGCTATTGTAAGTCTTCAGTTGAACACGTTTGAGATTTGTGACTGAATGCAAAATAGCTAGGTTGATGTTTGTGATCACTTCAATGCGTATAAAATAGCTCAAAAGTAGTATGATTTTTAAAAAATGTTATACTGGTTTTGGGAAATTAGCTGAAACAACTGGCAGTAATTACGGTTTTAAAATGCATTGCGGTGCATTTGAAATGAATTATAATGTAGGCTGCAATTTGAATAAAAAGACAATACAACATGTAATATGTATGTCCATCTTGTGGATGATTATCAACACCAAACCCCACTCGTTCCACATTTCCACTTCATTGTAGAAGTTGCAGGGTCCATAAAAACACACATGTTGAGTGGAGAATGTGACAGCTTTGGGTCAAGGTTTTGCTCAAGGTTCATGTATGTAAAGATAAGCTTCATATAACAACACATAGTTCCAACTCGAGCTTTATTTCTGACTGAATATTCTCCGTTCACTGGTCTACCACTGGTGAGACAGGGCCTTAAAGAAGGCTGCTGTCTCCAGTGTAGGCCAATCAGTTTCAAAGACAATGAATATATTAGCAGCGAATGTTTGTTTGCATGTTCATCATAAGTACGTGTGGTTAATGCAGACTTGATTCTTTGAAACAGGTTTCTATTTGGTGTGTGAACATCTTAACACCTATTTTATTGCCAGAAAGGGTAAAAACCTATTTTTTTCATACTTTGATACTGGGGTGATATTATTGTGTCATCCCAATTAAGTAGTTTTTAAGTAGCTCTTTATCATTGGAATGTTTTGGCCAATATTAGTTACATTACGTGTGGATTGCTTTTGGAGGAAACAGGAAAACCCAGAGGAAACCCATACAGAAAAATGGAAGAACATACAAACTCCACACATAAAAGTTCCAGAGTTATGAATTAAACCCAGGCCCTTTTTTTCTCTGAGGCACTGTGCCACACTGCCACCCAACGTGCACCTCTACATAAAAAAAATGATTTTAATTCACTTCTCAATGTGTTAGCTAAAATACCCGTATACATATGTATGATGGCACCCTGTTAGTGTAGCTGAGATGACGAATGCTACTTTTGCTTCAGGTGGTGCACCCAAAATAATACAATGATGAAGGTGAGGATGAGCAGGGTGGCGAGGAAACCCAAGCCCAGGGCGGCCGTGCTGTACAGCTCTGGGAGCATCTCCACGGGCACCATGTTCGTAACGTTGAGCATGAACCCAAGGGCCCAACCCAGGTTCCCACCTCCCGCCTACAACAGAAACAAGAAGTTAGTTTTTCAACTCAAGGCGGCGTTATTGACGAACATTCTTGAGCTTCGTTATTTGTAAAACGGGTGAGGCATCACCTAGAGATTTACAATGCTGCGTCGCAGTCGTCCGTCAAAGGTAATGCCACTGGAAGTAAATGTAAGCCGTAAAGGTGCAGCCCTGAAATTGCTTGCTCACGCAACTGCTGGCGGAAGGGGGTTTCACTTAAGGGTGTTCCATTCTAGACCACGGGTCGGCAACCAAAATAACGGGAAGAGCCATTTTTTTTTGGAACTCGGTAAACAACCAAAAAAATCCCTCAATATGTCAAGAGCCGCAATGCATGTGAATACGAGACGGTGATCCTGAATGAATAAATGTCACGAAGTAGTTCCTTAAAGAGCCGCACGTGGCTCCGGAGCCACAGGTTTGTCGATCCCTGCTCTAGCCTCGAGCGGTGGTTCTTTACTTGAGGTGCACCCACCCCCTGGGGGTGCGAGACGTGGCCAGATTGTTGTAGAAGGTCAATCACCGAAACACAAATTAAGCACGGGCATGTAAGTACAAATACTTTACTCGTTGGTTCTTTCGGTAAAGTCACGTAGGTATAAAATCAAAGAAATCACGAAGTTTCGGGCGCAACACTAGCGTCTGTCATCAGGTGGGAAAGCTTTTTTTTTGGAACGCTTTCCTACCTGATGATGGAAACTTGTGTTGCGCCCGAAACGTGATTTATTTCATTTTATACCTACGTGACTTTACCGAAAGAACCAAAGAGTATTGATTCCTGCAGTCACGAAAGCTTGAAATCAAGATTACAACTACTTTGTTTCATCAAACCCTATGTATTTATTAACATACTTTTTATTTTACGATTGATAACCAAATGGCCGCGAGGCTGCAATAAAGGTTAAGAACCACTGCTTGAGATCATTCGATACTGGCTCAGACATCTTGGCAAGAGGTAGGCGGGTGGGATTCGTGGGACCCGCGCTTTTCTTGATAGAGAGATTTTCCCTTCGTGCCAGGAGCATCTTCGAGGGCTTTACACGCCAAAAACGACTCGCGTCTCATCTCATTCGAAAGGGCACCCCCAGCGGCAAGCTGCTCCTGTGTGGCACAATGGTGATGCAAGCACTTGGCCAGAGTGGGAATTTGTCTACCAGTAGGGTGGGATGATTGCTGTGTGTAATTTTAATTGCGTAGTATGCGGATATGGCTAAATTTAGGCCATTACGCCGGCACACAATGGCTTACTAATTTTCATTGACAGCAGGGGTTCGTTGATGTCCATTGTTATGCAGCTGGTTGCATATTTTATGGTAAATACACCCACAGAAATAACCAGGGTGACCTGCCGGATCATGGTTTACACATTATGACGAGTATTCAGTTTTTCTGCATCAATTATGCATTTTATGTGCATTATTCTACCAAGAATAAATGTGGCTTATAGGGCTCGGAATACTTACAGTCTGCTGAAAAGTGATGCTTTGCCAGTTGTCGGTGTCAAATTTGTAGCCTTTAGTCAGCAGTGTGTAAATATAATATGCCTGAAAGCAGTAGTCTTTCAAGCGGTCGGCTTTAATTCCGGGATTTTGAGCTGTAACCTGAGGACAAAGTTCACTCTTAAAATTCACAACTCACTTGTTAAATATTATCTGTTCTGATTCCACTAACATCCAGAGTTAGAGATGGAAAGCTTCGAATATTGCAAAATGTATCTAGAATTAAGACATAATACACTACTTTTGAACCTTCAAGGATGAGATCTAGAAACCGTCATTATCAAAATGAAATTATGCCAGGGTCATTCTCTCAACAAATTCCAGAGCTGTCACGTCAAATACGCGCGTAACACACCCACACCCACACACTTTTAAGGCATGTATCACCAATAAAATCGACACATGACGAACACTGAGTGATTTTTACACACCATTTTTCGTTCACTCCTTCGTGAAGAAATGTTTTAGGGCGCACACGTTGGATTTTAAACGAAAGGACATTCACGCTCACACACGCGAGCAAACAATGCCTTTTTATCGCCACATCCCAACGTCCCACGCCACCCTCCGAGACACACACACACACAGCTCACGTACAACGCACACAACAACGCGCGTCACGCAACTCTCAAACGACGCGATCAGGCGCGCAACATTTACTTTGACTAAGACAGCAGCCCCGCCCAGCCGGGCCCACCCACCTCTTGTTCTCTGGCACTGCGATGTAGAATTATGGGTGAGAACATTATGGATGAGAGGAACAATCGCAAATTCATAGCTGTCGACCCATAGGGTTTAACCCCGTATTCTTGCACAGGGAAATTGAGTTTTCAGGTCCATATGGCGTACAGCCGTTTTAATACGGGCAAAAAAACAATGTTTGTTGTTTATTTGTTTGTGTTTCTCCCTTGTGATGGGACTTTGTAGGATGAACGTTGACATTTATAAGGGCACGGGGTGACCAATAAGGTCTGACTTGGTCTGTAATCGGGTAGGCACTGATAAGAGGTTGAGAGGTATGCAAATTAGAGACGATATTTGTTTTAATTGTTAAATGGCAACAATTGATGATGACGGGGGGGGGGGGGGTGAGACTAACAAAATGGAGTGGCTGCCAAAAGACGTGAAGAACGCGAAAGTCCTTCCTTCGGGGAGATGGAGCGACTGTGACGTGGGGTTCGTGTGCATGAGCCGGATGGATTATGGCGCTGTGCTTCCTCACAAGGCCCGTGGGCCTCGGATGGCCCCTGGTGGCCTTTACTGCCGCCCCCGACGTGATGTCTCATCGGCAGAAGTGGCCCTCCCCTGAATATTAGTGAAGAACACTGGATGACGGGATTGCAAAACTTTGAGGGATGGTGGGGGACGTTGGGTGGAATTCATCCAGCAGTGGTTAGATCATGGCTGTTGATGACGATACTGGTGTCTGATTTACTGATTGGCACCTCAGCCAGCACCAATGGGCTAACGATCCCACACCTTGACAACCCAGCAATTCTTGCATCTAAGTTGTGCGCGCTGAGAAAATTCCCATCATCAGCCAAGGTCAATCTGCCGCTGGATGAAGGCCTTCCCAAACTGTCACCGCCTCTTACGATCCTGTGATGTAATAATCTATCCTGCTTCTGCACACAGGTTGATTTAATCGGTCCATCTACTCGGTGGACGTGCTCTCGTATGCATTGAAATCTTTGGCTGCCACTCCGTAACTACTTTTCACCGATCCGCGTTGAGAAAACATCTATGATTTAAAAAAACCACGCAGGTACAATGTAGGCATGCAGTGCTTCAACTGGATAGTTTCCTCGTCTGTAATCATCGATTCGTGTCTCGTCCAATTTGAGCCACGGAGGTTATTTTGTCACGTAAAATGTCACCATACAATATAACCACTCTGTCTCGAGTTGGATAAAGAGCGGGCTGATGCTGTGATCACGGTGAGGACACACACACACACGTGAGCGTTGTTCCGCCACAAACCTCAGTCCAGGTTTTCACGCAGTGAGAATCGAAAGCGTCCTTGACGACATTCAGAGAGGCTTTCGAGCCGGTTAAGTTGAACGCATCCATGGTGTAAAAGAAAGTTGAAAAAGCCTGAGGAAACAAACGTAAGCAGAACACAGTGCAATGACAATAGTGGAAAGCGATTTGAAACATGTTTTATTTTTAAATGGAACTACGGTTTTGGCGGGGGGGGCAGCACTTTGTGACGTCAAATTTGGGGGGGGGTCTGACTTTTTGTGACGCCGTGTGTCGAGGGGGGGGGGGTCAAAAATCGTCCAAAATCGCGTGACCTCATTTATGGACGGCCTCACAGCTATTTTAGTACACACAATGGACAGGAAGTACAAGATCAATGGGCTCGCATAATGCGCATGCATAATGCACGTTAACTCATTAACCCCCACCCCCACTTCGCGCAAGAAGAGCGCACAAGTGACGTCACCACATCTACCCCTCGATTTGAGGTGGACTTCTCCACAAATCTGGCTGCCGCCTGATGAAGCTAGTTGTAATTACTGGCGAAACGTCGTACTCAGATTGTAAATGTTGTGGCTTGGCTCTCCAACACACCGGTGTGCTGTACTAGTGACGAATTGGCCACGTTCTGTTTACGTGATAACCCTTACTAGTCGGCTGTGTCGGGTGGTGGCAGGTTTAACGGCACATATATTTACGCGATCTAACACCAAAAACACCTGTATTAAACACAATCACTCTCACTCAATTAATCCCTCATTAAGAATGTCATTACATAGCTGCAATGTATTGCTCAAATAATAACATACTTAACTTCAGTCTACCACACAAGCATGGTTTTGCAGAAATTGATAATTAACTGGTCACATATCTCCATGCCTGTGAACATTGACATGACTGATGCCATCTGGATTCGAATGAACGACGTCCATCGTCGCCTCGATGATGGCATTCGTGTTACCTCAAGGAACCACGAAAACACATCGCAGGTGGGCCACGAGAAGGCCCACCGTGCCCCATGCACATCGTGAACCACCGCTTGTCTGCACTCCTTCAACTGAGGACGCAGAAAAACTATGCACGCACTCTCCCTGTCCCGAAGCCCTCTTCCTGGCGAGCACACCTCGACATCGGCATTTCGCTCCTGAACATATATTGCCGTGCGCAAGAACGAGATCGTCAAAACTGATTAAGTCTTTCAAACGTTGTCTCGAAGGTAAACTTCCGCGAAATTATAAAGGCTGCACATACGGTGACTGCGTTTGAACCTCCTGCAAGATTACAGTTAGTTCATTCGGACGCTGTCTTTCCGACAGACCTGTTCTTCACCTGAGGACGGCTGCTTGCGTTGTGGCCGAAACGTCGTGAGAATTGTATTTTATAATGTTTTATTTTTATTATTTATTATTTCCCTTGTACGTGACATTACCGAAAGAACCAAGAAGATGAATCTCTGCAGTCACGAAAGCTTTAAATCGAAATTTAAGATTACAGTTGTTGATTCGAAGTAGTGATACAACTACTTGTGAAAGACCCAACGCAGAAGATCCCAGGGTTTGCTCTTCCACGAAACTCATGGTCCACCTTAAATTGCATCCGCACGAGCCATGGCAGATGCGGATACCTGATGCACAAATGGAAGATTCAAAACTCTCCAGTAGTGTGCGACTGTGGTTATGCAGAACAGACCGTACAACATAGAGGGTGCTTTAAAAAAATGTTAACGCATCTGAGAATTTGCAACAACACCACAAGGAATGTGCCTCCGGGCCCTGCAGACCACCGGGAGAAGATTCCAGGCATGCGTTGACAATAATGGCGAACAAGTGGAGACTTTTTGACTTTTTTTAGCTATTACATTCATTTCTTGTCACGTTACATTGTATTATCCGTTCTTTTTCCGTTAAAAACGAAAGTCTCGTATGTGTTAAAAAAAAATGTTGAAGCATCCTGTATAACGACGCAACACCCGATCCACAGATAGGAAGGAGACATCACAGCGATACACTCCACTTCCCCTGACGCAGCAGTTATTATCTGACTTGACCACCTGAATGTGAAAATGTAGTTGAGAAGAAGAAGAAGTGATACGTTACCAAGAACTGGCCTTGCACGGGCGGCTGCCAGACTCCATCGAAGGTGCAGTTGGGCGAACTGCAGGAGGAGAAGTTAAAGATGCTGGAGATCGTGTTGTTGCATGCGGCAGGGTCTGCCGTGCCTCGGAAAGTCACGGACTGGTTGGGATCATAACTCGCCGGCCTCTCGTCGCTCGTACAGGGACTGTCGTAGATGAAGCTGAGGTTGTACGCAACGGAGTATAATGTTGGGTAGCATGGGTTGTCCACCGGGGCTCCAGGAGAAGCCTTTGAGGGTGTGAATTGGATCATGAGTTAGAGTTTTGTTTGTGTAGCCAACACAACGAAAACAATAAAAAAAAATATGACGTTTTCAGTCAAGTACAACAGCTCGTCTTATTTACATCAATGCATGTAAACAAAGCTCCTGTCTCTTTGTTGTGGTGAACACACTTTGCAATGAACTTGGCAACCCAAGTTGAATTAACACCGGTGACGAGTGATATCTTAAGTGATATTTGAACCGATCTTGGGCAACACCTTCACTCACCAACACACTCTGACCCCAAGCCATGACTGACATGTCTTGGGCAGGCTTTCATCCAGCAGTGAATTTAACAAAATGCTTCATAATTACTAATCTACAACTCACTACTAATCGTAACAATTAACTGATTACCAATATATAATATAATTACAATGCCCCCCCTCCGCCTCAAATCATTGCACCTGATGAGTTCAGTGATGACGTCACCCTGCTGCTGCTGCTCTATTTAAGACCGAGAGCAAGAGCAGAGCCTCACCATTCTGGCGAATTGCCCGATGATGCTGGATGTAATTACCAGCGAAACGTCGTACTACTCAAAAACTGTAAATGTTGTGGATTCACTCTTCAACACACCGGTGGGCTAAAGTAGTGAACTATTTGTCTTTTGTCAACGTGACACTTTTTTTGCTGATTGGCCGTGTTGGGTGGTGGAGGGTTACGACACATTTATAAATAACGCGAGCTAACCAAAAAACTTTATTATGAATAATATTGGTCGCGAAAGCCTACGTGTTAAACTAACAAAATGCTATCAACAACGACATTATAATTATCACGTGTGTTTGTGTATAAACGTGCCTATATTTCGGCATATCTCCTGACTTGCCTCACTCGTGTTGAGCCCACCTTGTATAAAGTGGAGAGGAAGCGCTTGATTGCCTGGTCACGTCCATAGCACAGGTAGCTGTGGGAATACACGTGGTACTTTCTTCCGTACAGCTGGATGGTCAGGCTGTCCGGTGAGCCCTGCAGAGGCTCCTCAGTCATAAATGTGATCTGAGTGGATGCTCCACCCAGGTCCAAGGCTCCGATGGGCTTCGTGGATGTGGTCCATTGCCATTTGCCCAGCCATGTGAACTGAGGGGTCGAGAGGATAATCGAAAAGCAGACAAAAAACAGAGGTTGCACTTTTTGCCAGGTGAGTTATGCTCTGTGGCAAAGCCATCGATCTGGCCGGAGGGGCCCAGTGGCTGGGCTATGCAGAGAAGGGAATTTAACAGTGGGGCCCATATCATTCCTTGGACCAGGACCTATGCCAATCACGCTGTGCCACGCACGGGACTCTGTTATGCTGTTACAACAGCACCAAAGTTTAGCACCTCTGACTACTTTCTCTCAGCATACAGTAAGCCAGTGAAAATTGCAATTCAAATGCAGGCCACGGCATCAGTTAATGTTAACTAGGCTATATGACTTCACATGGGAGGATTCACAAACACTGCATTTAAAATTCCCTGCTCACCAAAGGCCACTGCGGAATGTAGGTTATTGTCGAAGAGTAATGTCATTTAATTACCCAGGAAGCCTTAAATGAGTGCGGGGGTGCAGGGGAGGCAGGAGCACCGTAGCGTGGACCACCACAACAGAGATGCACCGCGAAGGGGAGCGAACTTGGGTGGGATAATGGGACATTTGGTGGTGTGGAGCCCACCCTCGGTGCACTGGTCTCAAGACACCTTTTTTTTATGAGGATCCTATCTGGAATATTTGACCGACTCCACATTGAGTATCTTTGTGGTGAGAGGAGAGTGGCATGTCTCAAGGAAAACCCAGTGCATAGAAAGGTGCGGTCGGCAATCACGCTTTTTGGTTGGCCATCAAACAAAGATGGTCACTGCATTGCGCACTTTTAGATGCGTTTCTGCGGCCGTCTGGAATTCTCTTCCTTCCGATATTAGGAAGCCACTAGAACTATCCACTTTTAAATTTAGATTGAAAACCAATTTCTTTAGAACTGATTTTTGTGTTTAGTTTGGTGTCCTTCCCCCTACATATGGCACAAGAGAAGTTCAACATACATACATAATGCGATGATTGTGATAATTACTGTGAAGTCAAGAAAATGCACAATTATATTGTTGACAGCGAGCGGTAATAACAAGCACAATTGCTAAGCAGAAAAAGGCTGTTTACGATGGGCGTCGAGTCGTTTCCATGCCTGAATGAAGTTGTACAAGAAGTAATTGGCCGTCATCCAACCGTAGGTGCCCTCTTCCTGGCCTGAGATGACGCGCGCCTCACGGTACGAGAACGGAGACGAGCCGAGCACTTCGCGCACCGAGGACAGCACTGCCTTCGCTGCCACCGAGTCACTCATCCTGCACACACGGCCACAAAGACACAAAGACAAAGATCCCCCGTATAGCCTTAACAGACTGCAGGGGCAAGTGCTGTTAGCAAGCACCTATGAAGGCCAGAACGGTACACGAGGGGGTGGGTGGCCAGCACCACGCCCAACCGCCTTTGTCTCCTGAGTGGCGATGTTTACACACCGCACCAGGTATTCATTTTAGGCTGAGTCGACCTAGGGGAGGCCCGGGACCGGTTCAGATAATCGTCACCGATATTGGCCGTGAGCGGGACTCGAACCCGGGTCGCCGGGATTATAGCGCTAACCGCTACACTATCGCTCTCCACCCACAAAGACACGCACACACACAGACACACGTGTTCGCACAAATGCTAAATTTCCCCACATAGCTATACAGACTGTGGAAGTGCTGATAGAGGGCACCGATCCAGTACAGAACGGTGCTCATCGGGTTGGTGCCACCAATCTAGATTTGAAGTTTCCGTGGCTGCAGGGATCCATACTCTAAAATAAAATAACTGCATCTTATTTTATACCAAAGAGTTTGGTGCCACCAGTTCCATGCCTGGCTGCCTTTTGTCTTTCCATGCTTAGATTTGTCTGATATTCACACATTTCACCAGTTACTCATTATGGCTGAGTTGATCTAGGAGAGACCCAGGACCAGTTCGAATATCACTTTGGCAATTATTTTAGCCATGACCAGGAATCAAACTTAGGTCAACGACAACAACAAAACAGCTGCCATTCACCACAAAGTGACGGTGGTAGCAATACAGCACTTGCGCGAGGTTCAGGGCACTTTGAGGCCATGTAAACTGTCAAAGGGGGTCACGGGACACCCTCATATAAAGAGTCCTTTGTTTTTCATCTAATTGGATCTGGATACTGTAATCTCATTCTCGAACCACGCTCTCATACTACGTTTTAAGCCTCTTTAATAAGTATTTTTATCCACGATATAGACACTCCTTTTTAATATTGTCTATCACATCAACATCAATGAAAATGTTGAAATCCTAAAACCTGATGAATGCAAAATTAAGTGGTATTATTCCATATTGAATTGTTTAATAATTCATTGAATACTTTTTTTAGACTCTCAATATTGCAAGAACTTGAAAAACCAGTTGCATCATGGGTGGCTGCCCAGAATCAAAAAACGTATTTCAATGTACTAGTTAAACACCCTAACTACAGTCACTGATTTTTTTTGCCGATAGCATATGATGTATTTGCATAGGTGTGAATATATGCACACTGTCAATTGTGAGTACAGTAATATAATGCATTTCTACTGTAACCCACAACTGCTTTGCCACGGCACGGTTGGCTACGTATGGTGCGAAAGAAACTCATCATACATACACATGCCCATACATTCAATTCACCCTCGCATATTGAGTTATATTTTCGATTCAAGCTTTCTTCTTTCGTATGTAATTGTTGGGGATTGAAACAGATTACAAATTGATGTCGAGATTTGATATCCGCTCGACTGCTTCAGGACAATCCGTGTGGGTTTGATTAAGATCGCCGTTGAATGATCCGATTGGGCAGTCGGTCACCACTTTACCGAAAGAACCAAGAAGATGAATCCCTGCAGTCACGAAAAGCTTTAAATCGAAATTTCGTTCGCGATATGTTGCTCGCTCTGAGATGTCGCACCACAGATTCAAGTGAATCTGTGTAGTCTCTCTCTAGTCATGTTCCAACCTTCTCTGTTGGAATCCCATAGACAATGTGTGGTGGGTAATGCAAGTCAAGGGGGGGGGAGCCCTTCTGGTACTCACTCCAGGAGCCTCATGCCAGCAGTGGCCCCCAGAGCCAGCGGCGTGTCAGCCCAGCGGTCCTTGGGCACGATGGCCTTGGCCTTGTCCATGCACGCCCGGAGTGACTCCCCGGCCCCCAACGGGGAGCTGCTGTAACTCGAGATCCCTCCTCCTGCGAGTTCATCAAACGAAATGTTGTACCAGGTAAGGGCCCACTGAGCTAATACACTTTTTTTCTAAGCGACCTGACCACAAATGAGAGCGTAACGAAGTGGCTTATTGTGTGGACATTTATATAGATCAGCCGAATGATCTAAACGCATGTTTCTTAAATCTGGAAGGAAAAATTGGCGGACGCGGAAAGGCAGTGTATCAATGGCTTGCGTTGTTGTCATTAAATTTAAGCACACCGCGGTGACTGCGCTGGCGGATTCACCATCAACGTCGCAAAGGTGGCGCTGGGCAATCACCCCCGTGTCGTTCTGCTTCTCAGCCGGCCACTCGTAGATGAAGAGCGCCGTGTGGGAAGAGCCGGCATCCAGGACTATCCCGTACTGACACAGCAAAGAGGCACACCATCACAGCCGGAGGCAATCGTCGTCAATGTATGCACGCTCACCGATTCGTTGTTGATTTTTCTTAATTCCCGCGAGCCCAATGTAATGATCTGGCCGAATTCTGTTGAAGGTTCTAAGTCCGATTCGTGTAACTATTTATGACCATCGTCGTTCAATTTGTTTGGGTGACTCAGCCTTAAATATGTACCGCGAGGCAGTGTACACACCTTTGATCCAGCGCTATAGGGTGTGTGTGTGTTCATGCATTTGATGAACAGATATTTGTTGGTCAAAATTAAACAGATACATCGGGTGATGCTGCGTTGGCAGTGGTGTTTCAGCATAAACAACAACAAAAAAAACCTCAACTTTGATGTTCTATTAAAGGGTATCTACCCAAAACGTCGCCCATTATGTATTTTCCCTTTGGGGCCGTCCATCAATGACGTCACGCGATTTTGTACGATTTTTGACCCCCCACCCCCTAATTACACGGCGTCACAAAAAGCCGGCATGTACCCATATATCCCCCATACGTTTGTTTATGCTGCTGCTGAAAAATAAAATACGCTATACGGTATGTTTGTGTCCGACCACCTTATATTTTACAACATTATTGAAAACACTAGAAGTACCACTACACGTTTGTAATATTGTGTGTACGTGTTACCTTCATTGGGTTGATGCCCGCCCTCCTGAGTCGATCTCCGGTTAGCCCCGTTCCGATAATCACCACTATCAGGGCAATGGCGGTTACTCCGAGAGCCAGGAATGTAATGCTTTTGGTAGACATTGCACGGAAAGATTATTCTGTTGGTGGTAAACACAACTGTCAGACCTTTGTACTCAGCCTGACAGGTATATGTTCATTTTCCTAGACTGATTCATCCGAAAGCGACGTCACTTTGCTACCACGTGGTGTCCTGCCAACGTGGATTGTAATGGCACATTTTCTCTGAGCCTGACCGAAAAATGCAACTACTGTATTGTGTAAATTGACTCTCACGTGGAAAGGTCAAGGCTACGGAATGAGAGTCCAAGATTTCAAGTCGAGTTGGTGCCGCTGTGTTTGTCTAAGAGGCCGCCCGGCTTAATGAACTCTGTCCGCTGCTTCCGAACCCCAGAATAGGCTCGCATCTAGACATTGAAGCCTGACCATAGACGTATCGATGGATTTAAATGCATCTCTTGAGTCACCTTGCCAAAATCCACAAATTCAAAATGGATTGCAAAACGCATCACATGATTCGTGTGAATTTGGGGAGATTATAACCACTATGTGGTGTAAAGTAAAACTCGACATCTATCAGTTTATCGATTCACCGTATTGCCCCCTGATTTGTCAATTGCTACTTACCTCTGATTTCAAGGGTTTTTTTGTTTATTCTAACTCTTAATAGAGTGTCGCGGTGGCGAGATGTTAACTGCCTTGCCTGGTATACAGGAGAGCATGGATTTGATCCCGACCCTGACGCTTGTTGTATATTTGGAGTTTGCATGTTCTCCCCATGGTGGTGTACATTTTTCTCTGGGTCCTCCAGTTGTTCCCTCCACGTTTAGATTCAACACGCGTTTAGAGTATTTGGCTGCTATAAATTTCCACATAAGCCATTACCGTTGAGCTATCATTTTAGGCCAGGTCGCTTCTAAAAAAAAACTATATAGCTCAGTGGGTCTTACCTGGTAATACAAAAAATAAATAGTTTATTTTATTTTAGAAGGCAGCAGTCAATATACTCGGTAACCAAAAGTTTAACAACATCTATGGCAGAAAGTAAAGTTTCACTATTAAAGTTTGAATACACTTCCCGGCGTGAAAACACACAGACATCAATATAACCACGTCCCAAACATTGGTGAGGCTTGCACTGAAAGAACATTGCGACAATAGCAAATGCCAACATAAATTTCACACGCACATATTGACTGCATACACATTTACACAGATTATGTCTGTATATAAAGCACATACTGATTTTGCTTATTCCTTTAACGTATTATATAGGTCAGATGAAATATAATTCCATGCGATGAAATACAAATTAAAATGAATGTATTCACCTGCTTGTCCAGCTATCTAAGTGTTCTCCGTGGAAGAAACTTTGATCTGAGCAAAGCGTGGACTTCTAATAGACGACATACTGTGGGAGGAGAAGTGGGCGGACTATTTCGACTTAGTACAAATAAAACCACCCCTGCCTATTCACAATCGTTTGAGTATATTTACTGACAAGTACACACCTCCTTAGAGAGAATGCAGTTCTTTTACGTGGCTGTTTTATTTGTTACTTGCATCACCCCTGGTGTTTGACAAACGTTGTGGTCACTGTTGTTTGAGAGATCAATCTTCCCATCATAAGGCACATCCACTGGTGGATGTTTAGACACCCGAAACAGTCTTATATATGTCCAAAAGACACCCGTAACTTTTTAGAAAACCATTCACTTGTCGGATGCTTCCAACCTCGAAACTATGGCTGTGTCGCCGCTGCCCACCATCGCATTCGATCAAAACTTATACGAAAGACTGCCGATGTTGTCATCCACTGTAGTCCATAACAAACGTTGAATTGTTTCACTAAATATTTAATAATGTAAACTACGTTGACCTCAGTGTGGACATCGATAACCGTGGTGCTAAAAGGGACAGGCGATATTTGAGGTTACCTATGGGCGAAAATATAGGGGGTGTAAAACGATTTACTGCAGAGGACACCCCTATACCTCATGCCATTTTCAGAGGCACCCACACAGTCTGCTTACGGTGGCATCACGTGAGTTGGTAATCACCATCCTCACCTCTTTGGGGGAGGGGGGGAGCACCTCTGGAAATCCCACGAAGGTGCCAGTAAGCTTAGTGTTGACTCTGTACCATAGTCTACACATGCTCGCTTTATAAATTGTTCGATTGTATCATCGGCAGGCTTCAGACAAACACCAAACTGTGCAATGTATTTTTGGTGTACTTTTTCACTTTCAAGACGAAACCTGATATAGCGAACAGCAACGTCTCTCCTTATACAGAAGTGTCTCGCTTAACGAGCGAGATGCGTTCCGCGAAAATTGCTCGGTAAGGGGCCGTCCATAAATGACGTCAAATGACGTCACGCATCTAGGGGGGAGGGGGGGTCAGACATTTGTGACGATGTGTGACGAGGGGGTGGGGGTTGAGAAATGTGACGTCATATCAAAATGGGCAACTTTAAATATAAACACGTTCAACTTAAATAAATATACTTTTTTTAATTAATGTTTTCTCCTACAACATCAGAGTGCGCACTACAATGACAATAGTTTAAAGCGATTTGAAGCATGCTTTTTTTCAAAAGGGAAATATGGTTTTGGGGGGGGGGCAGAGCTTTGTGACGTCATATTTGAGGGGTGGGGTCTGACTTTTTGTGACGCCGTGTGACGAGGGGGGGGGGTCAAAAATCGTCAAAAATCGCGTGACGTCATTTATGGTCGGCCTCTAAGATTAAACTCGTGCAACGATCTTCGTTACCCCATTGATTCCCTCCCATGTTAAAAACCGAGCTTTGTTTCAGCCCCGAAATGTTCCACTCTTGAACAACCTTTTAGGTCAGAAATACAAATTATAAGTAATAAATAAAATATCAACTGTAACGCTTACCGCACATGAAGAACCACAGTGCTTGCATGTGCCTGGCATGTATGTTGTTTGAAGGGTATAGATGATGGTGTTAGTGGGTGGAGGGAGCTACAGGGGCCATGCAGAACCGCCGGTTCAAATATCACTCGCCACTGATGCTAGACGTGGCTCAGAATCGAACCAGGGTTGCTGGGGATGCAAGATGGAGCGCGGCTTCCTATCCTCAATTAATTAAGAGTGTAAATCATCGTCATTATATTTGTTTTATACCGACAGTATATATTCATCAAGGGACCTCCCTTGCCACCATCAAAGAAAGGGTAAAATCTATTCTTATACTTTGATACTGGAAAGGGAAGTCCCATGATGTAGCTGCTCAACCCGAGCTCTCAATGTATTGATAGTGGCATTGTCTTTGTGCTGTTCGCCTTTTGGCGTCCTCTGGTCTAACACTGTTTGGGACCAGGGTCTAAAGAAAGCGGTCTCTGGTGTGGACCAATCAGTTTCAATGACAATGCATATACTACCAGAGCATGTTTTTGGTTTTGTTTTCATGTTCACCACAAGTGTATGTGGTTAATGCTGACATGATTCCTTGCAAAAGGTTTCAGTTTGATGTTTTAGCATCTTAACACCTGTTTTATTGCCAGAAATGGTAAAACCTTTGCCTGTAGTAAATGTTCAGATGTGTCGTGCAGTGACAGAAAAGCAGTGACTTTGAGCTCAAAGGTGATGTTGACATGAAGAGGGCAAAGCATGCCGGGGTATAATTATCCCCGTTTGTTTTACGGTGACAAGGCCTCGTTGTGCTTTGGTTATGTAACCGCGGCACAAAGGGTATTGCAAAATATGTTTTTAAATTATTATAAAATATTTTTTTTACAATATGACAATCATAGCAATATCATTTTCGCATAACTTTGATATATTGTATTTAGCATTTAATTTCATTTTCGCTCATTGCTGTACAGTACTTCCATTGTGATTAAAGATTACCTTATAATGAAAATTACAATGGAGAAGATGACAACCTTACCGTGGTCTCCTCTGTTACGTGCTTTGTCACAAACGAATGTCTTCAACCCGGCAATCGAACGCCCGAAAAGTGCCCCCCGATCAGGATTGCAACACCAAAGGTCCTTTTCAGGGCCAAACTTACACAGCGTGGGGCCGTCACTACGTTTGTGCCATCTAAATGCAGAGAGCCTTTCAAGGCCCAAGTGTGACTTCTTGGGACGTTTCCCCGAACTCCACAAGGTCGCCGTCCTCCTGCTCCGGGAAACCCAAACAGCCGACGACGGCAGAGCCTCAAACATGAAAATCCCTGGATCTCTGATAGCTGTCAGCCTCCACCATCCCAAGCGCGGACTAGAAACGTACGGGGAAATCCCATCTCAAGGACGTCACCACAACGAACCCAGAAAACAACTCGCCGACAGCTATCATTGTCGAAATCGAGGATGTGTATGTGATAAGGGGCCGTCCATAAATTACGTCACGCACCTAGGGGCGGGGGGGGTCAGACATTTGTGACGATGAGTGACGAGGGTGGGGGGTGTGGTTGAGAAATGTGACGTCACATAAAAATGCGCAACTTTGAATAGATATAGAATTGTTATAACAACACTAACCGTTATAACAACACTCCTACAACATCAGAGTGCAGCGCCACATTAAATACGCACTACAATGACAATAGTTTAAAGCGGTTAGAAGCATGTTTTATTTGGGAGGGGGGGGCGAAGCTTTGTGACGTCATATTTGAGGGGGGGTCTGACTTTTTGTGACGCCGTGTGACGAGGGGGGGGGGTCAAAAATCGTCCAAAATTGCGTGACGTCATTTATGGACGGCCCTAATTGTAGACAAACCTTCAAACACCGCCTGGAGCCCAAACATGCTGCCTGTCACAACCCATCACACGGTCTGGGGCTATGCAACTGGAGCACATTAGGAATGAACCACTCTTTTAATTATTTACTCGTGCAGCAAGTGAGTAAAGTGTGGTTTAAGTGATGGTCCTTATGTGCTGTGCAGTACACCAATGCACGTGTGTGTGATAACTGAGTTGGACCTGTGGGTGGCTGGCAGGATTATTGACTAACCAGACTTGTACACCAGCTACGTGGTTAATGGCGACTCGGTTGAGGATTGCTGTGTGTGACACACGTGCTGTTGCATTTTAAAGATTTACCACAATAAATGTGTTTGCTCTCGATTTGGAGCACCTGCCCACGTCCTTCATTCCGAGTGTGCCACACAACCGATGAAACCTGTGGATAACAAGTGTTCGACTGGCCAGCAACTGGTAATCTGTTCCTCCTGTTCGACGCTAAACATCGAGGCACCTTCCATCCTGCACGATGGAGGAAGGATTCAAACCGATGACCTGTGCTTTGTGTCGTGTACTCGTCAGCACAGGCCCTGTCTTGGTGCATATCGGGGTCGAAATCCCAACAAGAACGCCAATGTTCCCGTAAACACCATCGCCGCACAAATGCTACTGAATTGAATTACTGGCGAAACGTCGTATGGCCCCTTGCTGCCAGACATCGGCTTGCAACCTTTTAAAAGTATTTTATTTATTTGCGTTCATCTTCTTTTTTTATGACATTATTATTTTTTCCTTTTAAGCTCTAAACCAGTTTACCTGAAATCTGTTGAGGTTTTTTTAATTTTAAGTTCGAAGACTCGTCGGCTTCGTGGTCTCGCTTTTCCCGACTTGTGCAGGCTGCTCTTGCCTTAAAGCACACAGATAAGTCAATACGCCACGCCTTACAATAACACACACATATTCCTTAGCACACACATTGAAATATTCAACTTTCACTTCACATTAAATCATGCTTTCATATATATTTTCACAAATGCCGTTCTTTATAATAACATACATGAACACTTTCACTTACGTATTATATATATGTAAACACATTTGTATAACACAAAGTAACATATGCCTATGCATTTACCACACAGTCGCAATTACATTCGGGTATACATCCACAAATAAATTGACAAATTAACACTTGTACATTTGTAATGAAGCACACATACAACAACGAAACACAATTATACAAACACGTTCAAACACACCCACATTCACAAGAAAACACACTCGTTGCTCAGGTATCCATACACATATACACACATTAACACTCACACATAGACACATTTAACATTAATATACACAACCATCGATGTAGACAGAAGCTCGCAGAGGATGTTTAGGGATTTTTCTTTATTTCTTTATTCTCTTGTGCAGCGTTTTTCTGGGTTGCTGCCATCTCTGGCCAGCCTGGTCCTGGTAGCGGGCTGCTGCAATATCGATTTCAACTCTATTGGCCCCATCGGATTGAGCGTCAATATGCTGAGGTACACTCGCTCTGAATTCATTTAAACGTTACATTTGCTAAAAAAGTTTTTGACTTGGACACATTGCGTAATTTTGATTTACTGCGGCGCCCTAAGTACATTCATAGGGGTTCTGGTCACAATTTCTCTATATCTGGAAATACTGGAACTTTGATCAAATCCATCTGGTATAAAACACACCGTTCAGCACGTCTTGGTTCACTGAGCTATAGAGGTGTTGATCACAAATCTTTACGTTACTTTTCCAAAATTAACTATTATGTCCCTGTTTCTGGAGATCACGTGATATCTGAATTAATTACATATAATCACCTTGACATGCAGAAACCTCATGAGTTTCTCCTCCTGGCTTGGCATATGTTGCCTCACCTCACACTTTGGGTCGTGGTGGTAGTTTTTCTGTTATTTAGCGTTTGGACCTGAATTTGAAAAGAGTGACAGTTGAAAATTCACCCTCTTTTGAATGTCTAATACTGAAACTGATTGCTATATCATGCCATATCCTGCTCATTGTCCTGTATCGACCACCTAAACCCAATTTAAAATTTCTGAGTGACTTGGCTGAATTGTTAACTCAGCTGAGCCTACTCTCCTCTGTTATTCTACTGCTTGGTGATTATTTTATTACTCCCCTTCTACGTGACTTTACCGAAAAAAACCAAGAAGGTTTAACATTCATGTTGGTGATCCTAATTTAAAATATGCTCTGCATTTTTTTTGTCTGTTGTCAATTGTATTGATTTATCCAAACATGTTGATTTTCCCACCAATCACTGTGGCCATATCCTAGACCAAGTGTGCTTATCGGGTTTATCTATAAGAAACCTCCATTGCGCTGATCTGAGGCTTTCTGACCACAAGGCTGTATGTACTTCTCGTGGCCTCTATTCCACTTCTGGCTTTCCAGCTGTAAACGGCAGATTTATTTTAGATATCTCAAAAACATCAGCCCTAGCTGATGCCATGACTGATGCCCCCTTCTCCCTCCTCAGGCCGCCCCCTTTCACGACTTATTTAATCATTACAATTCCACTGTTTCCTCAGTACTTAATCAAAGTCGCTGTGCCTCTCACCAACCTTCGCTCCATGGGTGACAGAGCCTTCTCCTCGGTTGCCCTTAGGCTGGCAGTGCAAGAGAGTGAGCTCGGATCAGCAGGCTAGCGGAACAAGAGAGGGAGAGTTTGCGAGAAGAGTACGTGTGGTGGAACGTGAGGAGCATTCTTGTGGGATGCTGCGAATAAAGTGATACAGGAGAAAAAGAAGAAGTTGTCCACGTGAATAAACACCACTACATAGGTATATATGCCTACACACCCTACATATAATAGTCCAAATTAAGATGGACGCAGGCTGCAGAAACTATTATGTAAATAAAATTAATTATTATGAAGATAGGTAAAGGAGTTAATCATAACATTTCTGGCAATAAAACAGATGTTAAGATGCTCAAACACCAAACAGAAACCTTTTGCAAAAACATGCAAACAAAACCACATATTTCCTCAAAACGTTCACCACATTGGCATAATCTTGGAAGGCAAACTTGAGAAAATCTGACAACAATCAACCGTGTGCATTGCTTGCACAAAACCTCTCATCACCATTCTCAAGACCGCATCTCAACGTAACTAAATCCGTGGCCATTTTGTCATTTAGACCAGGGGTCCCCAACCCCCGGGCCGTGGCCTGTTAGGAAGCGGGCCGCACAACAGCAGGAGGTGAGCCGTGAGTCCACGCGTGGCCCGCCCCATTGTTTTATTCACCACATCCGTCCGTGACTCTTGCTCACACTGCGCACTTATCTCAGTCAGTTTTGGTAAGCCCACAAACTAACCCTCGCCAAAATGAGTAAAAAACAAACGTAGCTGGAGAGCTTCTTTGAAAGGGGGGAAAGACCCAATGATGAACCCTTCTCGCCCCCCCCCCCCGTCCGTGAAAAAATTGTCTTCCATGAAACCGGTCCCTGGTGCCAAAAAGGTTGGGGACCGCTGGTTTAGACCACCAACTCAAGGAGTTCACAAAATGTGACCATTTAAAAAAAACAAGCAGCATTGAAGCAAATGATAGAACTGTAGGCTGGTTTCATCCTCAAGACTCATCAGTACAATAGTCATCATTTTTCGTTACTCATTTTATCCCAGTGGGATCCTCATTAACACTGTCGTATGTTACGATACAATACGATACAAAATACATTTTAAAAATGTGATTTTTTGTTTTGTCAATATCGATTTCCCATAACTGTTTTTGTTATTTGCTGTACTGAATAAACGTAACTATATATTACATTGATAAATGTACTTTTGCGCATGGTCCTGAACGGTGCTACGTGCCACAAAATAAGTAAATTTTCGGGGAAATCTCTGGCTCAAGGGGTGGAAAAATACTAAGAAGTGTACGGGAGCTCATTTAGGTAGTATAACACGTAGGCTTTCGCGACCAATATCCATAATAGAGGTTTTTTTTGGGTTAGATCTCGGTAATATAAATGTGTCATTAAACCCACCACCACCCGACGCAGCCAATTCGTAAGGTTTGTAACGTAAACAAAACATGCCAATTCGTTACTAGTACAACACACCGTTGTGTTGGAGAGCAAATCCACAACAGTACGACGTTTCGCCAGTAATTACAACTAGCTTCATCAGGCGACAGCCAGATTTGTGTGCGGACCATGGCCGAGGAATGCTCGCAGGGCACCAGCCATCGACAAACGAAGCGTTCGGGATGACACTCGCGCGTGTGAGATCTGTGAACCTGTGAAGATACCTCGGTCGTCCGCTTTTGAGAGTCTTAAACCCCGGCCCCAGCACGACAATTAAGATTATCAGTCTCTATAAATTCAATTGTACGACAATAACGATTGTAAAAAGAGGACTTCTTCAGTTGCTTAAGTACATTTTGCAATACTCTGGGCTAATGTTTATCCTCATTGTTAAATGTACAACTTTGTCAGACACGATCGTATCACCGTCTAATTTTCAATAAGAAATATTCATTTTAGCGTGGCATGTGCTTGGTACTAAATGCGATTCATGCAAACTGTTATTGTATTGTTTATTTCTATGCATGAAATCAACAACTCCAACTGAATATACATATATTTAGGTTAACATATTCCTATACATTCATATAAACATGTATTCACTGCTAAAATATGTTACCTTATACCCATATGCAGTGATTAATTTATACCGTAACAAAGTTACTTTTATTTATAAAAAAAAACACCTTTCATTTCTAAATATCTCAAAGCGCCGTACTTACGCGACATGCTACATACACGCACGTACGTAATATACTTGAGCACACGGGCGATTGTGTGTCGCAAAGAGCTACTGTGAATAATCGCCTTCGTGGTCGAGGTACGGTCTGCAGCGACGAGCTTTATAAGAATATGTGTTACCCTTTGTGGCAATACAACAGGTGTTAAAAGATGTTCAAACACCAAACAAAACCCTTTTGCAAGGAGTCGCGTCTACATTAACAAACACATACTTGTGGTAAACATGCAAACAAAAAAATGCACTGGTAAGAGCATGGTTTTGTTTGCATGTTTTTGCAAAAAGGTTTCTGTTTGGTGTTTGAGCATCTTAACACCTGTTTTATTGCCAGAAAGGGTAAAACCTGTTCATATACTTTGATACTGGAAAGCCGCGAGGTTCATTAACAGAAATACAATTTTCAGTCCGTGCACACAATTTGAGTTACATAACACATACCAGGCATCCCATTCCCATGCATTAATAGTGAATAGCCCCCCCCCATCCGCCTAGCACGCCAAACGTGAAGTCCATTAGCTAGCCGGGAATTAAGGTAGCCAAACGGTGGAGAAATAGGATAAAGGGAGGGAAGTTGAAATGGGACAAATATAATTTGTGATTGGGGCTTTTTGCTTGAGCGGTGACACTGGAAAGGCCATGTTCTTTCGTTGCTCTTCTGGTGAATTAAAAACTCAGTGTCACTAAATAATCGTGTGATTGTCCCCCCTTCTGTCCTTTGCAGATGCGCTGCGGTAGTGCACTACATAAAGGACACATGCTACAGCGAGGAATATCGCAAGGGTGAAGACGAAGGAGAAGCCCTTGGCGGCCGTGCTGAACAGGTCTGGGAGCTTCTCGACGGGTACCATGTTCGTAACGTTGAGCATGAACCCAAGGGCCCAACCCAACTCTCCACCCCCCGCCTGCAACAGAAACAATCGTGAATGGGAGGCATCAATGAGAGCTTTACGGTGCGTTACAATCGTACGTGAACGGTAAACACACCTATAAATGTCAACGGTAAATGTGTATTCCTGAAATTGCTTGCTCGTGCGCTACTGCTGCTGGAAGGATCTCAACTAGAGGTTGCTCTAAACAGTCTCTCTCGAGGATGCTTGGCCTACTTTCTGGCCAGACGTCTTGGGAGAGGTGGGCACACCCCCCACACTTTACCAAACCACATATGACCTGCCGATCGATTGACTGATAATACAAGTTGATACTGCTGGGTCGACATAGACAAGATGATTTAAGATGCCCGTTGTTTCAACTGCTGTGCTGGGCGATCGAATTAAACCAGTGACCTCTGGATTGCAAGTCCAGTGTGCGAATCGTTACATCACCGATTGTGACGATGAGGTCTCCCGCAATGGTTAAAAAAAGCCTGATGGGGGTACGTGGGGGGCAGTGGAGGGCCAAAGTCCTCATCAAAGGCGTCGCGGTCCCAGCCGTCAATCTCGCCCAGGGACACTGGGCTGTGGGGATCGCTCAACTGAAAAATAAAACCTCACCGGAGACACAAATAATATCCTAAATGCCCCAAATGAATTCCGAGTGTTTCGCTAGACCCTAAAAACTTAAAAACTTAAATAAATGTAAAAAAACAATTCATTAGAACCCTCAAAAATAAAATAAAATAAGATGGCATCCGAAAACATTTAAGATTGAGAAACAAAACGAATTCAGACCACTTTGAACACTTTTACAATACCCCTTAATGTTCCAGCTCGTAGAGCTCATTGGGACCATGGGACCGTGAGGAGTGGACTGAGAAAACGGTGGTCCAAGCCAGGCCAACATCACCCAGCTCTCGTATGAATGTGTACCATATAAAATCTTACAAAAATACTCTCCTAATCCATAAAATATGTATTTCTATCAAATCCAATTCCACAGTATTCTATTTAACACGTAAAAAAAAATTGTGGATTTTTTTTTTATCATTTAACAAGTCAGAGATGAAAAAAAAGTCTAATGCACAAGAACTGGGTAACATTTTTTGGGTGGATATCTAATCTAGGATCTCCATGACCCACAATGCTGTATCTTTCCATGTTTACCAATCTGACAATTTGTATGTAAATGCAGAAGATTGCTCAACATTGAAGGATGTGCAATTGGTGGGTTGTGAGTATTGCATTTTGGGGAGCCCTGCTCTAATCCTTGCATTAACTTTATCCACTGCAGATTCCCCTCATCAATGCGAATGTGAGACAATTGACCGTGTACCTGCATTTAAATTATATACACACACAATGCTCCAGTGACGAATAATTGTGCATGAATTGCATTTTGTTTAACTTTGTGATGAGTGTATATTTGTGTATCGAATATGCTTTCTTCGATGTGAAATATTCTGTACAAATGTGTGGATGGAATACTTGCCTCCTTCTGAAAGTTGATGTTTTTCCAGCTTTCTTCGTCGAATTTGTAGCCTTTAATCAACAGCGTGTAAACATAATAGGCCTGAAAGCAGTATTCTCTCAAACGTTCGGCTTCAACTTTGGGATGCTGTGCTTTAACCTAAATGGAGAAAAAAGTTCACTCGTGAAATGCCTGTGACTCGCTTAAGTGGTCAAATATTACCAGTTCTGATTCCACTAGCATCCATAGTTATATATGGAAACCTTCGAAAATAGCAATTTGCATGTATAATGAAGACAATAACAATGGTTAGACTCCAAAGGATGAGATCTAGATACCAACTGTCAACATAGTTCAGGGCTGTCGTGTCAAATACACGTATGACACATTCGATCCCCTTTCAGCATACATGTCAACGCACAGACGTCATACATTTTATAACAGCACTATAAGAGAGATCAGGAGGTGACTGACCACCGGTGAGCATGGGACTGGAGGTTCATCGATTTATATGACCCAATGATGGCGTTCATGAAAATGGGGTGTGTGACTGGGAATGGTGACAAAGGCCTCAAAGTGCACGTATCCTGGCACAGGCGCCATGGCGAATGGCGGGTATTGGTACCTCGAAACTTGCCAACCGAGCAATTCCTGTATCTCAATTGTGATCGTTGGGAAAATACACGGAATGAAAGAGCAAGCAACGTGGTCTTGCATTCAGTGCATTGTCTCAATGCGAAGTCGAGAGGTTTCGTATGTTCATTCTAGATTTGAAGCTTTCATGACTGCAAGGATTCATACTCTTAGGTTGTTCGGTAAAGTAACGTAGGTAAAAAGTAAATAATAAATAATATAATTGAAAAAATAATAGAAATAAAATAATAAATCACGACGTTTCGGAGGCAACACAAAATAAATATTATATATTTACTGTCTCAAGTGACACTTGAGACAGTAAATCTAGTTGTGACGGTCCCACCTGATGACGGAGACTTGTGTTGCCTCCGAAACGTCGTGATTTATTATTTTATTTCTATTATTTTTTCAATTATATTATTTATTATACATTTTTTACCTACGTGACTTTACCGAAAAAACTAAGAATTTCGTATGTTGTCTGATTTGAGGAGCGTTTCTTGCAGCAGTTGTCTTCCTACAATACGAACGCTCAATCTCCTGGTTGGATGAAGCGTGCGCTGAAGCTGTGATCACGGTGAGGGTACGCATGCGGTGACCGTTGTTCGGTCAACAAACCTCATTCCAGGTTTTACGGCAGTAGTTATTGAAAGCGTCCGTGGCGCCATTCAGAGAGGGTTTCGAGTTGGTTAAGTTGAATGCATCCATGGTATGATAAAAAGATGAAAAAGCCTGGAGAAACAAATAGAAACAGAATACAGTACTGCACACAAAATTAAACGCAAACGCTGCCACTCACTTCATTTCCGAATAATATACTTAACTTCAGTCCTCTACTCAAACACTGTTTCACAGGAATTTTCCATCGACCAGTCACTTATTTACATGGCTCTGCACAGTACTCACGAAACTGGTGACATTTTTTCACACAAGTCTCAAATTTACAGGTAAAATTAGGCAATTGCATCAAAGCTGTGCATACGGCGATGAGTTTTAACCTACTAAAAGATTGCAGTTGTTACTTTGAAGTACTTCTTCTTAGTGTCTCCTGTACAACCACTGCAGTCTCTTCCCAATAGTCTGCACAGGCCATTGCCTCTGGTGTTGGCATTGCCAAAGTTCGAGGAGTAGCAGCACTATGGTGCTGCAGGGAAACTCAGGAGACGATCCACGTGGTTTGTTTCTCCTGACAAGCACCATTGTTCGGTTGCGCAGAACCCCCCTCCCATGATTTCATGAGAGAGTTGCATCTACCGAAACCCACTCTCAGTCTCTTTAGGCTCTGCCATGTGAGCCATTTGGAATTGGAGCCAGATGCGAGCTCCTTACTAGGGGTGATTCCTCGCCGGCTCCATTCAGCAGTTTTATCACTCGATTTTTCCTATTATTTTTGCCAGAGGGAAGTTCTAGCAGATCCTGGTGATGTGGTCAGTGGTACAGTGGAGTTGTGATTCGACGACTTGCTAAAGACCCAACGCACAAACCATGGCAGATGCGGATACCTGATGTACAAATGGAAGATTCAAAACTCTCCAGTGTGCGACTGTGGTCATCCAGAACAGACGATACAACGTGTAACGACGCAACGCCCGATCCACAGATAGGAAGGAGACATCACAGCGATACACTCCGCTGCCCCTGACACAGCGGTTATTTGGCTTGACCACCTGAATGTGAAAATGTAGTTGTGGCTCTGCATCTACATCGACCATATGAAAGAAGAAGAAGAAGTGATACGTTACCAAGAACTGGCCTTGCACGGGCGGCTGCCAGACTCCGTCGAAGGTGCAGTTGGGCGAGTTGCAGGCGGAGAATTTAAAGATGCTGGAGATCGTGCTGATGCATGCGGCAGGGTCTGCCGTGCCTCGGAAAGTCACGGACCGGTAGGGATCATAATTGGCCGGCTTCGCATCGCTCGTACAGGGACTGTCGTAGATGGCGCTGAGGTTGTACGCAACGGAGTATAGTGTTGGGTAGCATGGGTTGTTCACCTGGGCTCCAGGAGAAGCCTTTTGGGGTGTGAATTGTGTCATTGGTTAGAATTTTGCTCACACAAAACAATAAAACAATACAAAATATACACTTTATTGTTGAAGATAAGAACTCATCGTGTTTCCATCAACATCGTTTACAAAAGCACCAATTGAAGCACCAGTCTCTCCTCGTTGCTGATGTTTTCGGGAAATGTTGGGGAAAGAAAAAGGCACACAAGAGGAGGGGAAGGGAGGTGTACGAAGGGACAGAGGGGAGCAGAGATGATGGAAGAAACTCAATCGTGGGCTCAAATGAGTTAGAGTTTTGAAACGTGGCAGAATATTGAGTTAACGTAAACCACTTTTTTCCCACCATCCCTTAATTTCTCATGGAATATTTTCTCGGAGTCATTGGTCGGCTGGGGTAGGTGAGTAAGAAGTTTCCAAGACAAAGAGAGAGGTGGCTTTCATTTACTGGTGGACCATGGCGTTATTCCCAGAGCTGCCTACTACGATGCTCACGTAGGTGTGTCCTAAACACTCGTATCTTAACACATCGCCTGGGGAAGTACCACTGGTTAATAATATAGGTATTCTAGAGGGACTCTGCCCTGTTTCTACACCTGGTTGAGGTTGTTAGCCAGTACTGGAACTCGTATTATGCTGTACTCTTTGGTTCTTTCGGTAAAGTCACGTAGGGATAAAATAAAATAAATTAAATGACGACGTTTCGATTGCAACACAAGCAATCATCATCAGGTGGGAAACCCACAGCAAGAAAATTGTTTGCTGAAGTGGGAGAGAGAGTTGCCGTGGTAAGAGGTTATATAGGTAAGAAAAAGGGAGGAGCAAAGGGGGAGAGGTGGGGGTGGGGGTGTGGGGTAGGGGGAGGGCGAGCGCTGCGTGGTGTAGTAGTAGTACCCGGCAGATATGATAGACGACAACCAATACAAATTGCTCCTCCCCCTTTCTGGCAGTAAATCAACAAACTATTTTCATAATTGTTTTCGTGCGCATGTACAAATGAACGTGGCTATATGTCAGCAAGTATCCTGACTTGCCTCACTCGTGTTGAGCCCACCTTGTATAAGGTGGAGAGGAAGCGCTTGATTGCCTGGTCACGTCCATAGCACAGGTAGCTGTGGGAATACACGTGGTACTTTCTTCCGTACAGCTGGATGGTCAGGCTGTCTGGTGAGCCCTGCAGAGGCTCCTCAGTCATAAATGTGATCTGAGTGGATGCTCCACCCAGGTCCAAGGCTCCGATGGGCTTCGTGGATGTGGTCCATTGCCATTTGCCCAGCCATGTGAACTGAGGGTTTGAGCAGATAATCCAAAAACAGACAACAACAGAGGTTACACTTTTGGCAGGTGAGTTATGAAGGCTTCCAGAGGGAAGCAGATTCCAAGCGACACAGAGGAAGTTATTGGACAAGGGGGCAATTTTATTCCTTGCACCAGGACCCTTGGCAACCAGACTATGCCACTGACGGCATCGTATTATGCTGCAGTAATAGCACCAAGTGTAGCCCCCGTGACCTTCTCTCAGCACTGGTCTAGTGAAATGTTTTAATCACGAACACTGAATTTAATATATATGTAGTGACTGGGAATGTCACTGTGTGGTGCCGGGCCTGCGAGGCCACGGTGGAAATTATGTTGACATTATGTGCAGCCCGGTTACTGGGCGTAGTACCAGCCCTAGCGGGGCTTGGGTGAGCGCTGGTTAGCACAGAGACACCATATACAGTGTGCGGTGCGGGCTCCCGGTGAGGGAGCGACAGAGAATGTCAGCCAGCCAGGGTTACGTTGGGGCACGATACGCTGGTTGACCTGCCGACACGTGACCGGATGATATTGGAGGGGGGCCACCGGTGAACGGGGGCCGCTGGGTGGTCACGTGGTATAGAAGAGCTCTCGGGAGCCTTGGAGAAAGAGCTGGAGAGATCGAGAAGGTGGGCGGGGCGAGGGGCGGAGCCAGCCCAAGCCCGGGCCGATATAAGGGGGGCACCGTGTGGGGCTCGTGGTTCTTGACTGTTGGTGAGAGAAGATCCACGTCTGGTTGAAGAAGCCTCTAGCCACGCGATCCGGGACCCAGCTTGTGGTCCGGACCAGGATAGCGGGGCCGTGTCTAGTTCTGGCGTAGCGTGGTTAGATGGGCATTCAACACCCGAGTGTAGTTTACATTATGTTGTGTTGGTGCTAATGTAAATAAAAGTGTTGCTCCCAAGACAACGTCTGCGACTCAGTTGGACTCACTACATATGTTCTGATCACAAATCGCTACGCTTAAATTCCCTGCTCGTAAAAACCAATGTGGATGTGGGTCATATCTTGATTTAAAGCTTTCGTGACTGCCGGAATTCATATTCTTTGGGTCTTTCGGTAAAGTTACGTAGATATATATGTAGTGAGTCCAACTACGTGACTTTACCGAAAGACCCAAAGAAGATGTTGGTCATTATATAATAGTCGTGATGTCCTTCAATTACCCAGGAAGCCTCAAATGAGCATCAATACGTTTTTACGGGAGCGTACTTCTCTGGGATATTTGACCGATTCCACAGTGAATGTGTTTCTGGCAAGAGGAGAGTGAAGTTCCCAACGAGAACCCGTGGATAGAAATGGATAATGTCGTGTACTTGGCAATCGCGGAAATTCGATGGTGATCATTACTCTCAAGCCAATCGAACGTTGAAAGTAATAGTGAAAATACATTATATAGTTACTAAATTTAAGTTGAAACACATTATATTCTTAGTTTTTTTCGGTAAAGTCACGTAGGTAAAAAAATTCAATTAAAATTAATAAAAATAAAATAATAATTAAAAAATCACGACGTTTCGGAGGCAACACAAGTCTCTGTCATCAGGTGGGACCGTCACAGCCAGATTTGCTGTATCAAGTGATTTTAATTTCATTTTTTTTCCTACGTGACTTTACCGAAATAACTAAGAGTATGAATCCTTGCAGTCACGAAAGCTTCAAATCTAGAATTGAAACACATTAGCCAAAAGCAGCAAAAAGGCTGTTTACGATGGGCGTCGAGTCGTTTCCATGCCTGAATGAAGTTGTACAAGAAGTAATTGGCCGTCATCCAACCGTAGGTGCCCTCTTCCTGGCCTGAGATGACGCGCGCCTCACGGTACGAGAACGGAGACGAGCCGAGCACTTCCCGCACCGAGGACAGCACTGCCTTCGCTGCCACCGAGTCACTCATCCTGCACACACGGCCACAAAGACACAAAGACAAAGATCCCCCGTATAGCCTTAACAGACTGCAGGGGCAAGTGCTGTTAGCGAGCACCTATGAAGGTCGGAACGGCACACGAGGGGGTGGGTGGCCTGCACCACGCCCGTCCGCCTTTGTCCAGTGGCGATGTTTACACACCGCACCAGGTACTCATTTTAGGCTGAGTCGACCTAGGGGACGCCCAGGACCGGTTCCTATAATCGTCACTGGTGTTGGCTGTGGGCGGGTTCATAGCGCAGCGCGTTAAAAGCTACACTACCGCCCACACACACACAAATACAACGCTTCCCCAGACTGTGTAAGTACTGGGAAAGAGCGCCTATTGTGTACAGGCTGATGGCTCATTGGGGTTGGCCCTAAATAAAAAAACATAAATATTAAAACACAAATGTTTTACTTGCATAGTAAAGTAATTGTATTTTTCATTTGCAATACAGCCAGATAATACGACGAATCTCTAACCTTAAACACCCAGTCGTTCGTAAAAGTTAAAGGTGGTATAGTACTATAGTAATAGAGCAAGTGCAGAATCACTGAACCGGAATTGACAGCTAGAAAGCATTTAGCGCGAAGCCCTTGAAAGTGCGGGGCCCATAGCTACATATGCAGCTACTTTTGCTACTAGAATAATCCGGCACTGCTCAGGACCAGTTTAGATATGTCACTATCATTCGCCACGAAGCGATGGCGATGTCACCACAGCGCTTGTGCCAGGGAAGGTGTACACTTTGAGGCCGCATGAAGTGTTGACGAGGCTTGCTATCAGGTCACAGGGCAGGTCCAGGTGTTATGGGTTAATTGACATAACCGTGCACAGGGTTACAGGGTTGTATTATTGTTCGTTTCCATTCATCTGTCTCGCAGCTCACTGCCGCATTTTGTCCCCGTAAAGCGCACGTTGCAAGTTAGAGACCAATTAAACTGATGCAGCCATTTCTGCCGAAATGTTTCGTCAGTCACACGCCTGCAGTGTCTGCTCTTGTGGGCTACATTAGAGCAACGAAGCCGCAGAGCCCCGCTGAGAAGAAAGTGAACTGTTGGGTCCCCAGCAAGCTGGGAGGTCTTAAAATCCTCAAAATCTCCCCAGCACGGAGATGCCGCCACCGGAAAAGTGTGGGGGTGGAGGCACACATTCCGGCCCGCATGGCCCGCTACTGCCACCTGGGGATCCACGTAGCGAAGCGGAAACATTACTGCTAGACAAACTCTTTCGTGCTTTCGGTAAGTCACGTAGATTATAACTGCGAGAGTCGCTGGGCCACCTCTACCGTCTCGTTTCTATGCGATGGTCTAATCATGTGCACACTTTTTTGTTAATTGCGAGTACAGATAATGATGTATTGCTACTGTAACCCGTAATTGCTTTGTGATGGCATGCCATTCAATTTACCCGCACATATTGAGTACAATCTCCAGGCATGCTCCAACACTCTCTCTTACATGGTGCGAAAGAAACTCAACATACAAACGCATGCCCATACATAAAATTCACCCTCGCATATTGAGTTATATTTTGATTAAAGTCTTATTCTTCTTTCGTATGGAATTGTTGTGGATTGAAACAGATTACAAATTGATGTCGAGATTTGATATCCGCTCGACTGCTTCAGGACAATCCGTGTGGATTTGATCCGATTGGGCAGTCGTTCGTGATATCTTCTTGCTTCTTTTCGGTAAAGTCACGTAGAAGGGAAATAATAAAATAATAAAAATAAAACATAACATAACAAAATACAATTCTGCGTGAGAATTGTATTTTGTTATGTTGTATTTTTATTATTTTATTATTTCCCTTCTACGTGACTTTACCGAAAGAACCAAGATGATGAATCCCTGCAGTCACGAAAAGCTTTAAATCGAAATTTCGTTCGCGATATGTTGCACGCTCTGAGATGCCACACCACAGATTCAGGTGAATCTGCGTAGTCTCTCTCTAGTCATGTTCCAACCTTCTCTGTTGGAATCCCATAGACAATGTGTGGTGGGTAATGCAAGTCAAGGGAGGGGGGGGGGTCCCTTCTGGTACTCACTCCAGGAGCCTCATGCCAGCAGTGGCCCCCAGAGCCAGCGGCGTGTCAGCCCAGCGGTCCTTGGGCACGATGGCCTTGGCCTTGTCCATGCACGCCCGGAGTGACTCCCCGGCCCTGGACGGGGCGCTGCTGTAACTCGAGATCCCTCCTCCTGCGAGTTCATCAAACGAAATGTTGTACCAGGTAAGGGCCGACTGAGCGAGAACACTCTTTTGCTTAAGCGACCTGGCCACAAAAATTACAGCTTAGCGGAGTGGCTTTTTGCGTGGACAAAAAAATCCACGGCAGAAAACATGGACACTCCAAATATACAGACATCAGGATCGGGATCAAACCCACGACCTCCTGTATACCAGGTGGGGTTGTTAACATCTCACCACCATTGTACCCAGATTCCAGACAACAGATGTGCCAGGTGTTGAGAGGTCTACAAGCTGAAATAAATGTAATCAATGCACAGGTACAACAGCCCTGTTGTCAATCCACTGCCGGATGACAACCTGCCCACGCCGTGTGGACCATATTAATTATTTGATCATACTTCGCCACCCTGGTCAGTGCGAGTTGGTGAAAATGAAGGTAGGTAAGAGAAAGTTTCAGACAAGATGGCCGGGTAACAACAATGAAGTCATAATTCGTGCAAAGCAAGAGCAACCACAAAGCACAGCATTTTGTTGACTGCCCACAGTCCCAAAACCCACGGGGAATGTAACTCCATCCCAATAAATATCATACCCCATGTACATTTTGTCTACACTTGGCCTATTCTGACAATTAAATCTGCCTCCATTTAGGATAAAAAAAATAACTGGCGTTCTCAATAATAACATAAATTGCATTTAATGCTGTGTAACCACAGATTAAACCGCTCAACAGTCCATAACTGCTATGCTCTAGTCACACACACACAGTCCTAAAATCTTGCCAGGGGGGGCAACACTTATCATGGACCCTCTTTATATATATACCGATGCTTTTGTTCAATCCACTGCGTGCAATTGCTTAAAGTTCAGTAGGTGGTGGCCAAGGTTTGACATCGTCCACATCTTGCTGGTATGGCAGAACTTGATGTTTGGTCCTCAGGGTCAGCAGGTGTTGAGATGTTCACCGATGCAAGTCTCCAGAGTGCCCTCCATTGCCTCGCATACCAGCGCGTGACCGAGGACATCAGTGTGTTACATTTTCAATCCTGGAGCATGATGAAAACTCATTGTGTAGACCAGATACAAATGGCCATCTGCTCCTCTCTGCAGTAGCAACATTCCAACAATGCCTACGATGTCGGTGTCAATAATTGTCGTTTCGTGTATACTTCGAGGTTTCTAGACGGTAGTTACAAAACCCGACACGGCCAATCAGTAAAAAATGTGTCACGTTAACAAAACGCCAATGAGTTACTTCTTCAGCCCACCGGTGTGTGTGAAGAGTGAATCCACAACATTTAGAGGGTTGCGACACATTGATAATAACGCGATCTAACCCAAAAACCTTTATTATAAATAATACTGGTCACGAAAGCCCGATTGTCTTCGGATGCTGCCCGTTACTCATTCGTTCACTTGAAGTTGAAGTTTTGTTCCTGCATGAACCTTCTCATGGGCTCCACTCGGCGAGCAATGTGCTGCACGAATTGACGAAGAATCTTGTAGGTCCAAGGATAACGGCAGACTTTGAAGACGCTAGCTGGCCCCTAAAGCTCAGATTGATTTAACTTTATGTAGTCCTGGATTCAACTTGCTTCGTTCCATATCCTCGTCAATCATTATCATTAAATATTCCGTGACCAGGGCATGTACATTAACCAAGATTGTTGTATTACTTGGCAGAGTACGTAACACCCTCCTACACAGTAAATGTGGGGCATTTTGCATTGTCCCCAACCTCCAGCTCAGTGTTCTTCACACATTTTCAAAGGGGGGCCACTTTCGCCGATAAGACATCATCAGTGCAAGGGCCGCCACACATGTGAAACCATTGGGGGTTTGACAGCAGCACGACGATGATGATGATGGGGGTGTTTTCACCATGTGTGTATTGTCGCAAGGGAAATGGCTTAACGCTGAAGGAGGCATTGGCGATATTGGCAATCAAGATGGAGAGTGCTGTGGCAAAATGAGCAGGGAACCGGGGAGGGTGTCCAGGGGGAGGCGACTTCGTGTGAAGCACTTGGGTTACGGTGAAGATGTGCTTTGGCAGCATGGGCTAGAGAAGGGCAGGAGCAGAGTCGGAGTCAGGGGGGTGGTGGGTCGGGGCTGGTGCGTGAGAGAGATTTGGGGGGGGAAGCTTAAGGGATGCCTTGATGGTTTTGGCGATTGTGGCAAGTTTACTGTGGAAGTCCATACTGAATGGAGGTTGTGAGCTTCATTTATAAGTATTTGTGGGCCATTGTGGCTGAAGGCCAGCCTGCTGTCGGGATGGAGGAGGTCTTTGAGGGATTTCTAAAGGCTGCGAGTGCTGCTTGTGGTGGTTTGGATGCAACATTTGATGCAGGAGGTAGGTTATGCAAGAATAACAATGTTTGCTGTCTTGCAGACCACTCTATAATCCGGTCGGTGGCGAGCACACTGCGGGAGGAAGTCTGTCCCTAACTCGCCTCGTGATGCATTCGGCGTGGATGGCAACAGCGGACAGCCAGTGGGAGTTCTGTAATGACGTCCGAATGCTTTGAGAGGTGCTCATTTTTGCAATGCTGTCCTGAGATCAGTTTCGAGCTGATGGGCACAAACACCCAGGTCATCATAATAATAATGTGTATATACACTGAACTTCTTCCGCACCGTACGTAGCCAACCGTGCTAATCGGATGTGCGGTGGAAGGACAACCAAACACAAAAAGCAGTTCTAGAAACATTAATTTTCAATCTATTTATGTTTCATATAGCGTCATTCATGCAAATTGCATCTAAAAAAAACGCTGAACATTTTGACTCATGTTGAAATGAAAAAAAAAGTACGAGAATAATCACAGATAAACTAAATAAAACGTGACCAAGATTGCAGAGATGAACAAGGCATGGACTCGGTGGGGCAACGTCAATCACCGAAGCACTCTCAAGCTTGACTAGCTTGGGTCGGGTAAAGGGAAAAACGTGGAGAGGCAGTTGGTGAGTAGATGCTGGGCAGTTAAGTCATAGGAAATGTGCTTGTTTTAAACCTGGCTAGATATGTATTAAAATCAAATCCAACTTTTCACATCATGGGTCAGGTTTCATTAACATTTACATATTTCCGCATGAAAGAAAATACACAGCAGAGGACAGTTCGTGCGGACAGATATCCCTTCCAAACCCCATGCATGACATCTCTCCGGTTGCGACAGGACGCTGCGGTTACTGCGCTGGCGGATTCACCTTCAACTTTGCAAAGGTGGCGCTGAGCAATCACCCCCGTGTCGTTCTGCTTCTCCGCCGGCCACTCGTAGACAAAGAGCGCCGTGTGGGAAGAGCCGGCATCCAGGACTATCCCGTACTGACACAGCAGAGAGACATTCCAGTAAGGACAACTGTCAGTGATATGATGATACGATCTCAAAGGCGAAATTCATGCAGCTATCCGTAGCCATCATTTTGCCGCAAAGGAATTGCATTTAAGAGCGATGTGTTCGGTGTAAATGCACACAGATGAGTAATGTATCATATATGAAATGCATAATACCTCATGCAATATGGGTTTCCATTGTCATTATTATTTTTAAGTGAAAACAAATGTTCCTCAAATCGTACTATCATCATCATCTTATGAGATTAAATGTGAATTGTAGCTCTGACCAGGCACTACAATTTCCACGTGTAAAAGAACAACCCAAAGAAGCGTATGTCATAGAGCTGCTTCTGACACCTCTTCAAATTACTTGTTTGTATCCATGCGCTAAGGGACACATTTTCGTCATGCCCAATTGGCAATAAACACTTGTCACATGGTGATAGAATTGATACTTTTAAATTTTCAACTTGATTTTTTTTATCAATGCAATTTCAAATGTAGTATGAATTGTGTTTTTGTTTGCACAGTTATTGACTACTTGTGAACCAGATTTAATATTTTGTGGCAGACCCCAGTTCAATCTCAGGCTCTCAGCAGCGTCGGTGGAGTGTTATGAACCCGACGCCATCCAACCACCTCGAACACATAGACAGCCTCTTTTTGTCAATAACTGACTGGTTGACAGCCTCCCCACCTCATGTCGTGTTGGGGAGGGGGAGGGGGGCTTTAGGGCGTGGCCTAAGCGCAGTGCCGGATTATCCTAGTAGCAAAAGTAGCTATATTATAATAGGGGTTTTCCCTTGTTTCTGACAACAAAACAGGTTATAAGTTGTTAAAACACTAAATCTTTTACAAGGAATCATGTCTGCATTAACCGCAATGCTTGTGGTCAGAATGCAAACAAAAAAACATACTCTGATAATATATGCATTGTCCTTTAAACTGATTGGTCCACACCAGAGACAGCTTTCTTTTGAGCCTCATCTCAAACGCCAAAAGGCGCCTTTTGTCGTCCTCTGGTCTAACACCGATTGTGTGCAGCTTTTCAATTTTTTTTCAAAATTCGAAAATTACCTGCAAAATTACTCAACGTGTACTTTCTACACATTTGGGTGTAGCCATCGCCCAACACTCGCAGAATCATGCCTGTTTTCAGGCCGGATGCTGGAGTCACCTTGTGCCCACAGAGCCGGTTGCAACTGATGTTTGAGATAAGACGTATTGTAAAGCTCTCAGAGATACCCAGGTGTATAAGGGGCATTATATATATATTGAAATCATAATATCATTGGCTATATTCACAACGTTGGCAGGTGTGGCTTGGTTATGGCAAGGAGTACAGACGTTGGAGCACATCCACCTCATGTGTAAATTATGATTTAAAATTATGTAAGTACTAGCGGTAAGTACCCGGCGTTGCTCGGGCGAAAAAGGCAGACACACACATGGACTTACACACAGACATCGACCCACACACATAGAAACATATCGACTTAGACGCACACACACATATATATGGTTAAACCCAGGATGGATTGCTAGCCGGCCAGCCTAAATGTTTCTAACCGGCGAAGATGTTCCATTAGGGGGGTGCACATTTCGCAAGCGTATGACACGATTGTGATATTGTGTATAGAGGCATGCGTACCTTCACTGGGTTGTTGCTCGCCTTCTTCAGTCGATATCCGGTTATCACCGATCCGACTATCGCCACCATCAGGGCAATGAAGATTGTTGCTCCGATAACTTTTAACGTAAATACTTTGGTAGACATTGCGTGGAAAGATTAGTCTGCTGGGAAGAAACACAACCATCAGACCTTTGTGCTACACCTGACAGGGTATACGTTTATTGTCCTTTACTGATTGATCCGAAAGTGACGTCGCAAATTTCCTCTGTCGTGGTAAAATAGAAGCTACTCGGAATCTCAGCCCAAGTTGCCAATGTCGAGGCGTTTGCCTGCCTCCTGCTTCTGAACTCAGTATAGTTTCATTGAGTCACCTTACCAGGTATTCAAGTTTAACACGGATTGCAAAAATGCATCACATTATTTGTATCAATGTTGTGGATTTGTGGAGATTGAAACCGCTATGTCGGAAAAAGTAAAACCGGTTATTTACAGGTTTATCTATTCACATTGATGTTCCCCTGGTTTGTCAATTGCTACTCACCTCTGATTGGAAACACGTGTTAAAAATGTTTCGTTTTTTCTAACTCTTAAAGGAAGGCAGCAGCCAATATACTGTAATGGTCTTTGGTTCTTTCGGTAAAGTCACGTAGATAGAAAAATAATAAAAGAATACATTATCATAAAAAAAATTCAATAATACATTTTTAATCTAGATTTGAAGCTTTCGTGACTGCAGGAATCCATACTCTTTGGTTCTTTCGGTAAAGTCGCGTAGGTATAAAATAAAATAAATCACATTTTATTTTATTTTAAAATACAATAAATCACATTTTATTTTATTTTATACCTACGTGACTTTACCGAAAGAACCAAAGAGTATGGATTCCTGCAGTCACGAAAGCTTTAAGTCAAGATTTATACTGTCATGGGTCAACAAAGTTGAACAACATCCATAGCAGAAGGTAAGTGTCACTGTTAAAGCATGAATACACTTCACAGCATCGATGCACACTGAATACAAACATCAATACAACCATGTTCCAAACATTGGTTAGGCTTACACTGAGATAACATCGTAACAATCAATATCAAATGCCAAAAGAACTTCTAAATATTATCACCGAGGGACACGTACACATTGATATACTGCATACACATTCTAAACTAATACTAAACTATTTTATTTACCAGCTTAAGCCCACTGAGCTATTTAATTGTTTTTCAGAAGCAACCTGGCCACAAATGATAGCCCAAATAAGTGGTTTATCATGCTGAAATGTATAGCAGCCAAATAATCTAAACGCATGTTTCTAGATGTGGAGGGCAATCCACACGACCACTGGGAGAACATTCAAACTCCAAATATACAGGCATCAGGGTAGGGATCGAAGCCTCAACTTCCTGCATACGAGGCGAGGGAGATAACATCTTACAGATTATATGGGTTTGTAGAGCACACACACATTTTTCCTTTTAACATATTGTACAGTATTATTAACAGGTCAGATGCAAAATTATTCCGTGCAATTAAATACAAATGAACTTGAAAGTATTCACCTGCTTGTTCAGGTGTGTATTTGTTCCCTGGTGAAAACGACGACGGTTGATCCAATCTTGTGCTTCTCATACACTCCGCGCACGGTGAGAGATGTGTGTGGATATTACCTACCTGAGTACAAGCATATATACTAAGGAAGACACGCCTCCTTGGATTATGTATTTTTCCATGCTCTTTCATTTCCCCTTTTTATGTTGTGGACAACATTGTGAGCATGCTTCCCTTTGCCACATTCAGTCAAATGTTACATGGAAGCTCTGCCCACATTGCCATCCGCCATAGTCCATATAAATAGTGGTTTAATAAAAAAAGACCAAATATCTCACGGAGTGAACTTCATTGATCTAAGCCTTGGCCATCTGTAACTGTGGCAGTGTTAGCAGTCAGCGACGTTGGGTGGTTGCCAATTGTAGAAAAGATTGGGGTTGCAAAAATAATTTAGCCACAGGCCCTCCAGCTTGGCTTTACAGAAGTAACCCCCACCTCATTGTGGGGAGCACCTCTGGAAATTCCACAAAATAGTTACATTATACATGATAAATAAGAAAAATGTGGCATAGATATTTTTGCATAATTTGATACTGGCAAGAAGGTCCCATAGATGTTATATTAATTTATTGTATAATTGTCATGCTTTCTGAGTAAAAAACAAACAATGAACTGTGAAATATATTTTGGTGTGCATTCTATTCCCACATTCAAGGCTAAACCTGAGATTATATAGCCAACAGCAAAGTTGGTCGTGACACTGATGTTGTATATTCGGTGTGGGATGGGTCGGTGACGCTGCTGTTTGCCGAATGGGCTATAAACCCAGACACCTCAGTTGAATTCATGGCAACGGCTAACATCAGTTGCAATTGATATCTGAACTAATCCTACAACTCACCAATGTAAAGTATGGTCAGCAAACCCCTCTGACATAGTGTTGGAAGGCCTACATCCAACAGTCGATCAAACAAAGGGCTGTCAGTTATTTTCTTTCGTTTACCTAAAAGATTCATTTTATTTGCAGGAATCATGTGACCTTGAGCTTAAATATTAGGTTGGCGTACTGAAGGCAATTCGTGCGTGGGCATATTTTTATGAAACGCTGCTGCAATATCATATTTATCTGACATGGTGTATGCTTGTTTTTTTCTGATTTTATTATGTTGATGTCATATATTTTACAAAACTCCATGTGTCTATGCAGTTCCATAAAAATGGCGTTTAACAAAGTACACATACCAATACACTCATTAAACGATCATTTTATATAGCAAAACATATTCAATAAGAACATTTTATATTCCCGATTATAGCCTCTAAAAGTACACCATATTGGCATTGTTTAGATTAAACATATTTCAGAACTCAACACTAGCTTTAATGACACACATTCAATGTACAAATGCTGTCCCACGTCTCAAAGGAACTAACTGTGTGGTCATTGTTGCCATTTAGACCACCGACTAAAAGAGTTGAGCAAATGTGGTAATTCAAACAGGCAGACTGGTTTCATCATCTTTAGGACTCATCAGTACAGGCATCCATGTTTCTTGTTGTCAAATGTTTATTTAGAAACTGATTTATTGCTTATGATTTCATAAACCTTTTGTCAGGAATGTGAATATTTGTCAGAAAAAATTGTGATAACGATATGGTATTTTACAAAATGTAAGATACAATTATCATGGATCTTATATCACATGATAAATCTATATATTACGGCAACCCTAATCTTCATACTCTTGTGATTGCTCAACTGGAGGCATTCCTCCAGGATAAATCAATACTCTGATTCTGATTATAACAATTTTGCTATGGTTCCAAAGCACTGCATCTTTAAACTTGATTTGAAGCTTTCGTGACTGCAGGAATTACTCTTTGGTTCTTTCAGTAAAGTTGCGTAGAAATAAAATAAATGAAATAATAGAATACGACGTTTCGATTGCAACACGAGAAATCGTCATCAGGTAGAAAACAAACCTAGTGAACTTAGAAATACAATGCAATACAACACAGCGAGTCGGCCAACACAATAGTCAGCACCTCACCTGGTTGATTATATTCTTATAAAGATTGCTAAATTTAAGAGAGAGACAAAACACAGACAAATTTAGCAATCTTTGGAAGAACGTAATCAACCAGGTAAGGTGTTGACTTTTGTGTTAGCCAACTCTCTGTGTTGGATTGCATTGTATGTCTAAGTATTCTATTATTTAATTTATTTTCTTTCTACGTGACTTTACCGAAAGAACCAAAGAGCACTCCATCTTACTTTCACCTGACATGGTGTATGTTTGTTTTTGCCACTTTCATTACGTGAGATTTCATATTGTTCGTAAACCCCGTGTTTTGTATGTCGTGCCATGGAAATGTGTTTAACGAATGACACATCCTGTTAAACTTTTCAAACGGTCATTTAAGTTAGCGAAAGTTATTCAAGCAGTGCAGAGTAAGCATCGGCGTTATCTCTGTAAACATTTCTTTTTTACAGAACTTGAGAACGAGATGCATTACACAAAGGTATTCATTGCTTGCAAAAATACTCCCACCCGTCTCAAAAGGTCACTTTAGTTTGCAAAGTAATTCAAGTAGAACACTCTATAAGCCTACAGGTGTACTCTAAACGTACACTGCATTGTCCTTATCCTGGGAAACATTTTCAGGAACTGGAGAATGGCATACTAGATGCGGAACACAGAAAGGTGTGCATTGCTTGTACAAAAACCTCTAATCCTTATCCAGAACGCATTCCGACGGAAGTAAGTGTGTGGCCGTATTTTCGTTAAAAAAATCGACTCAAAGAGTTGAGAAAATGTGGCCATTCCAATAGGCAGCAATAAAACACAGAGACACCCATAGTCCCATTTCAAATCCACTCGGACTCATCACTACAGCACAGTCGTCAATGTTTACCGCAGCAATATCCTTGCCTCTTTGAGCCCCATATATGGAGCGGCCGTTGCTTTATACTTTGGGGATCCCCATGAGCATTTGCCTAAGGGCAACAACTATTCAAATCTATAACTGACGGGAAACAAGCTGAAGGTAATATGAAAGCACGAGTGAACATTATTCAGAAACTTGCAGGAACAACCCTGGGCGAAGCGATGTCAGCCCGGTGAAGATATCGACGCAGGCCCTTGATCACTCCACTGCAAGCCCTCACACGAAACTTGCTAACGCCGAAATTAACAACGCGCCTCGTGTCATCAGCGGTCCCTTCAAGTCGACTCCACTCCCGTGGCTTCCTGTGCTGGCGAATGTCGCTCCGGCCAACATCCGACGCGATGATGCGACGACACGGGAGTGCAACAACAAGATCATGAAGAACTTCACTCTGCCGCTCCATCAAGATCTCAATGAACCCCCCGTGCCCAAGGCTAACATCCAGGAAACCGCTCGAGCAGCCGAACTTGAAGACACCGCCACTGGGTGGTCTGACTCATGGGGGGTTGATAGATGTGGCCAACAAAAACATAATTCACGATACGACGGGGGAAGTACCGAGATTATCTCTTCCACGACGACTGTGGACCACGCTGAACCGGGCTCGAACACGACACGGCAGATGCGTGTACACGTTCCATAAATGGAAGATCAAAGAATCGCCCAACTGCGACTGTGGAAAAGTTCAAACCATCAAGCACATCGCCGAAGAATGCTCCATCCATGCACATCCTGACGGTATCGCTGAGATCCACACTGCGTTAACCACATTATTGGACTGGATGAGGAACCTTTGCATTCATTTATGACGATCGTTAAGAAAAAATAAACACTTTATTTTCACAATGCCATACCAAAGAAGAAGAATGACAAGAAAACTAATCAGGGCAAAAACAATCATATAGGCTGAAAATAAATAGATTTAACAACACACAATGTGTGCATTGCATGTTCAATAGACGTAATCATTATCCAGACCGCAAGATCTAAATAACTGAATATGTGGCTAGTATATCGTTCGGCAAACTAAAACATTTGAAAATGAGGCCATTCCTTGTATAAATGAAAACACTGGCCACACGTTCAGATTTTAGCTGGTAGTCAGGCTACATTTGGTACATGTAATGCACACCCTTGTGTGAAGTTACATCTTATTTGTTTTCTGGCCTGTATCCATTTGCTGCTGTGGATTTCCACATGATAAACCACTTCGTTGAACTATCATTTGTGGCCAGGTCGCTGCTGAAAAGAAGCTAATGTCTCAGTGTTTACCTTGCCTATGATTTGCACTCGGACCGTGTTTTGTATTATTTGTTGTAACGTTCTGACTCGCCCCGACTGGACGTCTGTGAAAAGAGCTCATCGGATTCATCCTGCAGTATAAATACATATTCTGATTTTGTTTTCTTTTGTCATGAGTTTTCTTGTCATTTACAGAACTGAACTTGATGCTGAATGGTGCTTTGTATGCCACCTTGTAAGTATTTAATTGTTACTCATTATAACCAACCAGTGTTGTTTACAATGGATGCTTTGCCAGTTAGTATGTATTGAAACAACACCTGCAGCTACACACACAATCAACGTGTATGCAATGAGTAAAGGTTGTCAAAATGCATTGCACAAATGCATGCGTGTTTAATCCAAACACTTTGGGACACCAAACATTCAACCTTTGCACGAGTAGTGTCTACTCTAAACAGGTTGAGAGAAATTAACCTACGTACAGTTGGATTTGTAATCAAACAATCCCTGAGAAGTACCAATAAAATATTACGGCATATGATGATGATGATGTAAGACTGAAACCTGACTGAAGGGGCAATCGCCCACACCCAGTTCCGTATTTCTGAATGATGCAATTGTAAGGTTGTATAGATCTTCATAAATCCAACCTTTTAATGTGATGCACTCTTAATCTTACATAATTTTTCTTATAAAGTAGAGTAAAGAATTTCCCCATGTTTAAAGCAATTTATGGTGTAACTGTAATTTTTTTTTAAATAGCTATTCTCATATTCGACCTTTTAACAAATCCAAGAATATCTCAGTCCACATCGAGACAGATATGCTACTCATTTGTTTTTTTTACATTATTTAAATGCTTAGATAGCAATGAACATTTTCAAGTATTGAACAATACCTCGGTCATTCTTCCATTCATAAAGGGGAAAGGAAAACTATTTGGAAAAAAAACGGAAGTGCACAGGACACCACTACCGTTAAGTTGAACATTCCGCTACGCTGTCTCCACTCTTGCCTGTCACGTGGAAGGCTCTTTCATCAACGCTCACGCAGTGTCCACGAACTGATGGTTATTTTGACATTCCGATGTTGTGATGGTTTCATCCAAGCATCCCCAACTTCCCTTTCAAAGGTAAAACTCGTGAAACAATTAATTTGTGTGTACTTCTTCTTGGTTTTTTCGGTAAAGTCACGTAGAAGGGAAGTAATAAAATAATAAAAATAATAAAACATAATAAAATAATTCTCACGACGTTTCGGCCACAACGCAAGCAGCCGTCTTCAGGTGAAACCAGGTCTGTCGAGGCACGTAAAACACATGTGGTACGTGCATCTCACTCAAGGCAGGGCCTTAGCTTCAGCGGTCTCGAGAGGCATGGTACACGTATATCTCCCCTAGGTCGACTCAGCCTCAAACGAGTAACTGGTGTGGTGTGTGAACATCGCCACTGGGGAGACAAATGCGGCCGGGCGTGGTGAATCCAAGTCCTGGGCGAAGCCGGGAAGTAAAGCTAGTGTTTTATAATTTGACCGTGCATTAAATTACATTTTTTACTTCTCTTTAATTCAATGTGTACCACGCCTTTGTAATCCAGGTATCTCATAAAAAATATATACACTCAGTCCCAGTGAGATGTCTCTATATAAGCATACTGCTGTGGTGTGATGGCTCGGTGTGGTTGTCTTGTAACCCACGTGCTCACGTTATGGCAGTTCAAACGATGGGAAAGTTTCTGAAAGCTCCTCGCCTCTGTCCACCCAGCCGTGTAAGTGAGAACACCACAGGTGGGCAATCAGCAGGTCACCTCAGCAGGTAAAGTGTTGTCAAGATGTCTGGCCAGCGTCAAGCGCCTTCTAGAGGGCCTATCTCCGTGAGAAATCAATACCTTGACCATTTGTCTTCTGAAGACGCCATTGAGCCTCCAGCCTCCTCAACAGCCATGCGGGTTTTCCACCTACCCCCGCCTCCTCTTCACATCAACATCAACCCATCGCATATTGTCATGCTGCCTCTATCCCATGCTTACTCGTTTCATTCACGCTCCATGTAGAGATCTCAACTCTGGAGCTGTGGTTGACAGTTTTTCTCGGTACAATACGCAGAAATTTTAAACAAAAAATAAGTTGAGCAACTGGCTGCTCGTAGCTAGCCGGCGACGTGACTGCATGCTGTGCATCCAAATGCTTGCTAAACTTTTGTCTCGAATTCGTTGTAGTATTGGAAATGAAATGCAATTTGCGAGTTCTTAAATTTACAAAACGTCTAAATATAAAAATAACTGAAATTGCTGTTAATCTCTGCTCCATGGCTGTGTTATGGTACAAAGAGACCACGGGGTGGGGGGGGGGCTATTGACTGCGTGAGAACAACCAAAATCAAGGATCGCTGCCTTCAGCGGTATATGTCCACTGGTGTTTATCTGACATTAAAGTTGTGGATTATTAGCAATGGACTGTACGTATCCTTTGAACACTTTGTGAAGAGCGCTACGTTTATTGTAACCCCCCATTCGTAGCATCAGCAGTGGTGGTACCCATCCATTATAGATTTGAAGCTTTCGTGACTGCAAGGATTCATATTCTTGGTTCTTTCGGTAAAGTCACGTAGGTAAAAAATTTAAATTAATAAAAATAAAACAATAAAAATCACGACTTGATGCAGCTAATCTGGCTGTGACGGTCCCACCTGATGACGGAGGCTTGTGTTGCCTCCGAAACGTCGTGATTTTTATTGTTTTATTTTTATTAATTTAATTTTTTTACCTACGTGACTTTACCGAAAGAACCAAGAATATAGGTACCCATCCAATTGTACCATCCCCGGTGACTGCTGCTTGAAAGTCTGCTGCAGACATATGGTTTTGGCCACGTGTGCCTGTGGTTTAGATGTTAAGATGTGGATTCAAATCCCATATTTTGTTTGCAGCAAAAAATAATGTACCAAAAAAGATATCTGGTTGGCAGCTGTGATTGTAGAGGTGGTGGGGATGCTTTAGTCTGGGCAGCCGTGGGTTGTGATTATATTCTGAAACAAATTTCGAATCTGCACGGGGCACAGTGACATTGTGAAGCCAAAGTGTCATGGCAGGCACAAGACATTTTTATTCAACGTGGAAAAGAAGAAAGCACGCGGGGGGTTTTCTTCATTTTGTCCAAACAAATACCCTAAATCACTAGGAAGGTTTTAATTTGGCAATGTTATTTGAAATGGCTTTGTTGTTTTGGTGTCGCTGAAAACATGTTTTTAACATCAGCTCAACTTCAAAAGCCTCGTTCCGAACGTGACACCGCGAACATTCTGATGAATTTTGTGGCAAAAGATTGGCTTCACATTGTATTAGAAAACGCTTTTCAAGAATTCCATTACGTATTGCGAATTAAAAGCGCGGTTCTGGGAAACGTGGAACTATGTTCATGCTCCAATAAGTATGGGCTGCCATAAACACCAAGAGTCAGTGCATGCTGGTCAAGAACCAAATATCACGTGACCCATGAAGTTGGCAGGAAGGCCTGAGCTGGAGGGAGGTATGGAGAGCCCCTATTAAGGGTGTATCGACCGACTCTTGTGCACTAGCCAAACATCTTAGAATAGCAGTACCCTCATATTACCCCACCACACGCCACCTGCCGATCGTTAACTGTGGGCCGAGAGAGATGAGGAATTTCAGAAACGTTCACCGTTGTTTGAACTGCCGCACCGGAAGATTGAACTCTGGATTACAAGTCCAGTGGTGCTCAACCATCATGCCATGCGTCCCAGTTGAATTATAATGGTGTTGCATTTTGCTTAAATGTCAGGTACATTTACATTGCTGTGTTGAGTTTTCTGACTTGCATTGTGCAAGATGAAACAAACATTCTCTTCAGGTGAAGGATAATTTAAAGAACCATAACATGATATTTTATTTGTATTTTAAAATATATCCACGGATTAATGGCTCTTATTTCATGTGACCCCAGCTGAATTTCCTGAGAGTGGCAGATCGTGCTGATGTATCAATGTGAGCGCTAAACAGATGTTATGGCGAGGAAAACTTTAGTTCAAATTCTCTGTGGAACTTAGCACGCATGAAACCGTCTTTCTCTTTCTGTACGAGGGATTTATCCCACGCAGACAGCTCAGGGTCGTCAGCATCCTGTACACACTCGGGATCCTGGCAACGTTGACTCACGCACTCTTGTACATTGCCATTGCTATGGTTGCATGAAAAAAATATAACATAACATAGCTTATAACAAGTGAAATTCTAGACCAAAGGAAGCATGATTACAGTTACATAGCGTTCAACAGCATGCCATGTCTGAGCTCGGACTGACAATGTTTACATACAAGGGCAGATGTGGATACCTTTTTCAAAAAGTTTAAAATATCACGTTTAACACAAAACATTAAGACGTGAGTCTTCACAGTACTGTAACTGTCAGAAATTAATATTATGAACAACATGAATTGTCTATAAATATAATCACAGACACGAATATGTTTTGTAATTGTTCGATATTTTCTGATGTTTTCGTGTAAAATAAACTCTTGAAAATCCAACTTTGGCCTGGGATTAATACGCATAGTAGTACAATTATTTAGGGTGGCAACTGGATGCTTATCTTGGGCGTCTTTAAACAAGCGTGACGCTTAAATGTAGTGCATTAAAGATGCGAGTTTCTACTATTTTGGAAAATTCTGTGAATTTACTTGTTCAGCAATCTTAAACTGCAGAGGAAACCTGGTCACTGTTTACTACAGCATACCAATTGGTAGAAACGTATACATTTACATAATGCCATAATTATGAACTTGTTCTGTAGTTTGCGTGTTACAACTGCAAGGCGATAATTGTAATAATGCAGCATTTGTTTTAGCTTGAATGGAAGTTCTCGCTTCCATATGAGTTTTCATTGGCTCGAGGCTTTAGCTCGAGTTATCATTCATTTCCATTGATTCTTTATGATAACAACACATCTTTAGAGCCCCTTAATCCACTGCTGGATGAAGGCTTTCCCCCACTCCGTGACGGTGTGTTTGTTTTTGTATGTGTGTGTATGTATGTATGTAGCGGTAGTGTAGTGGTTAGCGCGCTGCACTACGAACCTGGCGACCAGGGTTCGATTCCCGCTCACGGCAAACACCAGTGACGATTATCTGAACCGGTCCTAGGCCTCCCCTAGGTCGACTCAGCCTCAAATGAGTACCTGGTGCGGTGTGTAAACATCGCCGTTAGGGAGACAAAGGCGGTCGGGCGTGGTGCTGGCCACCCACCCCCTCGTGTACCGTTCTGGCCTTCATAGGTGCTTGCTAACAGCACTTGCCCCTACAGTCTGTTAAGGCTATACGGGGGATCTTTGTATGTGTAGTGTCAACGATTCAGAGACAGAGGTTTTTAGGAGGCACCTTCTTTATTAACAACTTCCACGGTCTCGTCCAACCACCCTCTCCACAGTAGCCTAGCCTGTACACAACACGAGCCGCCTAACACTGACGGCATAAACATTATTAATTGTAAGAGACACCGATTGTAGTGTGATAATACTGTACAGTATAAATCATGTTGAAAAACAGTCCTTGGTGCATTAGCACCGACATTTTTTATAAACTTAATACAGCGTTGCAAAAACACGGTTCTGCAATAAGTGTGGTTGGAATCCACACCACTCGCTTCGGAAATAGAGCATCATCCTAAATGACCTAATGTTACGGACATGCACTGCCTCTGACCTAAATACATAGTTATTAACGATAAAATTCGTTACGACCTTGGAGGCAAAATACATTTTTAGCAGGCAGGCGCAGCATATTTCCACCAAGTCAGTCATGCCAAATTTTGACAACGGTGGAAATATTGTCAACGTAGCCCTGTCTGGTTTCAATGAAAGGGGGGTTGGGTGGGACATTTACAGATTGGCCGTCAAGAGGAGGGAACGCCCAAGAGGCCGGCACGCCCTAGCGCAGGACAGATCATGAAATAACAACACGTGCAAGATTGAGATGGATAATCCACAAGGGACTGGAGAGGCAGCGGTGCCAAAACCGGGTGGGGGGTGGGACGGATAAGTCCCTATGCAGCAGTAGATAGAGCCATACAACACCATCACCACATTTAAGACAGAGGTAGGGGAAGAGACCAAATAAACACACGCACGAAGCTCATGCGTATGGGATGACTTGTATTGATATAATCAGCTGACCACAGCGTGGGAAATCGAATTCATGGCATTATTACATAAACAGTGGGATGTGAGTCCCCGTCCCGTGACCCAGCCGCCCCTCGCTATTCTCGGCCAAGCGTTCGCAGCAGCAGCAGCAACAGCAGCTTGGCCCATGCTGTGTCGTAACATCCCGGCACGCACACACGTGGCCCCTCGCATTCGGTTAAAAAGAAAAACTTTCACTTTGCTTATCACTCGCGCACGGAGTAACCCCCAAGCGAACTGTTTCACATCGCACAGCAGCCGAGCCGCGTGCGAAGAATACCTTGGAATTTATTTTTTTGTTTGCGTAAAAATTACGCGGGATTGAAAAAGGGTCCGTCTGCGCGAAATACATTCCTCCACCTGAGTTTAGCTTTTGTCTTTTTCGCTTTGTATCGTGCGTCGTCCGCAACGGTCCTGAATATTACATTTACAACATCAGTTTTCTTAATTGTCCGTTCGTTCCACGGAGGATGGTCTCGTGGGGTGCGGTAGCCGGGTGGCCCCTCTTGGTGCCGCCACTGCCGCAGCCGCCGCCGCTGCTGCTGCTGCTGCTCGTGTCGCTGGTGCCGTGTCTTCTCATCTCGGCGCAGGAGGCCGACTGGCGCGCGGGTGCGCAGGAGGGGGAGCCGTGCCTGCGAGCCGCCTCGCCTCGCTCGCCTCGCCGCTGCGCCGAGGGTCTCGAGTGCGAGCCCCTGGACGCAGAGGAGCCGACGACCGGGGCCAGGCTCTGGGGCAGCAGGGGCAGCAGGGGAAGGGGGTTGTGCGTGTGCGCGGCTCTGCGCGGCGTCGCCGTGTGCGCCAGCGACGGACGCACCTACGGCTCCGTGTGCCGTCTGCGGAACGAGCAGAGGCGACTCGGCGCCGGGGTGGGAGGCTCACTCTTCCCGATATTCAACGGCTCCTGTGAGACAGGTCAGCCACACCCCCCCTCCCCACCGCCACGCAACGCAATCACGCCGAACTGCTGCTCATGACGATGATGTGATGGCATCTCGCTGAGTCAGCGGAGCGGGGTGGGTTGGCTGATTGGCGATGGTCGTGTGCGCGAGTTTTAAAAGCGGCTGACGAGCGGGGGTGGGGGGCGGCTTGGTTGCCTGCCCATTGTCGTCGTTACAGGTGGAGCGATTGATGTGTTATCACCCGCACATCCATCGCACTGCGATTCGACTCAAGGATCGATGTTGTTTAATGAACGTGGCGGCCGCTAGTGGCTATGCAGGAGTTACGTGAACCCACTTGGTAGTACAACGTCAGGACGCGCGCGATTTGCTTGCTGTATTCTATGCATTGTTAAGTCGAGTCTGTACGAGGCTTCCCTTCGGCGAGAATCAATAGCAATGGCCGTGATCGTTAACGTGGCTTCGCCTCCACTACAGGAATGTGGCATTGTGACATTCAAGTTTCATTCAAGTTTCATTCAAGTTTCATTTATTAGGTGTAGCCCTGTGAGCCATTCGGTTCTTGAATCGGGTGCAACCGCAGCAAAAAAAAACATGAACAATGTCTAAAATAAGTGACACCCAACGAACGTTTTTAAATCCTTTATATTAAGTTCACTTGCTTGCTTGCTTACGACCGTGCAAATCTTTCGGTCGTTTTTTAACCCACTTCCCGTGATCCAATCGAGCTGACATTTTCCACACAGACTCGTTGTGCGTGACAATGAATGTTCGTGAAAATTTCCAAAATTTTACACTTTTTAGGACAAAAATATTATATTTATTTACCAATTGCTTAATGCTGCCATGCAATCATCTGACCCATAGGTGGCAGCCATCTCAAGCCAGAGGACTCTAGCCGCCATGCATATAAAGGATTTATAGTGAAAAACTTTGTTTTTACGGGTTATCTTATTTTTCTTGTTCACACTCGAAGAGAGAGAGAGACAGAGAACGACTCAGAGGCGCCAGGAACCACAGTCGGGAGGTTTTCCAGCGCCAACATTGATTGACGGTGCACCGGGACACCCAGAGAAAACCCCACGCGTGTGAGGGCGGCGACACTCGATCCAGTCCAGACACACCGATGTGAGATCCACCTTTGCTGTACCTGCCCTCTCCTGGCAAGCCAGGGTATGTCACGGCCATGGGGGTGTCACAACATTTGCGTGATCCACCGACCCTCGTCTCCACTGTGGTGGATTACAGCCGTACGCCTCCCGGCATTGAAACGATATTTCAATGTTGTCTTCCACAGGAAATATCTAAAACCACAATATAACTTGTTTTTTAAACGGCTCTCCAAACATCTCTCTATGTACATGTTCAAAGGTACGGTGACGCCACCGTTACTTGAACTCTTTCCAAGCTGCAACGTTATACGGTTGGCGGATGTGTTGAAATGCATCTTTAAGGTGTGTGTATGTGTGTGTTTTGAAATCACGCGAGTGGTCTATGTGCGGCCGTGCAACGTTTGTAAACAAGAACTTGTGTTTTTTTTTAAACGTGGCAGGCAAATCCATTTTCGAGCATGTGCCTCTCATCACCAATGTACGTGTATAAATATGACACAGTCCGGTACATCGCAAGGTCAAGGTGTCACACTGCCGCATCGAAAGTTTTGCGAATGACGGAACAAGGCTTCATTGACTCACTTTTGGCGTGTCGTAACGTTACGTATCCTGCACTGAAGTTACGTGGTGTGGGTAACTGAAAAATAACGGGCTAATAGGGTTATAGTTGCCCCCTGGTTTAATAAACGTTGTTTTTGTGTGTTTTTTCTTTCATATCCCATAATGAAATGTGTTTAAGCAACCCTGGTGTGTGTGCGTATATGAGGGCCCTTAGGCTTGCAACATACTCGCACTGTAAAACACGATCCCTTTTTCCACTATTTGATACTGACCGGAAATATTTTGAGCAAACCTCAAGATAAATCATTGTGCGTGTGAAAATGTAGCTTAATTTTTTTTTAAGTGAACTGCACTTGGCCCTTTGAGGAGTACAACAACAACTACTACTACAGCATAAACATTCTTAAATTCCTCTACCGAGAGAGTGACAACAAATATAACTCGTTCCTTTTGAGCGTGTGCACCTTTATTTGTCTCCTACCGCTAAGCCCCCACACTTAGGTCCACAAAAAACACAGCTCACGCTCGTACCGTTTCCATGGAGAATCTTATTTGACGTCATCCCAGTTTGTATCGGAGCACATCTTCTCAAGGCTTGACCGTGCTGCACTTTGTAATCGTTCGCTAAAGTTGGCATCGGACGTAATCTTTTTTTATTCTGCTTTGTGTTTATAAATGGGAATGCTGGAAAAAAAGAATTGAGTACATTTCGCCGTGTTGTTCTACTGAGACATCTGTGGAACCGTATCGCATTTTCGAGAGCCAAACAACACTTGGAGGGGGTCACAGTGACTGCGGTCAAAATAATGAAGTGCCCAACCGGAGCCATCTGTGCATGGTAACCCCACCCCTTATCTGGGCATCCTTCCCGTCCAATTTTCCCTGCGCCTCGGGGTCTCTGCTTTAGGGCCCCTTTTCCATAAACGCCCCGCCGCCCATCGATGCTCGGCAAGCCAGGCATCTCCTTGCCAAGGCTTTGAACGACCTCCTCGCAGGCTGCCACAGTGCAAGCTCGCACGTGTACATACGCCCAGGGAAATGCGTAAAGCATGATAGGAATCCGCGTTTAAATGGCTGTGAATGAAGTTGGTGAAAAATGAAAGGATGTGATGTATTTACGCTCGTGTTTATTCTACGCGTTGTGTGCTGGGGATGGGCATTCCTTGGCTGACCTGGAGGAGATCACTCTGCGGCAAGCTGCCTCGTGGCAATGTTACTTGGCTTATAGAGTAACTAACTGTGCTCTCTGCCAATGTCCAAGGGATTCATGCTGTTTATTGGCATTTCAACAGAAAATTCCTGTCTAATTGTTTCTCAGACAGTCAAAAGAGTGAAACCGCGTTTATCTTCAGCACGAGTATTCGTTCTTCCATTTAATTGTTCGGCAAATTCATCCTTTTATCCACATTCATCTGAAAAGAATATTGTGGGTAGGTGGAATTATTTTTTGTCAATAGTCATGGCTAAAAGGGTCCACCAAAAGTGTCCGAAATATCATCATGGATAAGCAAAAGAGTGTCCTGTAATCACTAAAAAGTCTGTGAGATGTTAGACGCAAAAATGTGAACTTATTAATCTTGTTGACTTTGCGAAGAAATACAAAAGCTATCTCATTAGAAATTTTAACGTCATTAAAAAAAATCACACAATAGCAAAAAGCGCACTGATGAACGAAATGATACATGTTCCAGAATATTCCGTAATCTGTGCCATGTTTATAAAATAACTCATCGCATTGTTAGATATTGTTTCGTGAGCCTAACAATAATTCCTGGCCTGGACTTTGATAACCGTGGGTTGGACTTTTTTTGTTGTTGTGACCGTGCAGGAGCACCCAACCCGGAGAGCGTGCGGGACAGACTCAACTTCATCGCGAACGTGACGGAGCGGGCCCGGCGTGCCGTGGTGCACATCGAGCTGCTGGCAAGGTGACGCCGTCACCGCCACGCAACTGCCCGAATAAACCCGAACCTCCCAAAGCTACCAAAACTCTACGATGCGTGTCTGTGTGTGTTTCTGGGTCCGGCACTGCCTGTTGTTGAGCTTTGCACTGCGCGGAGCGGCAGCGTGCCGCGCTAGGAACCTGGCAAACCCGGGTTCGATTCCCGCTCATGGCCAACACCGGTGACGATTATCTGAACCGGTCCTGGGCCTCTCCTAGGTTGACTCAGCCTCAAATGAGAAACTGGTTGCGATGTGTAAACATCGCCACTGGGGCTAGGTGTTGGCCACCCGCCCCCTCGTGTGCCGTGCCGGCCTTCATAGGTCCTCGCTAACAGCACTTGGTCCAACAGTATGTTAAGGTTATACGGGGGATCTTTGTCTTTGTGCTGCCTGTTGTTGTTTGGCGCGATATCTAACATCGGGCCACCTGCTGGGAGCTTCTTCAGGAACTGCGTCGTTGAAGTTTCCAGCGTGTGCAGCAACACTGGATGATGGACGTCTGGCCCAATAACACAGTGCACGAAAACGCAGCAAAAAACTTTCCAGTACAACCACAAGTACCTACATATTACCAAAGCAATTCATTGTCCTGGTTTAGTCAGGACAGTACTGATGGTTTCATAATGGGTGTCCCAGAACATTTGCTAAAATTAGTATTTTGTTCTGGTATAAGACGGATTGGCCTCAATCTTGACTCTTCATGTGTGAGAAAGGCGAGGCTCACTGCCCAATAGACCCGTTACTCGGTGATTGTTCATTGGAAGTAGTGCATAAGCACACCAATAATAACTTAACAAATGTTTTTGGGGGCTAACAGAGGAATGGGTTGGCACCATGTATCCTGGTTGAGCCGATCAGAATGATGGTGGCGTTAGGCCAGTGTTTCTTAACTCCAGTCATCGCGATCCACCACGGCCAATCTTTTCATGATGACCAATAAGTTCCGTTCCTTTGCCAAATTAAATGTTCTATTCCTGTTTGCACTGCACGCACCTGATGGGTGGTCATCACAAACGATCTACCATGTCGGGAGTCGCAAGGGCTCGAGTTGAGAAACAAACCTCCTGCCACAATGTCGGTGAAATGACGCATTGAATTGCGCGTGTGTAAGACTCAATGTTTTTATATTGGTATTTGTCACGTAGAAAGAACTCACGCGAACCCAACGCACGATATGAGTCAAAACACCAGAACGAGTAGGCTTACATTAAAGTTCTATTTTACTAACATAATTACCATGATATCATTGTTAGCAAAGAATACCTTACATTTATCTAGGAATGTGTTTGTATTGTGCCCTTTGTCAATACACTGCTTGATGAAGGCCTCTCAATGCTATATCATTCATGAGGATGTATAGAATATCTAGATCTAACTTTAACACAACTATTACGAATCTGATCATTGTTTTTTTACCCTTTAATCTGGCAACAAAACTGACACCTTTTTTACAAGGAGTCATGTTTGCATTGACCACAATACCTGCAGTCGGAAAGCAAACAAAAAACACAACTCTGATAATGTATGCGCACTGTCCTTAAAATAGTTTGGTCCACACCCGAGACAGCTTTTCTTAGAGCCTAGTCTGACATGGTGTTGGACCAGATGACGCCAAAAGGCGCACAACTCAAAGACAATGCACCATCAGAGTATGAGAGCTCGGGGTAAGTTGCCAGATAAAAGGGTAAAAAACCAATTATCATACTTTTGCTCCTGGCAAAGGAGGTTCCAATGGTATTACGAATCTTTCAAATACATTTAGATTTTTTTCATGTCTGGGACAAGTAAAAGTTCGTGCGTGCTGAAATACACGTTTAGTCCACACGCGGTTTCGAAGACAATACGTATATTATCAGAGCATCCTTGTTTGGATTGTTTAGACACATGTATGTGTGGTTAATGCAGACTTGTTGGCTTTACAATAGGCGCGTCTATTTGGTGTTCAAACATCGTAACTCCTCCTGTGTCATTCCCAGAAAGGGCAAAGCCTATTCTTATTCTTTCATATTTTTATACTGTCAAAATAAGGTTCCACAGATATCCACGTTTATTCCAATCGGGCCAAAGGGCATTGAGATGCTACAGGGTTTTCGTAATATCATACCAAGGACTATAAACACCTGGAATAATATGTGTGGTGCAGCACAAATCTGTGTAACTTCAGTCAACACCATCATCACAGAGGCCCCTTCTCGGAAGTTTTTGTTAGGATTCGTTGCTCTGTGATCTTGGCAGCCACAAGCCCCCTGGTGGACTTTCCGCCTCCAAACAAAACACTGCTTCGTGTGCCTAAAAACACGCACACGTTTATAGCATTACGACTGCAGATCTCATAATTCTATAAATTCTACTTATTGAGTTTTATTTACTGACTGTATTTTTTTCTCTCTCTCTCTCACTCGGCCCAATGTTGAGGCACGTGTTCAGCATTAAGGAGGTATTTCCTTTGTTCAGAGAAAAACTATGAATGTAGCCAAATAAAATGTGTAATTATGTTTGTAGAGGTGTCACAAGCACAGACCTAAAAGTGAATTGCCACCATCCTGATTATCTCTGCCTGATGATATACAAGCATTTGATCATCATCATGGTCAGTCCACTGCTGGATGAAGGCCATCCCAAGCCACCGTCATCTTCCACGATCCTATGATGTAACAATCCACCAAGCACCAACACAGAGAAGCAGAATTCATTGCTCCATCTCTGGGCGAACAATGTCTTGGAGGCGGTCGACCTCTGAGCTGCCAGTTCGTCACGATTCTTCACCTTCGGTCATCAATCCCTTGTAGCGACGTGTCCCTACTTTTATTAACAGTTCGAAGGTGTCATTAGTTTGCGTCGTTGTTAATCTCCTACTTCAGCAGTTTTTTCTTGCTGTGGTTGTCCCCCCTGATGACGATTGCTTGTGTTGTGATCGAAACGTCGTGATCTATTATTTTCCTACCTACGTGACTTTACCGAAAGAACCACGAAAGCTTCAAATCAAGATCGTTTTTAATCTGTTTTAAATAAACGTCATTGATCAGCGTACGTTCTCCAATAAACGTGTTCCTTCTTCATGTCTCTCAAAGAAATTCCATGCACGCTTTTCTCCCTGCTTCGTCGAGCACTTTTCACTTTTAGTTATATATTTTTTGTCAATGACCTATTTCTGAACCATATGTCATAGCGGGTCGTACATACTGATTTAAAATGTATTATTTCGGCACATTGCTACGTTACTTCTCATTGGCAAGTTCAGCTTTCCAAAGCACTCCGACCTACTCTGGTCCATCTCTTTATTTCATCTTTTAGATTTCTCTCCACCTTTAATCACTGTCCGAAGTATCCATATTCTGCTATGTTTTTTTTGTGTCCCTCTGAGAGATATTTACAAATCGTTTATATAATCTGTTGCACGTGAACGTTGTATTTGTCACAACTATTCTGAGCGCAACAGTGCAGGCTTCATCATTAAATTCTTCTCACATTTCCATCGGGTGCAAATAGTGACTATCCCGCCAGGAAATCTGAGATGATTAATGTTACCTCCACTAATAGGCTCTCAATCAATCACATTTTTAGAGAATTTATTATAGTCTCCAACTACAAATCAAAATAATTGTCTTCACATAAAAAAGAGCTATTGACTAAGACAACCACCTCCTCCGTGTTTGTACACACTGATTATTAAGCGGCCTTGACATTGGCACTTACAGCAATTTTAGGTTGGCTATGGGTTTAACCTGGGCCCATTCGCCCAGACTTGAGTGATGATCGAACACCTCCGATTAGCGCGGTTTGGCGACGTAGATGTCCAACATACATACGTACGAACAAACATGGATGAGACTCCCCCCCCCCTGCCGCGCCCCGATCTCCCGCAGGCACCTGCTCTTCGACCGCAACGTGTCGGTGTCCAGCGGCTCGGGCTTCCTGGTGTCCGAGGACGGCCTCATCCTCACCAACGCGCACGTGGTCACCCACAAGCGCGACTTGGTGGCCGTCAAGGTGCAGCTCACGAGTGGCGACACCTACGAGGCGTGGCCGCTGCACGTCGACATGCACGCCAACATCGCCATCATCAAGATCAACGCCCAGGTGGGATTTCTGGGCCCCCTCCTTGGACGTCGCGTTGCGTGCTCTGCAGTCGGGCTCTTGTTGAAGTACAACGGAAATTTTTTTAACACGTAGGCTTTCGCGACCAATAGCATCCATAATATCGTTTTTTTTTGTGGGTTAGATAGCGCAAATATTAATGTGCCGTTAAACCCGCCACCACCCGACATAGCCAATTAGTAAGGTTTGTCACGTTAACAGAACCCGCCAATTCGTTGCGAGTACGGCGCACCCAGTGTGTTGGAGAACAAATCCACAACGTTTACAATAAGAGTACGACGACGGGTGGTGGCGGGTTTAACGACACATTTACGCACTCTAACCCCCCCAAAAAAAACTATATTATGGAACACATTATATTAAAAATAAAGATCAACGCCCAGGTGCCCGCAAGCTCGTACGCCGTCACACTCCGCACGTGCCACCACTCTCCGTGACACTGGGGGCTTCTGGGAGACCACTCTCGCATTCCCCTTCGCGGGAGAGATGTGGCCCCTTCCTGTGAGCAGGCAGAGAAGGCTCTTTGTAAATGTTGGTGATGGTTGCTTAGCCGAGATCTCTCGTTTGAGTTCTCTTGCCAGATGCAGGGCCCCGGTTTAAGCTCCGTCTATTCCATCAGATCCCAGAACCGCCCCACTCCCTTTTCAATTTGCAACACCAGACAGTTGAGGTTGCCTTCATCAGCAGTGTTTTTGTAGGTGGCACTATCACAATATTCGGTTTCTTTTTTGTTACGTGTTACCCCAACTTTATGCGATTTGGGCTATTGGTGTCATTCCATGAGACAGAAATCAATTCAGAAAGTTTGCAGAGCAGTCCATCAACCTCTGTGAGAGATTTATCCATGAAAGGAGATATCATGGAAATGTTTCTCAAATCTCAAGTGGTCCCTTATTCATGCACTAGAGGAAAGCATTTTCCACTAACCCTGCTGAAGAGAAATGCTTCTTGCAAAATAGTTAAACCAATATTTTCATTCCCAGAACTTAAATTCAGCTCAATTAAGCGCATGACCAAATGTTATACGTTGCTATTAATTGTGCAGTCATTTGTGCCCGGACCGAGACAATCAACTTCACCACAATCGCCGCTTGCAGTTTAACGTCATACGCGGGACGAGTCGAGCTGCCCTGTAAACATAAAAAAAAGTGAAATGGTGACGACGAAAAAAAAATAATAAATTATAAGTGAAGTGCTGAGTGCATTTATAAATACACGAGCTTTACTACCCGGCTTCGCCCGGGACTTGGATTCTTGTCTTGGACTAGTACACGGTTAACGCGGAGGGTGGGGGGGGGTGCGTGACGTCAGCGTGATGCTGCCGCATGCGGGTGACATAACAGATATGTGACGTCACCGCTCACTTGCCGTGCAAAATATATCCATTATTGCGCCCCCTCCCCCCCCCAAAAAATACAAAAGTCTATTTTTATACTTTTTGCATTGTGTACAGTATGGAAACTACCCACATGCCAAATTTCAAGTGTGTTGCATGTTGGGAAGTATGCTAAACATTTCGAACAGACACACATATTCACGAATTTCACTTTCATATATATAGATTAATTAATAGATTAATTAATTAATGACGGGGTGGGGTGGCCGAGCGAACGGCCATGTGGTTCGTGTGGCCGCTTGAGTCTTTAAGAGCTCGGCCGACGTCGCTTCCGCCCCTGTTGTTTGACTTGCATCCCACTGGGATTTTTGCACACAGCGTTGGTGTACACGGTGTTTTTTCTGCAATATTTTGCTGTCTTTTCTTGGATTTTCTGTTTGCACTTAGTCACATATTCACTTTAAGATGTTTTCTTGTTCATGTTTTTGTTTGTTGCGGTTGCACCGATTCAAGAGCCGAATGGCTCACAGGGCTATACCTAATAAATGAACTTGAACTCTCCCATCGCAGCAAAAGCTGCCGGTGCTGCGGCTCGCTCGCTCAGCCGAGCTGCGCCCCGGCGAGTTCGTCGTGGCCATCGGAAGCCCCTTCAAGCTGCAGAACACGGTGACGACCGGCATCGTGAGCACGGCGCAGCGCGGCGGCCAGGAGCTGGGCCTCGAGGACTCGGACCACGACTACATCCAGACCGACGCCATGGTTAATGTGAGGCCGACCAGCCACACGTATACACGCGCACGTGCGCACACACACATCAGATAATCATCAACGTTGCATTTGGTGTTCGCGCCAATGGCACTGTGTTACATGGGCGAACGTAGTCTGCCAGTAGGGACGACGACTTTGCGACGTAGCTTTATCCAAACGAAATAATTTGCATATATTTTTCAAATGTTTATTGTGGTGCGAATAACGTCACGGGATCTTTCACGTCCGCTGTCAAGCAGGCAGCACGTGTTGATAGGTAGCGCACAGCCTGCAGTATTAACCAGGGTGGCCAATGGGGTCGAACCGTGGCACCTCCGCATCAAGCGGCGAATGCCCCTACCGCTCTGCTATGTCACCGCCACAGGCATCGCGTGACGATCATTTGAAGTGAGTGAGGCCCTTTGACCTGAAATGTAGTGTTCAGTCAGAGATTAATTCTAACTGGATATTTTTCCGCTCGTTGGTTACCTGGAGTCGGCGGCACTTAACTCGTAGCCACAGCCGGAGCGAGAATATTCTGGATGTGATTTTCCAGATCCGGAATATATTTCCCTGGTCATTGACCCGGATACATTTATTAAGTTAAGCCCCACCTTTAGCTCAATATGTGACATGAATGATCTCGCGAATTAGAAATAATAATCTTTTAAATGAGTAACACGCACAGTATTTGTTATTATCATTTATAATAATGTATTTTGTTTTTCATGTAACTGCTGCTCCTTGTTCTGTCACATTGGGACATCAAGTATGGGAGTGCTGGTGGACCCCTGGTGAATCTGGTAAGAACCGCTTGTAAATTCCATCACTCTTTCAGGTGGCATTTTAAAAGAAAACCATGATATGAGGTGACTGAGTGGATCACGGGTTGGTGTGTTTCTGAGCTGGCACCGCTGCGGCCTGGGTTCGAATGCAGGTAGCCGCTTGTGATCAACCTGGGTTCCTTATCTTATCTTAAAGTTCTCAAGTGTGGCGAGTTGATGGCCTTAGCCTGCTCGCCAATGACCGCATAAAAAAAACTCTCAAGTTAAACTTTTATCTGCAGTTAATTAAGGCGATTATTCAAGCTCTGAGAAAGAAAAAACACATTGATGTCGGTCAGTGTTTGGGAAAGTGCTGCTCCCGGCTGTGTGCACCACCGGTCACTTGAAGGGGTTCCCAGAAGTAGCTCTGTGACATCTACTTTACATTGGGCTCATCTTGAACACAAATGGTTTCACGGGTCTGTGAGAAATTCGAACGGATACTTCACCCCATGTCATCACAATTAGAATAACATTTAGGACTCAAACAAAAGTATTCAAACGTTGTCGTATGATGGTAGTGTTGGAGAACTTCATCGTGAAATGCCACTTTCTCTCCAATAATTATCCAATGATCATCCCTTACCTTGGCTTTTTCTTCAAATTGTCATGCTGTATTGATTCAATGCTTCGTTGGTTTTGCTGCTGAAGCAGGGCACGTGTTGGCGTTCATCTCCCGTTTACGGCCCTGAGTCGTGTAGTGGATGCACACCTCATTCCGAATAGCAGCCAATGTTGGGTCTCCACACGGGGTATACTCATAGTGTATCCACACTTCAGAGGGATACAGCAGCGAGTGGACCCACGATTGCGAGTCACACTCTGCAATCACAGTGCTGCCCGGAACCATCGTTGCTCACAGACCGCTGTTTGTTTTTACGAGTAGCACAAGTTTTGGTTTGAACAACACACCGGCGTGCTGTACTTGTGACGAATTGGCACGTTCTGTTTACGTGACAACCCTTACTAGTTGGCTGTGTCGGGTGGTGGCGGGTTTAACGACACATTTATATATTTACGCGATCTAACCCCAAAAAAAACCTCTTATGGAGCGCAAGTCTTAACCGTCAACTGCATTGCTTCTCTGTACTAAAAATCTGCAATCACCGCAAGTAATCTGAAACCGCCTGAGCCTACCGTTGGCAAGCTCCTCCGCTGGCATGAGCATCGTGCCCTGTGTGGAGAGCCCCGCTGTGGTCGTGATTTAACAACGGGGCAGTAGTTCAAATCAACCCACGAGTACATTTGATGTACGCGTCATTCTTACAGTGCAAGGCCATCTTGGAGGTGCTGTGTTTCACACACGGGTGCTGTACCAGCTGTGGTAATTTCACAGTAGGGGGAGGGCGGCGATATTGCTTTGTGGCTTCACCCTCGAGTCATTTGCGAATTATTCCCAATTTTTTGGGGTAAAATTTGGACTGTGAGATGCCTGCACACATGGTCGACTGTTGTTTTTTTTAGAGAAAAAAAACTCCCATCTTTGAAGCAGATGGCGCGTCTGTTGTTGTTGTTTCGTTGATGCGCCCACAGTATTAACACAAAAAACTGAAAACCGCTGCAGCGAGTGGCAAAACGCGCGGCCGCTCGTCCGTGTCGTCGCCACCTAACGGAGCGGCGTGCGGTTGACCCGCAGGACGGCGAGGTGGTTGGCATCAACACCCTCAAGGTGACGGCAGGGATCTCCTTCGCCATTCCAAGCGACCGCATCCGAGAGCTCCTCCTCCAACGACCAGACACAGGTACGGACATGGGCAGTTTGACACTGTAGGCTTTTTCTTGGTTCTTTCGGTAAAGTCACGTAGAAGGGAAGTAATAAAATAATAAAAATAAAACATAAGCAGCCGTCCTCAGGTGAAGAACAGGTCTGTCGGAAAGACAGTGTGAATTTGCCGAAAGAACCAAGAAGATGAATCCCTGCAGTCACGAAAGCTTTAAATCGAAACTGTAGGCTTTGTTATTCATATTTCGATTTAAAGCTTTCGTGACTGCAGGGATTCATCTTCTTGGTTCTTTAGGTAAATTCACACTGTCTTTCCGACAGACCTGTTCTTCACCTGAGGACGGCTGCTTGCGTTGTGGCCGAAACGTCGTGAGAATTGTATTTTATGTTTTACTTTTTATTATTTTATTATTTCCCTTCTACGTGACTTTACCGAAAGAACCAAGAAGACTGTTATTCATAATCAAGGGGGGGGGGGGGGGTTAGATCGCGTCAGTATGAATGCGTCGTATTCCAGTCGCCACTCAACACAGCCAACCAGTGAGGTTTGTGACGTAAACAAAACGTGTCAATTAGTTACAACTTCAGCCCACACGGCGTGTTGGAGAGTAAATCCACAACGTGTTTAATTTGAGTACTGTGACGTTTGGCTGGTAATTACATCCATCGTCATCGGGCAATTTTTGCTCTAATTGTGAAGAGATCCACCTGCTTCTGGTCTTAAATAGACACGGGTACTAACCTGTAGCCTTGATGTCCCCCCCCACACACACATTGGCTGGCTGGCTGGCCGTTCTCCTTTTCCCAAACTTTTTTGGGATGGGCCTCAAGCTTTGGATGGAAGCTGGTGGGACCCCTTTGGTTATTGTGCAATTGGCAAGCGTGGCTGTGCTGCTGAATGTTGCTTCGTAAAAATATATTTACCGAACTCATTTGAAGTGGCGTTAATCATGCCACGTGTTGCCTTAAATATTTCCTGGCTTTCCGGTTCTTTGAAACATAATATGAAGACCCTTTGTATTGTTGTCAATAAATTCATATTTAGAACAGAATTTCTGTACACAAGCTGCACGTGATAGATTCTCACCCACACTGGAGAGCTATAATCTGAATCGGACCATAAAACAGCGTGTAAATCACCATCACATGGCACCAGTGTTGGCCGTGAAACAACAACAGCTCCAACATGGAAAGCGGCAAGTTTTGTATTGCTATGAGTGCCCTCACCACGTGCATCATAACCGGTCATGCCACGTGGGACCACCGTGCGCCAATTCCGAGTAAAAAGAAAAAAAAAGTAACAAATTAAGGAGGATCTGCACAAAGGTCACAGACAATATTGTGAAAAACATGAATTATAACGTTCGTGCGGTGACCAGATTAGATACTGGGAAAACATGTTCCTCCTTATCTGTTTTACGCCTCGCTGCTTCTCTTTGTAAACACGCTAAAATGCCAATATTATTTCTACGAAGAAAAAACAACTATTCATAAGTTCAAGTGAACGTGGCTGAGTCCCCAACGAAGGACACCGATTGGTTGTAACTAATAAACAGGCCAAGGTTGAACTACAAAAGAATATGGGTAAAATAATACACAGTCGAGGGGGGACCTCATAAATCAACGCCCATTAGCGCCGCAAGTGGACGGGAGGTCAGCATGCGTTGCTTCAGAGGTTCATATTTGAGAGGAAACCGCTGTAACTCATTAAACGTATTACATTCCCAGTGCTGTCTTATGCTGACCATGGATACATGGGTGTCTGGTGAGGATTATTTTTGGACTGGGCCAGCATATTTTTAGGCACTCCGAATCTACTACGGTGCGGACAGTTATAGCCGCTGGCTTACGAAACGACTTGGCGAAAATAAGGGAGCTTTGCATTTAGAATAACGTATGACCTTCAAATTGACCAAACTGGTGATTGTGCCCTGCGTATAAAACAGTAAACAGGATACGGCTGGAAATGTGAACACTTGGGGCTCTTAAAAAACGTTTATTTTTGTGCGGCTGCGTGCGCGCGCGTCGGCGTGCGTGTGTGTGCAACATGCCTATGACGTACGTGTTATTGGAGGATGCATTCGCCAACATCTCCATGGATCATGAGAAAATGTTTAGCTATAGTTTTCGCGCGGAGGCATGTGCATTGACTGCGTCGCATCGGCTTGCAAAAACAAGGCCGTTCGGCTGTTGCAATTAACCTCACCCACATGGCATCGGGAGCTGTTTGCCAACGTTCCGATGTAACGTTAAGCATCGTGACCTTTATTGCTCGGCTTCGGAATTCATTTAGCTCCGATTCCCCGTTTGGTAAATGTCACACACGTGTTTGCGGAATTCATATTGAGTAACGGACAGACGGCGGGCAAACCCCGGGCGAGTTGTGATGTTGTTGCAATGTGCTTTTGTGGATTTGTCTTGTGGGCTGCGATGACTCGCTCCTTTGACACGACTTTGTATATTAAAGAAATAGCCGCTTCAAAATAGATCCAGATTGAATACCTAAAGTGCAACAGTGCTGTACGACTCCGTTATGACCAGTAAGAAATTGTAACGTATATGCTATTTATCCAGTAGGTGGCATGTGGTACACGTTTGAGCAGAGCCGGCCCAGCCACTAAGCGACCCTTGCAATTGCAAAGGGCCCCGTGGCCAGCAGAGGGCCCCCTAGAGTCACTGCTAGCGAGTGGGTGAAAAAAATCATACATCAAAGGGGCCTCCAACCAAATTTTGCTTAGGGCCCCCAAAGGTCTAGGGCCGGTTCTGCGTTTGAGCAAGCATTCCAGGGCCACTGGTTTAAAAAAATGAATTTCAGCCCTTTCGTCAACGGCACTGCTGGATTAATGCCTTCTCAAATTGTGTCGGTCACGTGGGGTGGTTTGACCAAACTTCGAACTCAGGTCACGAGGTTTCAAGAGTGCGGACCACAAGGTACTGGCAGTGCCCACTTGTTTTCACGAGCAGTAATGTTCAACCATCACAAGCTGCGTCATCGGCCTGGTCATGGGAAAGAGGGGGGTCGGGGAGAGGAAGCAATATTTATTCCCCCCCCCCCCCACTTAATTAAATCCCCCCCCCCCCAGGCGGTTGTTTAAATATGTCAACAACAGTGGCTGGCACTCTGGGGCGTCGTGGTTCGAATTCTTGAGATATTCCACTCCCCACGAATGGGGAGAGCCTCCTCGTGTGTCCCCGTTGAAGAATCCCCGAGTAATCCCCTGGTGCACGCTGCCTACCCTCTCCGATGGAACGGTCGCCCTTGCTGAGCAAGCCCTGCAAATAGGGTGACCAGTGGAGACATTCTCTGTTGTTTAAGAATTCCTAGATTTGACCACTGCGGTCCCTTCCCCCCCGCAAATACTTTATATATATAAAAAAAATACCTCTTGCGATCCACCCCCATCCCCTGTTGAATATAATCCCTTGATACAATGCCGGTGTGAGCCCTCCCACGCCGAATTCTCGCAATTCTCCTCTTGATGAAGTGGAACTGATTTGCGCCCGCTGCTGTTTACTCATCTCCGGATGAACCAAGGGGCTGCGCTGACCCGGATACCGCCTCTGAAATAACAGGGCCAAACGGATGGCCGGCTATTGCACTTGACATTTAACATTTGGGCCACTCTGTATTATGAATGAATGATTTGTGTTGCAACGCGACGATTCAAACAATGGTCTCGCTGTCTCACATGGCGCAGCGATGACGCGTGAGCATTCATTGCCCTGGACTCGAGCAGTCCTAGTTCCTGTGCTGCATGCGGATCAACGAGACGACTATCAACGCTCATCGCCGCAAATACTCCCAGTGGCATTAGAAAGGGCAGGAAGGCGAGCGAGACGGTATGTCATTCTGCGTGTGAAAATGAGGGAAGGGGAGCGGTGGTGGGAAACGAGACCTTTTTTACGATATTTATTTAAATGTTTAAAATGCATTTCATTAAGAAGCTTCGGCATAAAGTAAAATAAATATATATAACTGAAACTCTACCCCTTGGAGTAGTCGGAAAATGTTGCGATGACATATTATGTTGGTCTTGGCCCAAAAGCGTGGTACTGTCAAAATTAATCAAGAGAGTGTTCGTACGGCTCAGTGTGAGGACAAGTCCGTCCAGGTTTTCTTTTTTGCTGCAACGAGGGAGAGGTCTTTTTTGACCCCATACGAACGGTAGCCATTTGACGACATTCATTGCTTCAATAGAGGGGTTTTTTTCGGTTAGATCACGTAAATATATAAATGTGTCGTTAAACCCGCCACCACCCGACACAGCCAATAAGTAAGGTTTGTCACGTAAACGAAAGATGCCAATTCGTTACTAGTGCAGCACACGCGGTGTGTTGGAGAGTAAACCCACGATATTTACCACAGCATTTAATTGTAAATGTCGTGGGTTTACTCTGCTGTAGTAGTAACGAATCGGCACGTTTTGTGTACGTGGCAGAGCTTACTCATTGGCTACGTCGGGTGGTGGCGCGTTTAACGACGCATTTATATTCACGCGAAATAACCCAAACACATCTATTATGCATAACATTGGTCGCGAAAGCCCCACTACTACGACTAGGTGATAAATCCATTGCGTTGTCTGACTGCGTTGCTCAGATCCAGAGAGAGAGAGAGAATAAACGTGACGGCGGTTGTCGTCTTGCATAGAAAGATGTGAGCGGAGACAGACGCACCACCGACATCGTCTCTGCACTGACGTCAATCATTCAATCAGCAGATTTGGTATTTTGTCCCATTCTCGTAGCACAAGGCTCTGAAGAGGGTGCTCTGTTTCACAGACGAGGATGGTCTGCCAATAATATGGGGGCCACGTCGCTACGCGGTTTCACTCAAAGTAATTTGGCAGTATTTGATTTCGTTCCAATTTGGACCGTCACGTCGGCACACGTGACCCACTCTTCGCATGCCATTGCTATAGTGTAATAACTATGAAATATTGTTGCGTCTGTTGAAAGCCTCGGCTTAATTGCATTCACCAGCTTGATCAGACTGGTATATGTGGAACGATGCAGGGTGGGTTTCTATCACAGTATGACCACACGTGGGCAATTGTTTACCTCGGCATAAACCACGTTGCACTAAGCATTTAATTCAGCCACGAGCACTCCATGTGAAAGAGCATTTGTTCATTTCAACTCGGTAAATATCAATATTAGATCTTCAGGGGAATCAGGAAGGCATATTCCCCCCCCCACCCAGCAGTTGATGTCTCCCAACTATTTTCTATTTGATATATGACCTGGCACGTGCCACGAAACGAACATGTTCAGGTCACAGAGGTCACACTTAAAATAAGTCACGGCATGTGTACTTCAATTACGGAAAAGCCCGTGTGGCTTCTTCAGCACAAAACAATAATTCAAGCATGCGAATACAAATGTCCGACGTTAATGCAAATTAGTTAAGATGCTAACTCGAGAAGTGATCATCTAGGGCCCAGAACCTGGAGCTTAAACACCAATGTACACATTGATTTAGTATTTGTACACGTTTAGTACACAGCTGAGCTCTGTAATACTTTGACCCTGAATCGTTATCACCCATGATCTAGCCACTGCTAGATGAAACCCTCACCAAGCCACCACAATTTGCTCACGGTCTTACAATGCAAAGATATATCGAGCTCCTATGTGGAGTGTTCCATCCTTCAACTGAGACGACTTCTTTAGTCTCGACCACCTACCATCATCCCTTCTCGCGACGTATCCCGTCACTACCTACTTGCAGCTACGGTAGAACGACAATTCACAAATGGCAACCCATAAAAATGAACCACGTGGTCCCTAACACAAAAATTAACTAAAATTAACTATAAAATGTTTATATTTTTTTTACCAGGTAAGGCCCACTGGGCCATACAGCTTATTTTTCAGAAGCGACCTGGACACAAGCTAAACGATGTGGCTTATCACGTGGAAATGTATAGAAGCCAAATACTCTAAACGCGTGTTTCTAAATGTGGAGATAAAAACCGGAGGAAAATGCACACGACCACGGAAAGAACATGCAAACTCCAAATATACAGGCGTCAGGGTCGGGATCGAACCCACGACCTCAGGCATGGGAATGAATATCTCACCACCACGGCACCCCCAGTTCTAAGCATGGAATGGGCTTACAAAACCTTATATACAGATCACTGCAGTCGAAGCACGATATCCGTGCACATTGTGTAAATATTATTTTACTTAACTTGACAGCAGACAAGCTGTCAGACTTCCCATGTAATTCACTCTTTGTTGGTGTAACGTCAGTGTTTGATAGTTTATTAAATCGGTTAATGTAGATGGAGGAAATGACATAAAGGGAAAAGACCACAATAATTATGCCATTACACGGAGGTGCTCGGTGTATTTCAGGGCATTATTCAATCACACAAGTTCGGAATGTGGCGAGTTCATTCACGCATTCCCAGAAAGCAAAATTCCCTAAATCTAGCAGACTTCTTACACAAACATGTTCTTTAGCACAATTCGTCGTAAAGGGTAATTACCGGTAATCAAACATTACAAGAAGTGTATTGAGAATAGAACAATGTAGGCAGGCCTCCCTCTTTCTTCCCTCCCAGCCTGCAGGCTGGGGGTGTATTTTGGGAGGTGTTTTTTCCAAGTAAGACGAGGCAATTTGTCCGATTGGAGCTGCTTCACCTGCCCCGTTGAATCGCGCCCCATGGCACTCGTGGCACTTTGCGGGCTGATCCGTGCCAGCAGAGAGCGAGGCAGGGAGGGAGGGATGGAGGCAGGGAGGGAGGGATGGAGGCAGGGAGGGAGGGATGGAGGCAGGGAGGGGACAACGGCGCACCGTGCCAAGAGGGCTGCACAGAGGCAGATGGGCACGCGTCCAGACACAACACTCCTCTGCCGTGGTGGTGGTGCTGGCGAGCTGTGGGATAAGGGGAGGGGGTGCGGGGGCACTGCATGGGACGGGAGTCTTGGGACTGGCTTGGATTGATCGGGTGGGGTTGGTGGTGGTGGGGGTAAGAACGCTCTGTGGCAGTGGTTGGAAGTTGGTGCTGGTGGTGGTGCTGCTGTGCAGGAGGAGTTTCGGGGCGGGCTGCAGGGGGTGGGGTGTGTAGTTAACAGCGCGTGTCACTCAACGCTGACGCTCACAGCGCCGTGCGGACTTCGCCCAGTGACTTCCCATTCGGCTAAATAGCGGCGTCGCCAGTGCGTGAAAGCGCATTTGAGTCCTGGGTTCGCGCGCACTCCCGCACGCACCTCGCAGGTCCATCCCAGAGCAGACGGAGGGGGCACAGGGAGGCAGCAGCAGCAGCCGCCGCGGTAGACTTCATACCACGACGCATTCACAGCGCTGACCATGGGCTCGCCAGGGCTCCACAAGGCGCTGCTGCCCGTCGCTTTTCTGCTGCTGGCCTTGGCCGGAGAGCGGGGCGCGTGCGCGGAGCGCGCCGGGGAGGGCGATCCGTGCGTCTCCGTGATGACTCCCGGGGGTCCCGGCCCAGCTACCCGCGTGTGCCGGGCGGGACTCGTTTGCCGGCCCGTGGTGGGGGTAGCCGGGGCTCAGCAGCAGCAGCAGCAGCACGGCGGCAAGCGGCGTGCCAAGGGCGTGTGCGAGTGCAAGCACCCGGGGCCCGTGTGCAGCAGCGAGGGGCGCACGTTCCCCAGCGTGTGCGCGCTGCGCGCTCACGGGGCCAAGGCGCTCCACGCGGGGGCCTGCGCCAACGGTATGGCGTGGCGTGGCGGTGGCTTTTGATTGGCGTTGTTTTCGTTGTTGTTGTTGTTGTCGTGGACAATGATGTGGTTTGACTGGGTGGAGATAATTGCGATGGTTCATGCGGTGAGATGATGGAGATGTGTGGTGATGCGGTGAGATGAAGATACGTTGAGATTGACCGAGTCGTCGTTTGGCACCGGCGATGCCGGGGGAGAGGGGGGTCCCCCCACACTCCTCCTCGCCGCCACGACTGCCCCCCCCCCCCCCGGGCTCCCCGGGGGCGGGGGCCCCCCCCCCCCCCTGCGCCGCCCTGACAATGAGGACGGCTGCTTGCGTTGTAGCCGAAACGTCGTGAAAATTATTGTTTTATTTTTATTATTTTATTATTTCTGAGGACGGCTGCTTGCGTTGTAGCCGAAACGTCGTGAGAATTATTTTGTTTTATTTTTATTATTTTATTATTTCTGAGGACGGCTGCTTGCGTTGTAGCCGAAACGTCGTGAGAATTATTTTGTTTAATTTGTATTATTTTATTATTTCTGAAGACGGCTGCTTGCGTTGTAGCCGAAACGTGAGAATTATTTTGTTTTATTTTTATAATTTTATTATTTCTGAGGACGGCTGCTTGCGTTGTAGCCGAAACGTCGTGATAATTATTTTATTATTATTTTATTTTTATTATTTTATCATTTCCCTTCTACGTGACTACCGAAAGAACCAAGAAGATGAATCCCTGCAGTCACGAAAGCTTTACATCGAAATATAATTGCGATGGTTCATGCGGTGAGATGATGGAGATGTGTGGTGATGCGGTGAGATGAAGATACGTTGAGATTGTGGTGGTGATGATGGTCCGGTGAGATAGCGATCCGGTGAAATTATGATGTAGTTGCGAAGGAAGTTCAACATACAGTACAGACATGCACTAATATTTCAAGTATAAGTATCCATAATGGTGCTGTGTTGCAATAACTATAATTAGTATGAATGCATGGTGATGCATTATTTGTTTATTCACATCCATTCTTGACTACCATACGCATTGTAACAAGTACAGCGGAACAATCACAATCTACATGTTGAAAATAATGGGCTCTTCTTTTTTTCAAGAACAACAACCCTTAAACGATTATGTCATCGTGAACCTATGGTAGGACAAATACCGTGGGATATAAACGAGCTCGTGTATGTGCAGAGTCGGTACCCGGTGTCACTTTTTTCCGCAATTCCAGAGCACGTGTTGTAAAAGTTAATATTTGGCGCCTTGGTCAACAGCAACTGCAATCATACCCCGGCTTTCCATTGTTTACCCACGAAAAGCCACACCGAGTCTCAAAATACGTGTGGTTTATTTTTTCAAGAGGCATATGTAATTGGGATGTTTGGCCAAATTTTATGAATTAGTCTTAGACTTCATGTGGGATAAAACACCCACCGCGGATACGCACAGATGAATGCAAGCATTCATTGCTGTTATGTCATCTTACAGTCACCACGAAGCCCCAGCGCACACAACAGCTGTTTTCTTTTTCCCAGGCAATCTCACACCAAAAAATACTAAACAGGATCGAAATCTGCTTAACTCTGCAATCCAACGGGATCAGGCGAAGGAGATTGAGTGATTCGTTCAACAGCTCCAGGTGTCGCCGTAACGCGGACGAGTTTGCCATTTTTCATTCCTCGCTGGCGGCGGTCCGCGTGCGTCTCGTTTTGTCAACAGGACAAAACCGTAACTCCGTACTACAAAGTGGGGGATAGAATATGCGTTGCGGTCTCGTGGCCATGAATAGATTGTTGTTGAATCTATCTGTGCGCAGTGTTATCCTCACGTACCTCAGTTTCTACCCCACACGCAAACACACCATCACCTGCAACAACAAAAAAGGGCTCAATTTGGACTTGACCGAGGACCCTCCTGAAAAATATTTCTGGGACTCACAGACGATTACCTGGGTGAACAAAGTGCATTAATAGTAATACAATTATTGAAATTCCACGTGCAGAAACCTCGGAAGCGGCTGTAATCGACGCACAACACAGCCAGCCGTACACGGATGGGCGACCACCAGGCAACGTAGTAACAAGTTGCCGTAAACCGCTACCGCACACGTCGTGGGCTGCCAGGGGCAGAGTAGCAGCAACATCCATTGTTGTTGGACTGTACTACGCCACCCACGTCTAAACGTTAATTGCCGGAGAAGACAGCTCCCGTGGTGGATGAACTGGCGTTCGTTTCGTCTCGCTCCTGTGGCAATATCTCGACAAGGTGGCACATTCGTGACACCGCCGTGAAGAGTGAGTCACGGGGCAGAAACAGGGCGAGCGTGGCTTGCAACATCTGCGATTCGATCGCTAAAAGTCTCTCCGGGGGTGGGGGGGACAATTTTTTTAAAAGTTGCAGCCTATGTGTCAATCTACCACTGAATGAAAGCCTCCCTTACGCTTTTATAACACACGAAAAACATTGATTTGGTGAAGCGTCCCAACTGCGGCATCGGCCCTCCTGAGAAGCGGTGTCGAGACTCGTGGAGGGGTTTTCCTGGATAAGTGCACGTTTAGTCACAGACACTGGGAGATCAAATGATATTCGGAGGCAGATTGAGGGAAATTAAGTGTGATGATATCCCACACCTCCCCTGGATGTTTACGCGATTACAAAAACAACAGTGTTTGCTCCCTGCAAGCCTGCGAGTCTTAAGCAGGCAACCTTTGTATCTGTCTAATGCCACACGAGACACACTAAAGTTAATAGCTAACGGAAGCCCCCCCCCCCCCCAGCTGAGCAATATAATCCCATCTTGACCAATCGTGTGAGAGGCAGCAAGCAGTAGCCTCAATGGTTAGTTGACTGTGCTATGAACCCGACGACCTGCGTTCGGATTCAGCGGCCACGGCTAACATCAATGTAATGTGTCAACCGGTCCTGGGCCTCCCCCCCTCCCCTTCCCTTCGCCAACCTACACTGACCAGCGTGGTGAAGTATGGTCGAAGCAACCTCCCACGACTGACATGTCTTCATCCAGCAGTGGCTTGTGAAATAACGAACGGCTTCGAGCCCCAAAAAAATCTAATTACACCTCCTTTACCCATAATGCACACGCTGCACTGTGCTGAGATGCTATTCTACTCTTGCGCATGGCGGCAATATGTTCAGGAGTTGAATGCCAATGTCGAGGTCTGCTCGCAATGAGAGGGCTTCAGGAGAGAGTTCGTGTACTTTTGCTCTTCCTCCGTTGGAATGTGGTTTCAATCATCTATATAAAATAAAAATGTGTTTTTATTATACTAACGCACCAATGCCACGGCACCCGCGCCATATAACCACATCACCCGAAATGTGCCCGGTCTCGTCACATCTCGCAAGCTAAGCAGGGCTTTGGGGCTTGAACAGCGCTTGAATTGGCAACAGCCATACCGTATTACATCGTTTTTCGCAAGGGAATACGTTCCGTAGATGCTCGCGAATGGCAAATTTCGCGGATAACGATATTTGCCGACGGACATCGTACACACAACGTCCTCAGATGCTTCTAAAGCTTCGAAAAGTGCTCTCTCTCTATCTCTGTCATCTCTTTATCTCATCACTTTCTGTCTCGTCACTTCATCTAATCACTTTATCTTGTCACTTTCTCGCATCACATTCTCATAATTGCGTCTCATAACTTTCTCTCTTTCGATGCAGTCGTGTAGAATTCCATGAGCGATTCGCAGATAGCCAAAATCGCGGTTAGCAAGTTCGTGAATAACGAGGGAATACTGTACATGAGACAGATTGCAATCGGCCGTCGCAGGGCAGAGTGGTGGGCAGCAGAGGGCAATGTAGCAAAATCGATTATTGTTTAAAGAATGGCATAAATCATGGACCACATAGTAGACCACCACCCGCCTCAATCATTCACTGGCAGCATTTCAGATGTCCGTCATCAGACTCTACCTAAAGCCGTCAACTTATTCACCAACATGGGTATATGAAGGACTTAGATACATAGCGTTCTTCTTCTATAGAAGGCTGATGGCTCTGCAGAAGTTTTGAGAAGTGCTCGTGTGAACGTATGTCGTGCCACGAAACACAGTCAGTCCGGTGACAGGGTGAACATTTGCTGCCAACCCACACACGCAAGAATTCCATTAATTTCCCAGCCAGATTTGCGAGCCAGATATGAGAGCCGGAGAGCCACCAATTTTCAGAGTTTCCAGCGCATATGTTGCGTTTGCCAATCTGTTTTTGGACATGAAACCAAATTGGCTACAGACGTGTGCCATTGATATCAGATGCGAAGTTTATCTTATTTTCCTCCAGAATATCATCCCCATTGTCCTATCGGTGTTGTGTGTTCACCCTCCCACTATAACCCATTCGGAAAACTCTCGCATAGCAGTCGGTACGAGTGCAACCCTTGGTGTAAGAGTAAGACCCACGGAACCAGATATGACATAACTACCTTTGGGATCTCTTCAATGGACCTGTGAACCACAGAGTAGGGGGCAGCACTTTCCCACCAGATGGTTTTAAATATTTTTGTTTCCTGTTCAGAGTAGCGACAACCTGGTCCACACCGCTCTGCCACCACGTAGTTCCAAGCCCCTCTGTGTGATGCCATTGTCGTTACGTTACGGATACTCGGTATACAGTATTGCCTTACACATGCTTAGGCTTTGCATGTCTATGTTGCCCACAAATCACGAATACAGTACTATTTGTGTTAGGCTTCAAGTTTGTTTTGTTTAGCCAGGTCAGAGCTCAAGAGACCAGGGTAGTCTCATTTGCGAGAGTGGCATGGGTCACCAATATGACAAAAGTAAAACAAATAAAATAAAATTAATTACAGCAATAAAGTAAATATAAAGTAGTAGACAGCAGGCTGCAAAGTATTAAGACATCAACAAGGTAACAGATTTAAACATTGGCATGAAGTCCAATCTGTGCTTTTAATGATTTACTCTGTGTTTATATATGGACAAAAGTTTACCCTGAAAAGCCACCTGACTCTTGAGACTTGATTCAAGCAATCCAAACTCTGCTGATGAGATACTGTTTGCCGAAACCGGTCCAGAGTTTTGCTTGTCTTTAAACAATGCTGGTGAAATTGTATGCTCTCAGAAGACCATGTGGCTGACGGCTTTGTAAAAAAAAATTCATTTTTTTCTGTGGAGGCAAAGATGTGGAGACATTGTTTATTTATTTCGTTATTTATATTCTCAGCAACCACGCAATGATTATTTTTAGTCTTGAGATACTGTTTTATTTCTTCTCAATTACTGATTATGTTTTGTTTCACGTGGAAGGAAACCGTGGGACCCAGCTGATGGCTCTATCATAGGGGCACCACGGTGGTGACATGTTAACTGCCCCTTCTAGTATACAGGAGGTCGTGGGTTCGATCCCGACCCTGACGCCTGCTGGTCGTGTGGATTATTCTCCGGGTCCTCCCGTTTTTCCCTCCACATTTAGAAACGTACTCTTCAAATTATTTGAACATACTCAGTATCCTATATACATTTTCACGCATTCAATACAAGTTCAAGCGTGACCTCAAATCTCTTTAGGAATGTATACACAGTACAGGTCATTGACTTTGAGACCAATTGTTACTGCTAAATATACACAAGCACATATATATAATTACGCTTCAAAGGGAAATCCATTGAATGGAATGTATATCCCTTGTTGGTGCCTAGTTTCTGCAACACGAAGATGCCAACGTAATTGTGTTTCCTTTATACAGTTACTACACAAAAGGTCCCGGAGTGATAACACTAGGCAGAGGAATGCAAGGTGCCTGCCGAGGCCGAGATCCATGTTGGGGAGGGTGAGGGGGTGGAGGGTGGAAAGTCTCAAGCCAAGATTCCGTTTGAATAAGCAAACTGGCTGAGCAGGTCATGGTCACGGCGGCGTGAGTCGTGTGCGCGCGCGTGTCGCGGCCACACGGTTGAGCTTGTGGGTTGGGTGGCCCGTGAGCAAGTTAAACTGCCGAGAGATACGACCGGGCAATCGGACACGGGCGTTATTTTAAGGATCAGCTGATGGCTCCGTCATAGTCATATGAAGAGGAGTTGGTTGGAAATTATTGAAGGGCGACTTTTGTTTAATGCGAGCTGGGGGCAAAGCATAGGCAGACGCATGGATTTGTAAGGTGTTTAAAATATATATATATATATATTTCTTGTTAATGGCACTAAGTAAAGTAATTTGAGAGTATGTTTAATTCTGCAGCAGTGGCGGCTGCAGCTAAGATCAGTGGAGAGTGAAATTTGAATCCGTTCTGGTGTCCCCCGATACTTCAGTCAAGCACTCTGTGGCCAACCTCGGCTGATGTGTTCGTTATGGTCAAAAAGGGCTCGACACGATTACTCTATGCCGGGGATGTAAAACTGTTACTTCAAACTGAGTATGGAGTCGTGCGAATTGTGAAATTTTTGTGAGTTCGTGCACGGACAAAGATACAAATGGGTAATTAAAGATGAGAAGTGGTGAAATCATGATTGAGGGCATCAGCACTAAATAGGTATTTTAACTGGGCTGTATACTTAGTGGACGCTATAATGGGCCACGACGGGTGTCAATGAATCACATCAAGAATAATGTCAGCAATTCTGTGCCGAGATTAGCTACTGCTTTGCCACATTCATTTTAGTGCCCTCCTGTTGTCTGCTTTGTTCCGGTGGCTTGTCGACACGACTGCCACGATTTCAGCCGGACAGAATGGTTCGTGAAAATGGTTTGGTCATTCCGTTGCTGCAGAAATTCCACAATGAAGGGGGGGTTGATTAATTAATTATTTGTCAATCAGGAAACTCGGTCCAGTCCCAGTCTTTAGGAGCAGCATAAGGTTACCACAATACATCAGTAAAATTACGGATAATTACACGCAACTGACATAATACCAGCAGAGCAACAAAGAGGGTTGTTTTATTTGAACTGGTGTGATGCCAGGACCTACTGCTACTCTACAGGGCTTGCATGCGTCCATGGGAGCGATTAAAATAAAAGGGACATCATCTCAAGGAAAATTAAAGATTACTGTTTCACATAATGGGACTGGAACTAGTTGATGGTAGTTCGGGGAGGGGGTGAAGGGGATTCCGCGGAGTGTATTGGCTGTCTCTATGGTGGATTGTTGTTACTCATAGTTTAAGCCCAGGGCTTTAGCGTACAATGCAATGTGGAATTACTTAACGTCTAAATGCGACTGCCGTGCAGATCAGTGGGGTGTATTTATTCACGGAGAGATAGAGACGGCCTGGCATTGTTGGCAAACAAAGGCGAAGCCTTTGGGCAGGGAATGCACAGCACGGGCGGCTGGGAAATGTGCTCCTGATGCGGTAATGATTTGTTGCGGCCACAGGTGGTTATTGATTGAGCAACGCAGACAAAAATCGAATTCCGAGCTGCGATGTAAGTGAAATGAAATAAACATAAAGACAAAAGTGCGACATATATCTACATTTGACCACGCGCCAACAAATACACGGATGGGCAGATGCACAGAAACGCAATTCATTGTGAGTATCATGAATAATAATTGTAATGCCCATCGTTCATCCAAAGAGTAGCAGCTACCGAGGCTCTACTGGTCCAGAGTTATTGCTAAGTCGCTCTATATAGTGTCTTTGGGGGGGAAGCCTTTATCCAGGAGTGAATCAATCATGGCCGTATGTATGTTTAACTTATTTTACACGGTACGTATCCAACTGTGCTCATCGGAGGTGCGGTCATCACGGCTGACGATGACGACAATAATAGAGTACGTCGATTATATACTTTATTTATCGTGCAAACCAACGCCACAGATCCATATATTTTGCGAATTCATTCATCAATACATTTCCAATTGCATTGGCAATGTTACACAGGGAGCGCATTAATGTGAGGGTATTTTCATTTGTCTGTATCCCAATGCAGCCAAAATGTTCCCAGTCTCGCCGGATCTCAAAAGTTAAGCAAGGTTGAGCTCCCTTCGTACTTATATTGGAAACCACCAGGCGCTTGCCAGGTGTCGTAGGTGTGGGCCTACAAGGTGGCCAGGAGATGGCAGTGCTGATCGAGTGATCCCAGACGAGTATTTATACGCGGTCGAGTTTCTTGAGCCATCGCCGTTCCTCCCACATGATGCCGCATGCTCATTCGTGGTATTGGCCAAACGTCTCAGTTACAGGACCCTCCTGAGAGTATTGAGACTCGGTGAGCCCTCCTTTAACGAATAAGCAAAGTAAGAATTATGCATTCAATCATTGGCTGCAAGTCTGCCTCCGCACCGCCGATTTCCTTCCCCCGCACCTCCGATGAACACGGTTGCCTATGTATGGTGCGGAAGAAGTTTAACGTCCAAACACACAAAATACACACAAACACACAAACATACACACAAACATACACACACACACAAACATACACACACACACAAACATACACACACACACAAACATACACACACAAACATACACACACAAACATACACACACATACACACACATACACACACACAAAAACATATACACACACACACACAAACATACACACACACACAACGGAATCCCAGTCCAAATGAACGCGCCTATTTCAAGCTCCCTTCAGTACTTATTGCATCCGTGCACTGCGCTGCACGCAGCATCGCCACGCGACTGGCATCGAGACTCCACCCTGTCAATGCGACGTCAAATCATCGCCGACGACGAAACAGCACACGTTATATATGAAAAACAGATGTTACAGTGCCATGGGATCCGGGTTAAATTATAAAGTTAATAAATAAATAAAAACGCGTTGCTGCGTTAACGAGTTCATGTCACTAATACAATGCTCTGCTTGAAGGGTAATGCATTCCCACTCGTGCACGGTTGTTTTTACAAGTGTGATTGACAGCCTGTTCACGCACGTTGTGTGTGCGCGTGTGTGTGAGAGCAGAGTGGCTTACGTAGTAGTTAGTGCACTTGTAAGCACACAAACTGAATTATTTAATCGTGCGTAGTTTGTGTGTCGAACAGTCTGTGAGGCTAAATGGAAGCGGGAGGCATCTTTGCCCATTACCAGCGAGTGAGCATATCAATTTTTGTGTGTGTGTGGATGTGTCTACATATGTTCAAATGTGTGCACATGCTGTGTGTATGTGTTTATGTGCATTTGTGTGGATGTGCCTTCATGAGATGTGCACACGTTCACACGTGTGTGTGCGTGTCTCGTGCAGTGTGTGCATCTGAACGTGCATGTGTGTAGACGTGCCCAGCTGCAAAAAATTCAACGTGTTTGCTGTGTGTGTATGTGAATGTTTGCGTTTCGATATGCCAACATGCACGTGCGACCGTGTGTGCGTTTTCTCGTCGGGAGCGGTAGTGTAGATTCCCACTCACAGCCACACGGTTCTGAGTCTCGCCTAGGTCGACTCAGTCTCAAATGTAGTACCTGCTGCGCACCACCACCAACACCACCACCACCACCAACGACGACAACCACCAAGACGCTGTCATACATAGGAACAGCACTGGCCCCAACAGTTCCATTCAAAGGCTACAACGCTGGGGGATCTTTGTCCTTGTGTGTGGATGCAGCGTCCCCATTCCCTCCGGAGCTGACGGCTCTGCAGGCGCGCCCTGTCGCCAGCATCACGGCCAGTGACGCACAGAGCGGTGAGGACCCCCCCCCCACCCCCTCCAACGTGTGGTTACAGCCCCCCACCCCCCCAGCACCGCGCCCGAACGCCGCACTGATTATTTAATTGACTCATTCATTAGCGGCCAGAGGTTCCCGTTTCACCCGTGAAAGAGTTCGCGAGCTCGGGACGCCAACGCCGTGAGTCGATACCGTCTTGGCACAGCCTTGGGGGGTGCAGGGAACGACTTAATGAGTCCTCTTGTCAGAGGGAGCACCCTGCTATTGCTGTTACCTTGCTACCACAATTTGTCAAGGTAGACACTGTCCACGTGGAGCTGCTGTTATTACTTCCCTTCTACGTGACTTTACCGAAAGAACCAAGAAGATGAATCCCTGCAGTCACGAAAGCTTTAAATTCGAAAAAAAAGTTGTTGTTGTTGTTCTTTGTTTACTGTGACTCCGGCCCCAAGCAACTGGCGTTGGCTAATCGGGGTGTCCCCCGACTTGCCACTCTCTCTCTCTCTCTCTCGCTAAGGCTCGCAGCCGCACAAGAGCCTTCGCGACAGGTTCAACTTCATCGCGGACGTCGTGGAGAAGATCGTGCCCGCGGTGGTGCACATCGAGCTCTATTCCCGGTGAGGCACAGCAGCGGGAGAGACCGCGGCGGTGAACTCCGAGGTGTGGCGGAGAGGAGCGTGTGGGGTGCCCCTCTCTCTCTCTCCCTCTCTGGGGAGGTACCGGTGTTTGCATTGGGGGATCGTTTTAAAGTAAAAAAAACGAGCTCCCCCTGTTCCCAAACGAGCGCTGGAGTGGTGTTCATATCCAGTGGTGGATCCTAAGTCAGCGATGGGATTTCCATGTTGACTTTTAATTACCCTGGAGGCATGATGGGGCTGAGTCGACTTCGATCAGGACTTTCGTTCACAAACTTCCAAATGAGAGTCAGCGTGGCCAGATTAACCCGGATGCACCCAATCTTCTCAGATCTTGACAGCTTAACTCCCATCATAGAAATAGATTGAATATAAGTGTGAGAAGCTTAAGATGTTATCTCCTTGTGTCCGTGTGTTTTCTCTGAGTAATCTGGTTACCTTCACAAGCCAAACACCCATTAATTGAATGATCAAATGCCCCAATGCAGGACCCTCTTGACAAATATTCTTGATACTGAGTGAAGCCTTCCTGCATACATAACAAGCATTATTATTGGTACCATTACTTTTATTACGTCACTTTCCAGGGGAATATATTTATGTATGTTGAACTTTTTTTGCACCGTACATAACCATCGTGCTAATCGGAGGTGCGGGGGAAGGACAACAAGCTAAACACAAAACGCAGTTCTAAAGAAATCAGTTTTCAATCTAGATGATTTAAAATTACATAGCTCCAGTGGCTTCCTAATATCGGACGGAAAAGTGTTCCAGACGGCCGCAGAAGCGCATCTGAAAGCGCGCGATGCGGCGACCGTCTTTGTTCGATGGGCGAGCCAAAAGCCGCTAATGCAGTCTTCTCACGTGGCCAGGCACCCGTTCTTCAACCGGAACATCTCCGTGGCGAGCGGCTCGGGCTTCATGGTGTCGGAAGACGGCGTGATCGTGACCAACGCGCACGTGGTGGTGAACAAGCGCTACGTGAAGGTGCAGCTGCACGACGGCGAGTCCTACGAAGCCTTTGTGGTGGACGCCGACGAGAAGGCCGATATCGCTACCATCCGCATCAAGGCCAAGGTGACTTGCCAGCTTAGCGTTGCCACCTGTCCCGATATTCTTGTGACCGCCTTACATTCAATGCAGCTGTCCTGGGAAATCTGTAGGTCTTCCTTTGGACATTAAAAGTCCCCAAACTTGTCAGTTGTGAATAACACTCTGCTCAAGACAGTTCTCACCTCTTCCAGTAGATGCTTCCCTCCAACACTTGTCGTGTTATTTTGTACGCTGGAGTTAGCAAGCCTCGTACCAGCGCCTGTGCTGCTGCTACTGCCTCCTGGCATTTTTCTTCGCTGTCCCCATGTGGTCCTCACACCACTATGAATTGACTGAAAGATGTTTGTCATTCTGCTGACAACTCGAGAAACTAAAGTAATACCATGATGAGTGGCACACCAAAAGGAAGCAAACATTACGCCTTTTAGAAATTTCAAGATAGTCTTTTATTTTTTTACAGGACGTGACATAACTTGGAAAACTGGCAAAAAACACTTAATCGAAAATTAATTGGATGAGAAAATAAGTGGAAGTGCCGAGTGCATTTATAAATACATAGATTCATTAATTAATGACGGGGGAGCGGGGGGTAGGTGGCCGAGCGAACGGCCATGTGGTTCTTGGGGCCTCTTGAGTCTTTAAGAGCTCGGCCGACGTCGCTGCCGCCCCTGTTGTTTGACTTGCATCCTACTGGGATTTTTGCACACAGCGTTGGTGTACACGGTGTTTTTTCTGCAATATTTTGCTGTCTTTTCTTGTATTTTCTGTTTGCACTTAGTCACATATTCACTATAAGATGTGTTCTTGTTCATGTTTTTGTTTTTGTTTGTTGCGGTTGCACCCGATTGAAGAGCCGAATGGCTCACAGGGCTATACCTAATAAATTAACTTGAACTTGAACTCTCCCATCGCAGCAAAAGCTGCCGGTGCTGCGGCTCGCTCGCTCAGCCGAGCTGCGCCCCGGTGAGTTCGTCGTGGCCATCGGAAGCCCCTTCAAGCTGCAGAACACGGTGACGACCGGCATCGTGAGCACGGCGCAGCGCGGCGGCCAGGAGCTGGGCCTCGAGGACTCGGACGCCGACTACATCCAGACCGACGCCATCATCAACGTGAGCGCGAGCGAGAGCCGGCTGCCGCCTAGGGCTTACGTTTCGGTTTCATCTTGGGTCTGTGCCGGTCGGCAACCCCGGAAAAATATATACGGAACTGGTACACCGCAAAAAAATGTTAATTCATTATTCATTCTTATCTATTACACCGTCAATGGTGCTGTTTGTTGATGGTCGTTTGGCATTTTGGGGCCTCTGAGCCTGTAGTCGGCAACGTTGATGTAAAATAAAACAACTATTCATATGGGCTCATCTGAGGTAATTTTTACAGCAAAAAAAATGAAAATCCCATCCACCTCTGGCTATATGTCTGCAGCTACTAATTCTGTGCCACCGACTGCAGGCTACCAGCGAACCCAGAGAGTACGCAGTGAGAGATTCAGGCCCCGAGTGTAACGCATTCACTGATGTCACTCCTTACCGGTAAAAAAAATTCATCCTTGTTTTATATCCAATGTGCACTAAATTGAGTTGATTGTAAATGTGGGCATAATGGCAGTAGAATGTATGTATTGATATACATACATATATGGAAAGTTGAATGAAATTATATAAGTTGGGCAGACTAAATTGAAACAGATATAAACAATTATAAACATTACAGACTTGTATTTATTACATATGCATATTGCCACCGTTTTTTTCTTGGGGAGAGGACATCATTTTCCAACGTTGAGTTAATCAGAATCGAACCTATGACACTGAATGGCATGTGCATTGTGGGAATGAGAATGCTACATTCAGATTCATCGGTTAATGAGAAACTAATCGAGGACATAAAATCGGCGTTCAACAGCAACCACAGGTCTAGCTCACTCAAAGGCAGGAGAGGTCACGGAGTAGACTCGCGAGAGGGAAGCATGGAGTGACTGTAGTTACTGTGGAGGCCATTATTCCTCCAGTATCAATAAAGATTCTGCCTCTGGATGAAGACTTACATAGAAGGTATCGTGAAACGCTTCAAGCGCGGAGCGTGAACTGTGTGCACTCGTGTTGCTGCCATCCTTCACCATCACCTCTATTATTAAACATTCCAGGTCTTTAATAACATCGAGACTAAAGTGATTTATGGCAGCTTTATTTTCGCCCAAAATGTTTTGACCGCCTATCGCACGTGCCTGAATGGTAACGCCGGTCTGTGCACCGTTGCCCGTCCGTTTATCGATGTCACCGTTTCGGGGTGAACGTGCTCAGACTCGATACTTTGTGTCGACGCTACTAACGTGTGCGATTGCGATTGTGTCTCTCGTTGCGTGTGGCTGGCCCCGTGGCGTTGGGACAGTACGGCAATTCTGGCGGGCCCCTGGTCAACTTGGTAAGTGGATTTTAAAAAAATCATCATTTTCACGCCAGTGACATTTGCACGTACGTACATATGTTGAACTTCATTCGCAACAGTAACGTAGCCAACCGTGCTAATTGGGACGCCACCTCCTACGGGGAAAAAGGATTATTCTCGTCAAAATGAGATTTGTCAAAAAAGGCGATTTCAGTCACCCCTGAGAACAGTGAGTTGTCAGATACACACGTTTGTCAAGAGATCAGTCGTTGAAATTCAAGTCTCCAGTCAAACAAAGGTCTCAATCTCCTTATATCTGCCAAGTTAGCCTAAATATTTAGGACTCTTACTGTTTTAATGGCTCGTGCATTCTGGGCATCCACTTGTTTTAATCCATAAGCTTGTTTGTCAATGATAATGCTGATCACAATCTTACTTTGCTTAGCTTAATCATTGGAAGGAATGCGCTTGTCCTTGCTTCACTGGCTGGAGAAAGTAGACGCACGTGAAACAATTACCTCACCACAACGGTCAGTGTCGATGGGTGAAGGTGGGGAGCATTGACGCGGGATGACATAGAAGTGCAGTACAATAGCTCTAGCTGCACTCTCCCCTGCTGACCACGTCGTAGCTCCACAGCCAACAACAATTAGTTGTGCAAAGTGCGTGACCCGTTGCACACCTTATCACACTTAGCTTCTGAGGTATGATGGGATTGGGTACATTCCGGGTGATTTGGTCGTACTCTTGATGAACTATACAGTGTACAACATAGTGATTTTATTTATTAATTCATGATAAATGGAGATTGAAAACAACTTTGCCCAAAAATCCGGAGTACATGCAAAGCACTTGTATGGATACGGCCTTAATTGCGATATGTAGAGATCATGCAGATTAGTGGCGTCTTGTGAAATCCTTGAGTATGCATGTGCTAGGCGTGGAATGCACTGCACATGATTATGTCAGAGAGGAGATTGAACAGAACGCAGCTTGTATTAAAAACAAAACTAAGAGGGTAATTCAGTGCTGCTGAACTTAAATCTTTATAGAAATGCACTTCTCAAATGTAGTACTTTTCACCTTCTGTTCCTATAAAAAAATGTAAAGGAATGCTTGTAACGTTTAAAGCTTAAACAGCCTATGCATTCTCTTAGTTCTTTCGGTAAAGTCACGTAGGTAAAAAATTTAATTAAAATTAATAAAAATAAAACAATGCATCAAGTGAGGGAGGGATTCACTTTATGCAGCAAATCTGGCTGTGACGGTCGCACCTGATGACGGAGACTTGTGTTGCCTCCGAAACGTCGTGATTTTTTAATTATTATTTTATTTTTATTAATTTTTATTTCATTTTTTACCTACATGACTTTACCGAAAGAACTAAGAGTATGAATCCTTGCAGTCACGAAAGCTTCAAATTTAGAATTAAAAGCCTATGCATTGCTTTTAATGTCTAGCTCAGATTGTTTTGCCTTAAATCTGGAAGTTGTTTTCCCCATGGGCCTGGCCCCGTTGCCAAAACGTCACACTGCTACTCAAGGCAATGTCTGCTGACATCACGCGAACGAGGCGGTGACAGCGCCCAGATAGCAGCAGCAGCAGCATTTAGGACAGAACCTACCCCTCACTTACGTTGGAATTGTGCGAAAGTGCCCTCTGAGCTTGCCCACGTATCGCTGGAGTAAGAGCAGCAACCAGATAAACCTGAAAATTTATAGCGAATGTCAATTGTGGCTCCTTGTCAGTCCACTGCCAGTTAAATGCCTCCCCTATGCTGCGTCCGTCTTGAAGGTTGTTTTTGACCATACTTCATCACGCAGGTCAGTGTGGGTTGATGAAGTGAACACCCAGGACAGGTTCAGATATCACTTGCCACTGATGATAGCCGTGGCTGGGATTGAAACTCAGATCGACAGGTTCGTTTCTCAATGCGATAAACGCTGCATCGCACCCCGCGCCCTCAATGTATTATTGCGCCGCATTTAACCTAATGAGCCTTACCAAATTTCTTCGTGTTTAAAATTAAGTTTGGGATGAGAATTAGTACCACTCACGTTGTGCGTCACATATCGATGGTGATTTAGTGCCATCTGGCAGTTTGTGATGCTCGCAATATGACGCTCCATTTCCACGTGTTATTTGAATAATTCCTTCTTCACAAGAATAGCCACGGGACCAGGTGGCATCGGTCATCTCGCTAAAGTCATCGCAAAGCCACACACGACAGCACAGCAGCTGATCAATCACAACTCGAAGCGACGTTGCAGAGCCAGCGGAACATTTTTTTATTGGCATTGGACTTGCAACCCAGAGCAGCTGATGCAGGGCTTCATGCAAAGACCGTATCTCCAAACCCACAGCAATGTTCACGCAGGCACACGAGCTATACGTAGGCTGGGAGATTGCAGCAATTGACCATACAAGGTGGCTACTATACTCTTTGGTTTTTTTTGGTAAAGTCACGTAGGATAAAAAAGAAAATAAATTAAATCACGACGTTTCGGAGGTGTTTCGGAGGCAACACAAGCTTCCGTCTTCAAAGAAACATCGTGATTTAATTTAATTTATTTTCTTTTTTTGCCTACGTGACTTTACCGACAAAACCCAAGAGTATGGACCCTTGCAGTCACGAAAACTTCAAATATAGAATTAAGTTGGCTACTCCTTTTTTAAAAGATGCTTTCATCATTGTGTTACGTTTGGAGCCCAATAGTTTTTTTCTAATGCCATGTTTTAAACAAAGTGGTTTACAAAGCTTTATCTGTTCTTTATTTCGGTTTTAGGACTGGTAAGCTAACCCCATTCATCTCACGAGAAAATGTTAAAAACGTTCGGCTAATATTAGCATATTTACAATTAAATACTGGACATGTTTAGAATGGGAACATACGAAACAATAAATAACATCAAATGTGTTTTATTTCCTTATTGCACCAGAATAGAAAGCAACTAATGGGAATTTGAACACAAAGAAAATTCAGCATATTTCCAATTAAGACGTTGTCAAAATATATCCACTTTTGTATGTTAATTCGCAGCATCGTCTACTTTGATGACAACCCTCATTACAACATTGATGTAATAATATTTTGCAACCCTTTGTAAATCCTTTCGGTCGCGGGAGTTGTTTTGGCCATACTTCACCACCGTGGTCAGAGAAGGTTGGTTCAGAGATCTCTCGCTACTGATGCAACCATGGCTGAGAATCAAACTCAGGTCACGGAGCACGTAGTTTCAGTGCACCAACCACTATTATATAATACAATCGAAAATAATACCGTCATTATAAATTGTCAAATGCTGTAAGAACAATTTAAATCATAAACGTGCACTGTGTTTCTTTTAGAAAACATTCTGATACGATATCGAGCTGAGTATCCATGCTCTCGGGTGTTGTGACCTCGAATGATAAAATCTGGGTGTTCCTCGTATAGTGACCTTTAAGTCCATATCTCTTTACGAGCGCAAGCTTCGTAAGGATATCTGTGCGTTTCACATTCTGTGAGTTCCCAGGAAGGGAGTGCTATGGTATTTCCTCACAATGTCCGATGGGCTGTTTGCATTGGCTTAGCAGACAAAGCACTGGGTCCTCGCGACAATTTCACGAGTAGGCTACACAGGTCAGGGATGGTCGTAAAGCAGGCATGGCACAGCATCGCGGAGCGAGTGGAGCCCAAGAGATGTGCCGATATTGTGGGACGCTGCCGAGCTGTCCCGGTGAGCGCGCCGAATTTATCTCCCAGCGTTGAAGATTCTTGAACCCCCCCCCCATCCTGCCCCTGTCCACCCAAAAGTATAAATCGTTACAACACGGTATGAAAAATCAGAATAGGTTTTACCCTTTTTGGCAATAAAACAAGCGTTGAGATGCTCAAACACCAAATAGAAACCTTTTGCAAGGAATCAATTCTGCGTTAATCACACACAGCAGTGGTGGTGAACATGCAAACAAACATATTATTAGAGCATGTTGGCAAAGGGTATCTCTTTGCTGTTTGAACATCTCAACATCTGTTTGATAAACAGAAAGGTTAAAACCGATTCGTGTTTTTCATACTTTGATGCTGTCAAAAAGGTCCCATGATATAGCTCCTGTGCACCACCACGGTTCGTCAATCGGCAGGTCATGTGTGCTGGGCTAACGTGCGGGTGCGCCCACCTCTTCCGAGAGACGTTTGGTTTGCATGGAAGAGTAGGCCAAATACCACCTAGAGGGGCTCTTTAGAGTTCCCTTTAGAGGTGCATCGGCAAGTAATTGCAGGGCTGCACCTTTACCCATTTTTTTAGATAATGAATGTAGCATGATACGTATGTTCTCTGCAGCCAATATTATGATTCGAAATGTGTGTGGGTTAGGCCGTGTAATGGTCTGACCAAATCTGTGTCTTTAAGCGCCCTGCACCACTTGAAACAGCCTCACATTTTTTTGTCACGTGATCCTTATGGCGGTACCCCGGGGTACCAAATAATACAAACTGGCCGAGGAAATTGAATATTTTATTTCTGGGACACTATTTTTTCCAGGGGTGTTACTCAACTCCACGACTGGGGTACCAGTCAATCTGAAATCAGTGCCACTCTGTAATGTTGAAACGCTGTGAGGACGATTGCGCCGAAACCCCGAAGGCTCGCTCGCACCGTAGTGGTGCATCGTGTACAGCTCGTCGAGATGAGTCGATTGCCGCATCGCCGACCATCAACAGACTAAAAATAACTGCATCACGGACATTGTGCGAGAGCCGGGGTACTGTGGTACTGCCATAAGGTTCACATGTACAAGCATTTAACGAGACTATTATTATTCAGCTCACCGGGGTGAGTTGAGCAACAATACTCATGACAGAATTTAGGCAAGAGATACGAATAAATGTGTCTCATTTATTCAAAGGCAAGTGAGACCCAAAATAGGACTATTTATTTTGCGAGTGAGACCTGCGCCAAATAAACCAATGCAGTAAACACGGGATGACAGGTCCATAGCAACATTGTACAACACGGTGAGACGTGAAAATAACGAATTATAAAAATGTTCATCATCAGCCAATTGTCTATCCACTGCTGGATGAAGACCTCCCTGCACCCTGTATCGTATTCTGATGACCCGTGGTGTAAACGCTTTTCAGGACGGCGAGGTGGTCGGCATTAACACCCTCAAAGTGACGGCAGGGATCTCCTTCGCCATCCCGTCCGACCGCATCCGAGAGTTCCTTCAGCAGGCGCATGAGCGCCGCCTTCGAGGTGACCACGCGCCTCTCAACGCCACATGCTGCAGTGGCAGCAGCACCACCAACATCACCACCACCAGCACCACCACCAGCACCACTACCAGCACCACCACCAGCATCACCAACAACACCACCACCAGCCCCACCAGCACCACCACCAACATCACCACCAGCACCACCACCAGCATCACTACCAGCACCGCCAGTGCTGCCAACAGTACCACAAGAATCAGAATCAAAAGTGCATTTCCCGAGTGAAGGTCATTAGTCTAAGAAGCTCTTTTTTAAGGGCACCTCAGCCGGTAGACAACCTCCAATCGAGTCTGACTACCACCACCAACACTGGCAGCATCACGAGCACCAATATCACCACGATCACCACCAGCAACATTGTCACCGCCAGCGGAATCAGCACCACCATCACCAATGGCACCACCAGCATCGCCATAACCACCAACACTAACAGAATTGCCAGCACTATTCTTTGCCACCACCACACGTAACACTCTGAACATTCGAATCTTCACAGACAACCCATGTCAATATAAGTTGCTTAAAACATTCCAATGGAGATCTTTCTGCATAGAATTTTTTTTTAAATGCCATTTTAGGAATTGAGGTACATACCTAACATATTAGTGGTGCAAAGATAATGTATTTCTCATACTCTATGCTTAACTTATAGTTAAATTTCTTTCTTTCTTTTTTATTGACTGCAATAGACTGTTCACCTGTGTTTACCCCAATGTCGAATGTTTAAACTAAGCTTAGAACTTTTCAAAGTGCCTCGATGTTCACTCGAGCGACATTTCGAATCTCTCAAGACATGCCCGCTCACCTGGATGACACCCTCACTCTTCTCTTACTTCAGCTTTGCTGTTCTCAATGGGCAGCTGACATCTGCAGCACTCCATCGGCCTATACATCAAGCGCTATTAAGCAAAACTAATACCTTAGGGTACATTGAAATGTTAAATTGTTGCGGGGCTGTTTTTGTTTTGTTTTGTTTTCAGGAGAGACGAAGCCAAAGAAGAAATACATCGGGATCAGAATGTCTACACTCACATCTCGGTGAGATCACCGTAACTTTAATTATCATACTGTTGCTGTCATGCAGTGCGCCGTGTTATTGTTTATTTTTACTCGGTGGTGCAGTGTCGCAGTAGTTAGTGGATTGTGCTACTAAGTACAGGTGACCCAACTCTGGCCACAGCACCGCCTGAGAGGCCCTGCGAGAGATCAAACCCCTGCTGTTCTTCCCTGACACGTGCACAGGGTTGAGACCTGCACAGTGAGATTTTCAAATGGATTCTTCGCAGCACAAACGAAATTAATTGGAGGGACAACTCAATGAATGCAGCGCTTTTCCAAAATCCTATTCGATTTGCGAAAAATCCCTACGGTGAAACACGTGCACTCATTTTTGCTCGACATCTCAACAAATGTGCTTTTAGATGTTCGGTATACTGCTACAATTACAGGTTGAGCGCCCGGTGCAGAACGGCTATGATTAATCTTCGGTAAGCTTCACAACTTATCGAATCACCTGCTAGTGTCAAAACAGCGTGGTTGCGCATTCATCTCATCTCACCCTAATGCCCACACCTGTGTGGAATTGTTGACAGAAGCGATTTCTAAATCACAGGACCGAACAGATTTGGAATGTTCATAATGTCACGCTTAGCACGAACAAACGCTGCGGGTTAAAACCTCGGTTTGCCGTTGAATCCTCCTCGGCTCATCCTTGCGCTTATAAAAGTGCAAACATTTCGTGGTGCCGCCATTCTGCACGTGTAACTCTCTCTCTCTCCGAGTGCTGCTTGAGAAATCTCCGAGGGGCACTTGGAAAACGCCACTCACGGGCTTCAAAATGAACTCGTTATTGAAGCAAAAGAAGAGATTCTAGATTTGAAGCTTTCGTGACTGCAAGGATTCATACTCTTAGGTTTTTTCGGTAAAGTCACGTAGGTAAAAATAAATAATAAATGAAAATAACTCATTTTCTTGGTTCTTTCGGTAAAGTCACGTAGAAGGGAAATAATAATAAAATAATAAAAATAACACGTAATAAATTTTTATTTTATTATGTTTTATTTATAATAAAAATAAAACATAATACAATTGTATTTAATTATGTTTGATTTAAATTTGTATTATTTTATTATTTCCCTTCTACGTGACTTTACCGAAAGAACCAAGAAGATGAATCTCTGCAGTCACGAAAGCTTTGAATCGAAAATAACTCAATAAAATCACGACGTTTCAGAGGCAACACAAGTCTCACGTGATACAGTAAATCTAGCTGTGACGGTCCCACCTGAAGATGGAGACTTGTGTTGCCTCCGAAACGTCGTGATTTATTTGAGTTATTTTCATCAATTATTATTTATTTTTATTTTTTACCTACGTCACTTCACCGAAAAAACCTAAGAGTAAGAAGAAGAGAGAGATAAACGTCTGGACAGCTTGCAGTTAGAGCATCGCAGCGAGGTTTGAAAACGGGAGCCTCCCAAGGGCAGCCAGTGAAGTGTTGGCACCTCATGGGGGGGCTGGGGCCACCCTTGCATCCGGGGGCAGCAGCGTAATAAGTAAAATAAAAGTTGTTTGTTTTCAACAACTGTAAGTGGGCACGACAAATTGTGGAACCCTGCTCGGCCTGTACACGTGCATCCTGCGTTGGCGGTGGTGGTGCGGTGACGGTGGTGGCGGTGGTGCGGTGACGGTGGTGGTGCGGTGACGGTGGTGGTGCGGTGACGGCGGTGGTGCAGTGACGGTGGTGGTGACGGTGGTGGCGGTGGTGCGGTGGTGGTGGTGGTGCGGTGGTGTGGTGACAGTGGCAGTGGTGGTGCGGTGATGCGGTGGCAGTGGTGGTGGTGCGGTAGTGCGGTGGTGCGGTGGCACCGTCCAAGTCGACACGTGTGACAGGCTCGACACGTCGCTGACAATCCGCCGCCAGTGCACAGTCCTCGAGGCACTGCGCAGGGTGCTTTAAAAACAACTTTTTAACACTTACATGGGACTATCGTTTTTTAAAATGGAAAAAGAACGGATAATGCACTGTAACGTGATAACAAATGTCATGTTAATAGCTTCAAAAAGTCAAATAGTCTCCACTTGTTCGCCATCATCGTCAACACATGGCCTAGACTCTTCTCCAGGAGGTCTCTAGAGCCTGGAGGCACATTTCTTGCGGTACATTTTTTTTTAAGCACCCTGTTTTATGCGACGCTGTATGAACTTGACAGTGTTAATCTTTGGAAGTTCGTCAACGAATAATGAGGATAATTTTTGTTTTCAGGCAAATGCCAATCCACTGCTGGAAGAATGCTTTCTTGGTCACTGGGGTTGTTTAACCATAGGGGTCGTCCATAAATGACGTCACGCACCTAGGGGGGGGTCAGATTTTTGTGAAGATGGGGGGGGGGTTAGAGAAATGTGATGTATAGGTATGCAAGTAAGTGTATGCGCAGGGAATCTCAAAAAAGAGTGCAGTCGTCTAAAGTTCAGCTGTTCGTGTTGCTTTTTCATGTTTGCCTCTGTATGTGTGCTCTCTATACTGCTTTGTTTTTGCATATTGTGTGTGGTCTGCAACCACTTCTTTACTGAGTAATCTCTTATTGTTATTATTATTATTATTTTAAATACCCCTTGGTTTTGGTACCTCGAGATGTATTGCTAGAGTTTCCACCTCTGCAGTACAAAAAAAAGCGGGGCATTGTGGGAAGAAGTCTATTTTCCACTGGAAGAGAGAAAGAACACACGTACATGCTTTGTCTTGAGTGCTGTATAATTACACAACTGACAAAAACCAGTACACCTAATGTCCTGGGAAGACTTTCAGGATAGGATTTTCCAGGATAGCTACCTCAAAACGAGGATGATCCTGGAAAACCAGAACAGGTGACAGCCATATTTATTGCATGGAAGGCCTGATACAAATGATAGCTGATGATGATGATGATAATGTCCGAATTTATCAGCAATGGTGGGCACCTATCAGCATGCAAGGAAATGCGCCTCCCTTAGTACAAGCGTAGGCACCAGCTCAAAACGACGCGTGTGGAAGCAGAAGGCAGCAGCAGCAGCATCAGCCCAAGCCCCGGAGATTAGTCTAATCCTCGTGGACCTCCTTCACCCAGGCTGATTAAGGAGCTGCGTCGCTACGGGGACATGCCCACGGTCAGCACGGGCGTCTACATCCACGAAGTCATCAGGGACTCGCCCGCTTACGCGTGAGTGATCGGCGGCGGGGGAGGCGGCACGCGACGAGAGCGTGGCCTGTTTTCCACAGCGCACCCTTCTTGTCGTCTTCATCACTCCGATTTCCCGCACCTCTTGATTAGCCACGGTTGGCTACGTACGGTGTGGAAGAAGTTCAACATGCAAACATATATCACTCCTCCCTTGTGACGGCTATGGCTCATGCTCTTGTGAACTCCACTCGTTGATTCCTCGAACCCCTGATGAGGACCCTGTGATCTGACCTGTACTGCGTTCAACCACCATATTGCAGGTCACAAAAATACTTCTGATTTGGCATCTTACCTCGCACCGCTTGACTTTGGATTCCCCTCTCAAAATCTCTTTTCCCATGTTTTTATAATCTTGTTCAAGTCGAGAAGCATTTTGACACGTTTCTATTGACTACAACTTTGATAGTGCTGTTTGTTCCTGGCCAATCGACGTTTTGGCCCTTTGGGTCTACTCCGGCTCTGTAGCTTCACGCTGAAATTCAGCAGAATGCAAGCGAACTACCTTCATAACTGTCTCGTCGGCGTTGTTATTAGCTTCACAAATTTCTCTTTACTCCATTCCCCCCCCCCCAGCGCGGGCATGCGGGACGGCGACGTCATCATCAGCATCAACGGGCAGGAGGTGCGCGACACGCAGAGCGTCACCGACGCGGTGCGCCGCGACGACACGCTCTCCATCGCGGTGCGCCGCGCCTCCGAGGACCACAAGTTCACCGTGCTGCCCATGCCCATGGACTGAGCCGCGTGCTGCTGAGCGAGGACGGGGGGGGGTCAGATCTTCCACTCCGCGTACAAAATGGGCCCCCCCCCCTGCCAGAGTCGGCCCAGAGGAGGGGCGCAAATAGCGGAAACCTCCCCACCATTTTCTTTGGCCTCGTTTCAGTGGAAACGGTGAGATCGACGCCAACAACAGCGCGCCGTTGAAATTCACGTTTCCGGTATCTGCTCGGGTTTCTCTGCATCCGCCCGCGTCAAAAAACGTCGGCTCGGGATCGTCCTCTGGCTGCTCTGTCCAATGCCCGTCTTCCCACCCTCAATAAAACAGCACCGCCGATTAGCACGGTCGGCTACGTACGGTGCAAAAGAAATGCATACATACGTGCAAACCTTAGAATTCCTGCCAACCACGCAAACCCGGTCAACTGTCTTCACACCGCTCGTTTTCTTGGAGGAATCGCCAAGACGTGCACGTGGCTTTGAGTTGCGTGACCAATTTTGTTTTCGAGTCGTGCAGTTGGTGGAGTTTGGCATCGCGGTTCAATGTTGATTCGTCTGTGCCTCACGTTTCATGCTGATTCAAGCCCCCTTCTCCCCCACGTTATCCATCAATTGTTCCCCTCCCATAAATAACCCCACCACCATCCCATCCCTCTGGCCATTTGAGCGGTTTTTCTAGGAAGAGACGACCCTCAACTATGCACACAGCTATGCACCACACACACACGTGTACGAATACAGAAGCACACGCACGGTACACGCATGGGAAAAAAACGCACCCACAACACGCCAATTTTAACGATTTTTGTTTTCATCTGAGACCTTTGCACAAATTTATTGGAATATTTAGCTTGTGTGTTTCTAGAAAGAAGGACTACGTGATACTTTACGACAGGCCAACCATGCACGCTTCTGTGCGTGTTTGCAAGGAGTTGTTTCTAACGACAAACTTGCCTTGGAAGTCTTGACCATACAATCGCATTATCCAGCTACCAGAGCAAATATTTTGCATTTTTCACAGCGTAAGAACTATTATACACACTCAGTTCTTTGCATTTACTTTAAATATTTGTTTTTTAAACAAACTCGATTGTTTTTGCATTCATTATTGAGTGTCAGACGATAAATCGTTAACCACTGATGACTTGTAGGTAGTTGCACATTTACTTTGACGTTTATGCAATAGTCATACAAATCTTTATAAGCTAATGAGTCAAACTAAGCCTGAAAACCCTTTAGGATTGTAAATTTACACCTTTGAGCTCCAAACGGCTTCTGAAAATTAAAAAAGTGCCTAACATTTGTGATTTCTTGAAGCTGTTTCCATAAGCAACCCAGAAGCACTGTGTAAACATTGGTGCATATTTCCCTTATCGAAGGGCTCAAGCTTATATTTGTAGGTAAATTAAAATCTGCGAAATTATGAGCTATATCCATCAGAAGAGGAGAAAAATGCAGTCTGGAAAATCACAAGTTTCAAAGAAGATGCCAAAATTTGACAAAAGCACACATCTGCTGTGCGTTATATAAAATCCATTCAGCTTTTCCTGAAAAAGTGCATTTCGGTTATCTCGTCTTACTTAGATCACTACTCCGCAGTCATCTATCACTCAATCATTGCTGCTGTCATTTGGTCACATTTAAAAAATATATATTTTGGTGGTAATCCAAGACAAAAGGACCACAATACACTTCTTCAGGTAAAGCTGATTATTATTTTTCATAATGCACAAAGGCCGTGTGCTTTTTACACATTTGTAGGGAGCGAAATAGGAGTGGGGTGTTGTGGAATTATTGATGTAGGTGCCGCGCAAGATATGCATGTGAAAATTAAACTCTGGCAAGCACTGTGCAATACCCATGTCGTATGGGCTGCTCAATGTACTCTATTCGCATCTGTGAAATACCATCTGTAGGTGCTACAATAATGCGTTCGCTCTATAGAGTCTGTGAACAGGGTCTTTATGAGCAAGGAGGAAAAAAAACACTTGAATCAATCAAATATGACGAACACAAAGTATGTTGTTTCCCTGCCAGTGCGTTGTGATTGAGTTAGATTTTTTTTTACCAATAAGTTCGCTAAGATTATTTTGGACATCCGTGAGTCTCTTTCCCTTCATCCGCTCTTTTCCTGTCAATCACGATGAGACTCGGTTATGCGTCTTGAAACGATGTTTGGTCGACTGCTGAATGATCGTTCTTGCTGATTCCATTCTATGCAGTCCATTGGAATTTTGCCTAAGCTCTTCTCAGCAATATAAATACAATGGTTGTCCCAGGAAAACGTTGGTGGTGGTAGAGGTATGAATCATGAAGTGGACTGGCTGGATGGTTGGTGAGGTTCCGTAACAATATGTTCAGTTTCTGATCAATGCCTCACAGGCAACGAGCAGAATTAGGCCACCAAGATGGGATTAGACATGCCGTGCTTTTGGCCCTGATGGAGACAGCCTTCCCATGCCGCTCATAGCAATGTATTTTTACACTGATTTTTTATATACCTGCAGTTCAGTGTTTTAATCCTAGAAATGTGCACAAATTCAGTTTAGATTATTATTTTTGTTAATTGCATTGAATAAGCACAATTTTGTTTCGTGTTTTCCACGCAAAGGAAATACGGTATCTGTCAAAGTATTGTGCTCTCTAAAAATATAAAAAAAGTACAAAATAAATGAAAACAATAAAAATGTAAGAAAAATACTTTTTTTTAAATACACATTTAGGAGTTAAACACGTCCAAGTTGCTGAAGCGTTGTTTTTTTTCAATAGTTTTTTTGCAATTTTTTGTAAATAGTTACTGTTAAACATTTCAAATGTACATGACCCTGTATGGAAGCGTGCAAGAGCCCTTGTACAGAAAGGCCGATAATGCAGGCGCCGCAAACTTTTTTTTAAAGAGTGAATGCACCAACCGAGCCGTGAGCCCAGCTGAATCGAGCATCGTTGTCAGTCACGTGTGTGAGTTGTCTAAGCTGTGGCGGGCATGTGGAACCCATGGCAATTGGATCGATCGGAGCGTAGCAAATGCGCTTTTGCTTTTAGTTTACTTGTTCTAACAATTTAACACCAAATTTGCCCGGATGTTTTGGAATGGCAGCTGCAGCAGACGGCTCGCCCTGGCGAGTGATGTGTTTCAATGGACCAGTAACAAAGGCTGAAGTTGGGGGTGGGGAGTACCAAATGCCCCCTCGTGTGAGTAAAGGAACTGGCAGTATCATGGGATCTCCTTTGCCAGTACCAAAATATACTAATAGGGTTTTTCCCTTTTTTTCTGGCAACAAAACTGACACCTTTTGAAAGGAATCGTGCTTACATTATTGTGGTTAATGTAAGCATGATTCCTTTCAAAAGGTGTCAGTTTTGTTGCCAGAAAAAAGGGGAAAAACCCTATTAGTATGAACTGGCAGTAGTTGTTTAATTCGCTGACGTTAATGTCTCGTGTTTGCATTCGCTTTTGTTCCGCGTGTCTCCAGTGCAATGCCAGGGGTAAAACTAAAGTGCAAACGATTGTTATCAGGTCTCTCCGGATTATTGTCATTTGGGCCACATTTAATGAATGCCACCTGGCCCGCGTTTACCGAGCGCGTGATTCCGATGCCGCTGCGTGACAGGTGCGAGGTGTCAGCTGAAACTGGGACAAGCCATAAAGCCCGCGGGAGATCCTTTTTATACCCCCTGTGCGGCAGTGACCACTTGTAAACAAAACGAGAAGCTGAGCAATAAAGTGCAAAAATGTCACCGAAATGCGTCGATTTATTCGTGTGGACAAAGAAAAATGCGTGTGACAAACGTGTACGCCTTTCACAAGGCACACGTTTGCTGGAGTTTATGCCCCAGCTTCTTAGTAGTCTACTCCACGTCTATTCGTCCACATGAAAGTTGGTTTGATGCCATGGAAGGAAGCATGTGGTTTGTGCTCTTTTTTTCTCTCTCTCTCTCCTCCTTCCCTCAGTAGCCACACTGTACTTTCCTGCTCCTGTATTGCATGCCTTCTACCCTGCAAAGGGGAATGTTCGTGAGGAAAGCGACGATGCTGGGCAATGTCAAGCACAATCTAAATTCTGGGCCGGAAAGTTCCTTCTTAGAGGTATACTCGAATCAATGATCTCACAGTACTCGATTTTATCGCATCAGTGTGGCCACGCAGCATTATTTTTGTTTACTTTGGTTTCCGAAGGGAAATGGCAATATTTTTTTATAAAACATGACAATAATTTTCTCTTTATTTAAGTCAAGTACAGTACAAGCAAAGTGAACTAATTTGCAAAACACAGAACAGGTGTAGTTACGTATACACAAGGTTATATTATAGACAGGGATAGACACCTGGATATAAGGCAACCTGCAGCTAAATCACATTTTTTAAGTAAATATTTGTCTCACTCAAAGAGGCTCCCAGTAACTTAATATTCCGACAGATCATTTTAATAGTTATTTTATGAAGTCATCTCATATACTTGAGATATCTTAGGGAAAATAATACAATGCTCCCACTTGTCTTTCAACGTATTGAAGACTTTCACTGTGTTCATACATTTGAAACACTGGACCATTCATTCAACATGCATTGGTATTTTGACCCATCGTTAGTTGGCATTTGCGTACGCATGCCCTCACTATAAAGAGCACCTTTTTTAATAAAAAAACATCCGACATTCACTGAGCTCTCGAAAGACGTCCAGTGGCGATTTCGTTCCAGAGCCCTTTGTGTTTCCGTGCTGCCGCGACTCATTCTAACGTCATGCAACACAAGCGTGGGTTTATGTAGCGTTTCAAGGCACTGGGCAGAAACAGTGTGCATACTTATTTAGCTTTTATATAGACGCATGCAGCTGGTCAAAAGCATATTAAAAATATCTAAGTTGTTGAGAGTAAAATTTTTATTTACAGCTTTCGTGACTGCAGGGATTCATATTCTTGGTTCTTTCGGTAAAGTTGAGAGTACTTTAATTGACACCAATATGCGCATTATCGATTTATATTTGGCTTTTGGAGTACAAAAAAAAGCCCGGGTGTAAGTTTTCTACCAGAGCTAGGTAGAGAGAATAGGCTTCCCCTGGGTAGCATGTGTGTTTCTTCTTATTTGCTCACAGCTGCTATCCCAGACGTGATGCACTTAAGCTGTTTTGCTTGGGATGTCAGAAAGCCACGGAAACTTCCTTTGTAAAAAAAAATATAGTACACCTTATTTGGTTTAACGCACGAAGGCCATAGGATGAAACCAAACCAGTCCCCCCACGGCCTTCCACCACCCTGTAGCAATGGTTAACAACACAAAGCAATAACATCCAATTTACACCAGTCAGTTATAATCTGCAAAACGGAGGAATTGCAATCACTGGCGAAACGTCGTTTGGGGCACTTGCGATTTCCAGCCACTGTCTGGGTCGTTCATCTCCTGTTTGTGTTAGTTTAAACAAAAATGTCCATTGAAGTTATGAGTCACAAGTTCACAACCCCACAACAGCCTTTATTCACGTCAATGGATATTTCACGTCGTGAACAATACATTCAATTCAGTCTTCGCTTCATCAAATAAAGATCACGCGCAAGACTCTTGGTGTCACATATTTAGTCAACGGTGGGTTTCGTGCGATTCTGTGGTTCACCGGGCGTAATTTTTCCCGTCTGCGTGTGATCACAAGCCCTGCCCAGTGGCGCAAGGTAGCCCACTCCTGCCTGACACGTGTCCCCCTGGGAAACCCATTAAAATTGTTGCTGAAACCGCGCACGACCGTGATTCCCACGGCACTCTCTGCGAATGTATGTCATTGTTTGTAAGGTCCACTGCCAAATCAAACACCCATTATTCGACAGACAATGCAAGACCGATGCTGTACTTCTTATTTTTTATCTTTGTGTATTTTCCAAACACAAGCGGTGCTAATTTGTCAGCAAATTGTACATAGGTTAAACAACTATTAATTTAAATTCACGTATTTATAACTTTACTATATGATTTACCCAGGAAAGCCTCACTGAGACTCAAGGTTATTCTCCTAGGAGGATCCTGCGTGAGGATGTTTGACCGGCTCCAGAATTAGTGTTTGGCACGTGGGGGTGGAAATCTGAGTACACGGAGAAAACACGGAAGGAATCCACGTGAACGAGGGGGTGACACTCCACGCGGCTTTCTCCAGGTCATCCTGAAGCCGAATGTCTACACGCACGTGATAAGCCCCGGTGGTGTACCCATCCAAACGGAAAACAAGCTCAAACCTGCTTAGCTGCTGAGCCCAGAAGATATCGGAGTGAATTTCGGGTGATTTGTAGGCATTCGCTGACTGTCAGAAGCGCATTGCCTCGCACCGTTTTGTTATTGGTAATGTAATAGCCCACTTTACAATACACTTGCTTGTAATGCGTTATGCTTTAACGGAGGCAACTTGCTTAGACTGACGTGTAATTAGTGTAATAAAACTGAACCTTTAATAAGAAGCTGTGTTGATATACTCTGCGCACAGAATCATCGTAATCATAAATTACTCGAGCAAACGGTTAAGTATATGTAAATGTAGGTTTATAAAAAATACATTGCAACTTAAATCGTGGAAGGCAGATCAAATCCTCGTGCTTACTTTAGCTGAACAAAAATCCCAAAGCACAGCAAATGCAGACTTGCGATGGCTGTAAATGTACATGTATAACGTTAGTTCATTATCTAACGCGTTTACTGAACTCTAAGAAGGATCGTCGCAAGCAAGCGGAAGCGAATAAAAAAAAAATATATATAATCATCCCGCTCACGTAAAGCCTCCAACTGTTTTGGCCTCAGCAACCCAGAGCCGGGTGAATGTCCCAAGGGACAAGAGAGTCAATCAGTGTCCCGACAGATTTCCTGTGCACACCAGCAGATTTTCGTCTTAACGGCATCGCGCGTTTGTCCCATGCCACTTCGCCGCTTGTGCGATGGGCTTCGGAAGTGATTTATACCCCGACACGGCAACCCCACCCCCCCCAGGGTCAGCGAGGGGAAGCCGCTAAGTGTTTTAAGAAGGAAGGAACCGCACACGCCGCCTTCAACGCCTATCCATGTAGCTTTTATTCTTAGGGTGCAAATCACCTTGAGCTGGCCTCTGAAGCGTATCCCTCCCCACGGTGTTTCTTGCATGCCTGTAACCAATTTGATTAATGAAAAAAAAATGTCCTTTTTAAATTCACGAGCCCATCGCGAGTGTCCTCTTTGCAGATTTCAATTCGGTCACATTGAGCCTCGAATGTAGAAACGAACGCGAAACTTGAAGTCCCTTTGTCAATCCGCTGCCTCAGGTGAGGTAGCTGAAACGTTGTTGTTGACCTAGAGTGTGTGGTGATGGTGCACGACTGCTGCAAAATTGTTGGTGAATTCAATTTTGAAGAATTCACTGTTGCAGTTCCCTGTCCACAAACCGTGGGAATTATAGTAAATGAGGCATGCACTTGGGAAGAATACAAAAATAACATGAAAAAATTACACAGCCCATCGTCAATACAATGCTCTGTGAGGCTTCCCGATGCCCTGTCAATTATGGGAATTGTTCAACCATTCTTCACCATGCTGGTCGTTTTAGACTGGTGAAGGAAGGTGCAGAAGCATTTCGGATAGCACTCACTGCGGATGATAGCAAAGGCCGAGAGTCGCGCAGAAGTCACCAGGTTCATATCTTAGTGCGCTAATCACTGCACCACCGCTCCCCCTATAAATGTCTTGAGGCTCAGTGAGGCTTTTATGGGTAAATAATTGGCGTTACTAAACCAAACCAGCCTACACAGAGAAAATCAACATCTTGATTCACCTTCAAATCAATCCGTGGTGTTGCTTTTAATAAGTTTTAAATGCGTTTAATAGGTTTGAACTCAGGATATTTACGAGGATGTTTTTAGCAGTAAACTTCTTGCAAACTAGATTATATGACAATAAAATTTGAAATTTATAGATTATATCATAAAATTGTGTTATCATTCTCGAACACGTACATACAGTAATCACTTTTCATTTCGTAATACTTGTGCACAAAGACAAAGATCCCCCATATATCCTGTAACAGATTTATGGAGCAAGTGCTGTTAGCGAGCACCCATGAAGGCCGGAACGGCACACGAGGGGGTGGGTGGCCAGCACCACGCCCGGCCGCCTTTGTCTCCCCAGTGGCGATGTTTACACACCGCGCCAGATACTCATTTAAGGCTGAGCCGACCCAGGGGAGACCCAGGACCGATTCAAATACTCGTCACTGGTGATGGCCTTGAGCGGAAATCGAACTCGGGTTGCAGGGTTTTGTAGCGCAGTGTGCTCACTATTACAACTACCGCTCCCCACATATTTACACGCGCACACACAGTCATACGCACTCGCACAATGAAAACACACGAATTCATTTGGGCCTTTGGCAGTAGAGGTGTGAAACGTTTCGGAAAACTGTTAAATGTCAGTCGGCTCCAATGGATGATCCCGGAATAACGCGTGGGAATGCACTCTCGCGCGTCGCAGCAGCAGCAGCGCAGAGGTCATTAACGTAACTCACCAACCGGGCCACCCCCCCCCCCTGCCACTCTGTGTCAGCCTCAGGAGAACAATTCCCAAATCTGCGTCGGATTTGGTGGTTGTGCTCTGTCAAGCTTTCCGGCGTGTACAGGTAGAACGTGAAGAGGTACGCGCGAGAGTGTTCCAAACGTTCTTCGTATGCGTGCTTTTCGAAGATTCGGTTGCCTGGTATTTGGGCGTTGGCATGGGTTTATACCACGCATAACCTCACTCGATTCGGTTGCTAAAACTCATGAGAATGATTCTGCAAGGTGAGGCCACTGGCGGAAATAGCGTTGGAGTGATTTTTTTTTCCCCGTGAAATTTCACCGTAAGTAAACTGCATTGGTTCTACTCAATGTACACACTGATATTAATGATTTCTGACACAAGAGTTGGCAGTGGGGTGTGTGAATAGGAGGAGGGGATCCACTCACTCAGCGCCTCGTGTCGTTTTTTGTTGTGGTTGTTGTTGTCAATCTGTAGCATCTCACTTCTAGAAAAATGCCCCCTCCTCCCATGTTTCGTCCATTCCTTCCTTTCCCTCAGTTGGTCTTGGTCCAGTGGTGGCCTCCGAATTATTTGATTTCATCTCGCAATCTCTTCCGCTGTCGTCTTCCTCTGCTACGTTTGCCTTCTCTCGGTATCCGCACCGTGGTTAATTCTGACCATCTCATGACACGGACTGGTGGCCTGGTGAAGATACTTGATCTTTTACTGAACTTAACGTCTCGGTTACACCAACATGCCGGTGCGTGCCAGCTGACTCATGGTCAACTTCCAACTGTGTCTGCTTCTGCCTTACAGCCTATCTGCGTATTGGGCGTGTGATTCCCAGTTACAGACAATTATTCTACCATGTTTATCACGTTGACTTTCGCGACCAATATCATCCATAATAGAGGGGTTTTTGGGGGGGGGGGGGTTAGATCCTGTAAATTATTCCACCCTATCCACTCCCAATTTAAGACAATTTTCTTCGAAGGCATCGGACCATTTTTTTTCCTCCCACGTCCTCTGTGGTCCTCGTTCCACCGATGCCGCCAATTCCAGGAAAATTGTTGTGAAATATTTAGTTCCCATCCTAACTGACCACCACGCCACGAGAACTCACCCACAATGTAACACGTCAAGACAGCGGTTGGGTGGGGGGGAAGGGACCCCACGCAGCGCCTCGTGGCACGAGAACGTCAACCCGCTCAGTGCCCCATGCCAGCGAGAAACCGAGGCGGGAGGTGAGCGAGGAAGATTGGTGGGAAGGCAGTGCGATAGAAATAGCGGCGGGCACTATTAAAAGGACCCGCAGCTGGCATTTTCAGTTGCAATTCCGCTGGCCATGAATATCCCTTCGCGTTGTCGCCTTAGCTACGGCGACAACCGTGCACGTTCCTCCTGCGTTGGCATTTGACCGCGCACTGCTGCCCGCATCTCCTCGCACTGCCTCCCTCCCTCCCTCCCCTGTCGCTCTCTCCTCACCCCGGGACCCCTTTGCACAACACTTCACACCCTGCAGACGTGCAGTGGGGGTTATCGACTGGGGTAAGCATCCAAATAACGAGCCGCCCTCACGCGTCCACTCCGTTCCGACTTCCTTCCCCGGGGCAAATTCCCGTCCCTTTTGAATGTTTGGGAAAGATTCGTATCTGGCTCTGAGAGAGCCTTGCGACCTGTCCCAAGCGAAACCCCCCCCCCATCCCCCCTTTTGATTGTTAATGCGTCAAACGCGTGCCTGCCGATGTATATTATTTTCTGCCTCAAGGATAATAATCGTTTGCCGTGGTAACTGCAATCTATCGCAGGGGCTTTCACGAAGCGTGACTTATTTACGCATCCTGTGTGTTTTTGGTATTACTTTTTTAAAAGTCGTTCATTGGTTATTTAGATGGTGAGGGGGGGGGGGTGATGGGACATCGCCACCCCCCAAGTCGTGTGTGTGTCTGTCTGGGATTTTTGCACACAGCGTTGGTGTACACGGTGTTTTTTTCTGCAATATTTTGCTGTCTTTTCTTGGATTTTCTGTTTGCACTCAGTTACATATTCACTTAAAGATGTTTTTTTGTTCATGTTTTTGTTTTTTTGTTTGTTGCGGTCGCACCCGATTCAAGAGCCGAATGGCTCACAGGGCTACACCTAATAAATGAACTTGAACTGTCTGTCCAAGATGTGGCCTCACAGCGGCAGTGCAATAACGATGGCAGAATAAAACACGCGTCTCGTGCTGCTGCTGCTGCTGCACGGGGAGCAGCTGCTGGGCTTGGCTCATCAATCGCCGCACTCATCCGCGGAGCAGACGCCTGCCTCTTGTGGTTTGGGGCCTCTCTTGACTCGACGTGACCAGACTGTTTGTCTTGTGATGTTTCACCCCCGCCAACGCCTCCTCCGCCTCCCAACCCGGATGAGTCAGTGACATTTTTTTTGTCAGCGTTTAGAAGTCATCTGTGCTATATCTGATCACACATTTGTGGCACATTTAATTAAACGTCTGCGTGAGTTATGCTTTATCGCTCTGCTTTATTCGTATGGCAAACAAAGCGTTTCATTAACTTTTCAGTATGGGAGGATGACCGTGAGATATATCGTAAAGCAAAGAGATGAATAGACAAATATTTAGCAATGTTACATCGTAAAAAGATTAAACCCGTTGCTGTGCCCAGGTCTGCTTCATCCTATTAACATGGCAAAGAATGCCTATGTAGATGTACAGCCATTGTCAATCCACTGCTGGATTGACAAGGGCTGTAATGGTCTTTAAAAGTATCTTATTAATTATACTGCACACATGCATGGGAATTCTCGGTCAGGGAATCTGGTATACTTCCACGCGGGCTTTCACAATTTAGAACAACTTAAAGCGAAAAGGTCAGCGTTACATTTGAAATGCCTGCCTGATGTGTTACACAAAGTTCCAACTTTCTATAGCTTCCTCTTGGCCCACCGCACTGGGGATTCTTTAATGGCATTGAGGTCACAAGAAAAAAATGCATTGCGTTTTTTTTGTTGAAGGCCAAACTGGAGTCTATTGCAAGCCGGGGTTGGGGGTGGGGGTATAATCACTGGCGTCTCTAATCGTCGTGCGGGATTGGTTCTGCCTGTATGGGTCACGGTGAAGTCTGGTCAACTCCTGACAGCCAGGGCAGAGTCAAATGTATTTTTTTTCTTGCCACGTAAAGGCATGCTGCTGGCATCTAACGGTTAGGAAAAAAAAACTGCCTCTTGTAATCCAGATGTCGCCAGTTCGATTTGACCTTCTGGCGTGCCAGTTGAAACAATGGTGCACGTTTTTTTACAAAGCCTGGGCCTCCGTCCACCCAGCAGTATGAATGGGTACTCCACAGACAATCGGCAGGGTTTGCGTGTGGTGGGGTAAAGTGTGGGTACCCCGACCTCTTCCAAGATGTCCGGCCAGGGTGGGAAAAGTAGGCCAAATTCCCCCTTCACATGGGCTTTCTGACAGCTCCCTCTCGGCGAGGCCCTTTCGCCAGCAGTGGCGTGAGCACGCATTTGCAGGGCTGCACCTTTAGCTGAAGGTGATGCATCTGCGCGAGCACCGCACATCAGCCAGACAGCACGGAGAGCAGTCGCCCTCACCCCGGGGGACTCTTCTATCAAACGGAGTGTGCGTGCGTGGATTTGCGAGTTAAAATTAGGTAAACAACATCATCCTGCCCTCATGAGTCACGGCTCAGCTGATCGTGGCCCTCGGGAGGTCAACTCCGAAGCCCACTGTGATCTGCAGGGTCAGCGGTGTGAGTGTGATTTATGCATTTACAGGAAACGTCTCGCAAAATGCTCGCGTGTGTCACGCGTCTGTGCACATATTTACTTAAATGAATTCAAACTTTCATGCACCGTTTATGAAAGGAGCCTCCGTTTACATTTGCACAAACCCACAATGACATACAAAAAAAATTCCTACTCAAAATCGTATGTTAAACGATCCGATGGAAGTTAACCTTTGGAACATCTGTCGACTACTTTTGATCTTTTGTATAATATGTCCCACAGCATGGGAATATAGTGTAGCTGGTTCTTGTCCAAAGATGACACCTCAGGGCCTTGGAATACCCCACATCCAGGCCACAATTTTGAATTGTGGGTGCTCGTCAAATGCTTTGTGGGTTGGTAGGACCAAGATCACAAAAACAAGCGATTTTTTCAGGCTCTTTGAAAACCTGCACCTGGGAAATAATGTATAAAAGCTTCCACATTTTTCAATGCTTATCCATATTGGCTAATGCGTTTTTTATATGCACAAATATTAAAGGTATAGCTGGATCTAAGGCTTTATGAGACGTAATTTTGGCAATAAAGTCACAAAACCTATTGCCGGCCAAAAGAACATTTTACCGTTGTTTTAACAGAAGAATACAATTAATGAAATCACACAGTGTATAACAAAAGCTGCCTTGTTTTTTTTTTTACACGGGGAAGCATTTAAACGAACTTCCTGCAACGCTATTTGAATTACATCAACTTACATTTTCCCATGAAAAAAACAATGTAGACTTAGAAAGTGGAATTGCAATTACACTTGCTTAAAGTTCCACTTCATTACCGTTCATGTATAATTATTATGGCCTTTGAACACAGTCCTAGCTGCATTGTAGGCTCATTACATAATCAAGAGTGCATAAAACATTGACGTTAATACAGAAGTAATTTGGGTTATTTAGGGCAATAATAATGTAATGTGATTTAGTTTAAAACATCTCTAAACAGTACACAGTTATAGCATTTTTTCATCTAATTGCATTTCAAGTAATTTGCAAAAACTGCATTCGATATAACTTTTCCGAATGTAGCTACGAGACATCTTTTTCGTTACCACAGTTGTCCGAAACATCACACACACACACAAAAAAGCCTCTGGGTGGTTTATTCTTGGAAATTTTATGAGAAACCCGTGCCGTGCAATTATACGTTTAAAAATTAATTCTTGCAGACGTGCCGAGTCAGCGCTTTCAGGATCCCGTGTGTTTCTGGCAGAAACGTGATCCCCCCACCCTTCCTGCTCGATGTCTGGCTCCAAGCATTCCGTCTGGGCCACGAGCCCGCCTTGCCCGCAGGTTAAAACGAAGTCGCTCTGTGCTCACCCCATCAGCTCCCGTCTGGCTAATTCTGATCAATGTTGAACACAGAAATTAGGCAAGGAGTACGTGAGACAGGCTTTATTTTTTTTTATTGGAAGCTTGGGTGTCTTGAGCTGGGGTATGCAGTTGTCATGCTTCCCCTAATTATGTACACACACTGAACATTTTAAAGTTGGAGCACGAAAAAGAAAGTTGTGAATTTTTGGGCTTGATGGCATCTGACAACTGAAAGGTTCAGTTTTTTTCCAGAGTATGTTTTTTAAAGGAGTACAAAAATGTTCCATTTTGTTTGAATGTTCCAAAGCAACGATATGCTCCGTTTGTTTATGCAAGAACTGTCACAATATTTTAGCGAATGGGATACCTGCGATGAAAAATGTTTACACGAAACATTTTCTTATAATTGAAATGTTATTCTACAATGAGTGCACAGTTTAATTGAAGCAACATTTTTTTTTTACAAATAATACATTTTACTATATTGTAAACTATAACTATGTATGTGTGACCTCCTCTCATACATAGCATATATGGCCTTAGAGGTGTCGCATTCGTAGATGATATCAGTATTGCTTAATATAAAAACTATTTAATGTACATAATTTCATGTACATCTGAAATAATGTATTCAGTTCCTGTAGAAGTTTCCAGCACATGCAGCGAAACATCGGACGCCATATTCTTGGTTCTTTCGGTAAAGTCACGTAGAAGGGAAATAATAAAATAAAATTTAAAAAATAAAAACAATACGAAAAGAATATGAATCCCTGCAGTCACGAAAGCTTTAAATCAAAATCGGACGTCATGTTGAATATCGCGTGGTATTAACCAAAGAACACAACAGAAAGCGATACAGCGCAACCTCATAAGCTTACGCAGCAATATAAATTTTAAAACATGCTTTTTCCACGACCACCACTACCAGATTAGTCATTTCCATAGATGTTGCGAGTCATTTTCAGGACATTATATAATTATTAATCATGTCGTTCAAGCCAGCATTTAACGGGAATGATGATCGATTCACAACCCCATGTTCACTTTGCCATCTTGAGAGGAAACAGATGGGACTGGAAGCTTCACATCTCTTCAAAGGAGGAGACAAGTATTGATTGTGTGTCTCATAACTTGCCAGATGAAAACATCATGGCGACAAGAGCCAGAGTTCAAATCACCCAACATTTGTTTCACAACAAGATTGCCCAAAATTATGCGTAGAGCGTCATGCTTCCAGGTCTTTTCTCAATATCTCCCTTGCAAAAATGACTCGTCTCAACAAGCGATTATCTAGTTCTAACGAATATCAATTGATTTTTATCCTCATTATTTTCAGCCATGATCAATCCACTGTTGATTGAAGACCTCACGAAGTCGTCGCCACTCTGGTGATTCTGCGATACAACAATCCCATCTAGCACCTTCACGTGGTCTAATCTCCACGGTGGTTATCATCTCACGTGTGGCGTCCGACTTTGACTGCCATTCAGTCACCAGTCGCAGCCGTCCTCCATCATCACTTCTAGTTACACACATGTATTGTCAAAGACCATATGGTTTTCTGATGTATATAACTTTCATACATTATCTTATGCACGTGTTCCTCTGTTCGTCTCACGGTGTAATTCGAAGCATGCACCTATAAGCGGTTCTTGGGACGTTTTCAGCTTTATTTCCATTTTCAAATAAATATCCACATAAGTCATATTAAGTAATACCACTCTAACCTGCTCTTATTTACATTTTTATATCGTCATTTTGATGTCAGTCCACCTTAAATAAAGTCCACGAGATATTCATTGTTTCCAGCTGTGTCCCACTAGCAGATAATTTCAATTGTTGAGCCAAATTCGGTTCTACGTGACTTTTGTTTTTGCTCATACAGTATTTATCTTGAGCCCAACTTTGCAGTTTTCTTAATAATACTTAGACAGTGGTCCATCACGATCAATCTTCACCTTTTAGAATCTCAGCGAAGATAGTGTGACTGCATTATTGAAACAAAATGCCTTGTCACTCAGTCAGTTGAACCATATATTTAAACTGTAAACAATGATGCAGATCTTTGAGTTTCTATTTTATTTTACCGCTTTATTTTTTATTTGTGTACCATTTCTTGCATTTCATCCCGTCCTTGTTCTAAATCAGGTCTTCCTTGAAATATAGACTTTATGTTGCAATGGAATCTTCTTTGTCATCATTGTCAGCCATGGTCAAACCACTTCTGGACGAAGACCTGCCCAAGCTGCCACCACTACTCACAATCCTCAAATGCAATAATCCATCCATCGAGCTCTTAGCCGCTTTAAAATAAATCCAATAATGTATTATTTAATACACATGCACCACAACAAACTTTAACTGTGCGTGTGAGTCAAAAAAAGCAACCGGAAAAAAGGTTGCGTAAAATTGCGTGCTGAATGACAAGCTAAATAAGAAAACATGCTTTTCAAAACATGTACATGGGAGTTGCATCCCAAGTTTTGATGCTTCACAGATGGCTCTGTAACTACTGTTATTTCCTGCAGGCAATCCATAGCATTCGCAATCTCAGGCCATGGAAAGTGTCTGGCTCCGAAGATGGGTGGGCTTTCGGTTAAGCCTACGATTGTAGTGTAGCAGCTGGCTTCTTTATGTCTGGCTGGCTGGTGGTTGGTTTGACTGGATGTGGGGTTACACTAAGCTGCACGTCGCAAAGTCTGGGACTGTCACCTTACCGCGTGGTTTGACAGCACACCGAGAGGGGTTTAAGTAGCTCTGAGTGAACCCAGTGGAGTGTTGCGCATATTCGCATCCGTGCAGAAATGCACTCAATCTCCTACCATTACTTCAAATGCATTTTTGTCACAGAATTTGTGAAATTGTTCAAAAGCACACAGGTGCAACCCTGCCTTGTCTTGCTCATGCCACTGATGGCTGAAAGTTCCCGAATAGGGGGAGCTCGAGTGGTGATGGGGGAGGTAATTGACCTTTTGCCTCAGACCATCCAGCCTTCGTGGTAGAGGTAGGAGTACCCACAAATGATCCCAACATGTGTGACCTGCTGATCGACTTTCTGAGGTGCACCGCTTTTATACGGTCGGGTAGACAAGCTTTTGACATATTGCACTTTGCCGAATTTATTATTGAGATTTTTTTTTTTTCTCAGTGACAATAATATTCCGAGTCCAAACTGGAGGTTTCAGTTAAGTGTTTGCTCGGGATGGTAGAGATGCATTAATTTGTTGATTAATATTAATTCTTAACCTCACGAAGCAGCCGTACAATTGTACGTGTAAGAATTCTCTATTTACTTATTTAAAATGTCTGTTGTACATAATGGTTTCGCAATGCTTCTGCAGCAGCCAATACAAATGCTGCCATTCCTCGCGATGTGTAAAAATAAAATAATTAATCATTTGATCAAATTACGGTGGTGCAGTTTGCAAGCCTATCAAATCAACCACGTGGGGTTACAGCGGTTGTGCCATGCAGTTATGTGATGTTGTCGGTTTGTTCCGCTTCATGTTTGGCACGATATCTAACGCTTTGCTCCGCGTGCTGTGAGCTTCTTCAGGTGAATAATCTGAGTGCATCAGAGAGGTAATTCATCAACTCACTGGGGGGGCGGGGGGGGAGTGCATCGCTTCACCCACAGTGTTTACAAAACTGTGGAAGTGCTTGCGCACACACAGAATCCAGGGCCACTCCGCACAGACACACCGCATCTAAATAAAAGCGCTCGAGGCTTGTCACCCACCGCCATAGTCTCAATCAACCTTGAACACCACATCATTGTGGCCTTGTGGAGGACACCCAGAGGGCCTGCGCTGGCCAGCCAGCCGGCTAAGGATGTGCATTAACATTGATCTTCGCTTCCACAAATAACACTCAAATCAGATAACAGAGTTTGCGCAGCTGCTTTTAAACATCCCGAGTGTGTCGCTGCTTTGCCACAACTACTTACACGGTCTGCTTGGCAGATTTAACGGGCTTTGTTATGCCGCACTGAGCGTGAAATAACAATGGGAAAAGTCCGCGGTACGGCACGTGCAAAAACATTCGCCCTTTCAGAGTGCGTGATAGGTTCACGAAGCTCTCATCAAGGGCCTTTTTCTACCAAACACATCCCATTAGTCTTTGCTGAAGAGTTCGTCTGGAAATTAGGAGGAAACATTCGAGGTCCAATTGAGCTCCTGAACATTCTTTGAAAATGCAAAAAAAATGTAAATCTAGTTTTGGTTCATTTCCTCTCAAATTGTTCAAAAGCTTTGTTTCGGATCGTTAGCGTTATCCGGGCCACGTGCGCCACTGCCACTTTGGATAAACCAGGAACCAAAGCCAAGATGAGCAATCCCAGAATTATGGTCTCAACGTGAACCCCATCTTGCCTCCACTCACCCATCCGTGGTCAACATTTGTCTTTATGCAGCGCGAGAGCCAACGCACCGTTCACCTTACAATCACGCGATACTTGGTTGTTGGCGTTGCTGGTGAAAGCTACACTCGTGCGACTGTAATTGAAATGACAGATATAACAATGCAATTTCAAGGACCGCAAACGTGTGTCTGTGTGTTTGTCATGTGCACAAAGTCGATCTCTACATTTAAGTTGGCTCCGAAATGTCTAATTAACTTAAAATAGCCAGTGCAGATAATTGGCAAGGGAGCAAGAAATACAATGTATGTAACAAGACAAAAAGTTGCTTTCTAAATGTTTTTATTCAACAGGAAAAAAATGGCCTTCAGAGACCCGTGAGAGGTGAATTTTTTTTTAGTTTACACAACCTCATAGTAAAAGTCAGATGACCTCAGAAAGATAAACTTTAGAAACTTGACACTTAATTGCACTGCTTAAATGACCAAATTTGTTCCACAAACACTGTGTCTGGTTACATTATTTTCTACGTTACAACAGAGAACCATAGTATATACCATTACGAGTATTTGAACACAGCACAGTTTAGTCATTGTTAAATCACAGACAGCATGGTAATGTGAAAATTATGAATTGACATCCGAGGCGACTAGGCACATGCCTTGAATTCAGCCTGAAACGTGACCAACAAAGTGAGTAGTGCATTTTATACTTTACCACCATTGGTCATATATTTTCAAAAGTGCTTCCTTGTAATGTATGACGTAAGGGGGAGAGCTGAGGCACATCGCAATGAGGACCTAATGGCCCGTGTTCGATTTTCAACCTCGGCAAATATCTAAACCGGGTCCTGGGCCCCCAACTCACCAAAGTGCACCTATCAGAATGGCAAAGTATAGTCAGACAACCCACATTACTAATCCAGCAATAGTTTGACGAAGGGACGTTAATTTATTGATTGTGGCAGCATCAACAGCATTGGCCAAGATGACTTCTTGACCTTACACTTGACGTGGCAATTTGCTCCTCGGAGGTACATGGGGCACAAAGACTACAATTGTTCGCATTCAGCGTGCGAATCACCACTGTTGGACGGTTGCAGAACCGATGTAGTAAATCAGAAATGCATTTAGCAAGCAATAAGAAATATATCATCATGGGACCTCCTTTGCCAGTAACAAAATATGAGAATAGGTTTTCCCCTTTTTTCTGGCAACAAAACAGGTGTTAAGATGTTAAAACACCAAACTGAAACCTTTTACAAGGAATCATGTTTGCATATTGTGGTTAATGCAGACATGATTCCTTGTAAAAGGTGTCAGATTGGTGTTTTATCATCTTAACACCTGTTTTGTTGCCAGAAAAAAGGGAAAAACCTATTTCCAAAAAAAAATATTGAATCCAGTAATAATGAAAACCCCTTGTTAGTCCACTGCTTGATGAAGGTCTCCAAACGCCGTGTAATGTATGCGGATGATTTATTAATACTTCACCACACTTGTGAGTGTGGCATGGCGAAGAGAGTGGATGGTGATCAGGACTCGTTCAGATATCACTCGCCACTGATGTTAGCCGTGGCTGGAATCAAACTCAGGTTTCTGGGTTGATGGCGCAATGTGATCAGCAATGTGTCATTACCCCCCCCTTACCCATAAAAGATATTTGATGTCTCGATATGAAAAGCTAGAAATATGTTATGTTTGTGTGACGGCAGTCGTTATTTTGAGCCGGGGAACGCTGGAACATTTATATTGGTCTGTGGATAGCAGCTCCGTTTTTTTATCTCAACAATGTTTATATCACTACTATTGGGACACCAGGAAGTGGCCGCATAAACATGTCATATATTCTAAACATCTATTTATTTTTACGCAAGTAAGCCAGATTTGTTAATGTTTGCTGTTAAACTTGCAATATTTTAGTTTATGTTAAGTTGTGCTTTTAATTGTGATGTTTTCGTATTCCTTGTTAGCTTGTCATCACATTCCTCTACGGAAAATTGACGAACACAGCAAGATAATGGATAATTTCACACTGAGTGCTATATTTTACTCACAAACATTCATAAAATCTAATGTTTGCACGGGACTTTGGCCATGAGACAGCTTGATTAGCCTCACACGTGCTCTCTGGTTCAATATTTAGTCATGGTTTGCCACACTTTAATGCACTGTTTGACCCTTCATAATTATTCGCTCTTCATGAATCATCATCATCAGACAAAGGCAACCTTTATGATCTCTGGAGGCCAAGAGTCTCCACGTCTTATGTTCTCTATTTGTTGAGCATCTTTTACAAATGGTGCCTTGAAACCCTTCCTCTGAATTGTAGAGGGCATCAGCAAATCCCAGGTCCATTCAGAACCGTTCTAGCAGGACCTTTCTTTCCATCAGCACTTTGTTTAAAGCCTGGTTTCTTATTTCGACTGAGGCTGCACTGCCTGACACAATAGAGACACAATTATTTGTCAGGTTTTTTGACCTTCGAACTCCTGTATCTCTTTTTGTCCTTACAACGGAACCACGCCCGAGTTGTCCTGAGCCAGCCCAACTCGGCTCAGGAGACGCCAGGTTATTTTTAAATCCTTTATATTAAGTTCACTTGCTTGCTTGCTTACGCGCTTACGACCGTGCAAATCTTTCGGTCGTTTTTTAACCCACTTCCCGTGATCCAATCGAGCTGACATTTTGCACACAGACTCGTTGTGCGTGACAATTTATTGTCGTGAAATTTTTTTTCCAAAATGTAACACTTTTTAGGATTTTTTTTTTTATATTTAATTACCAATTGCTTAATGGTGGCAGGCAATCATCTGTCCCATAGGTGTCAGCCATCTCAGGCCAGAGGACGAGAGGACTCTAGCCGCCACGCATATAAAGGATTTATAGTGAAATACTTTGTTTTTACGGGTTAATTTTTTTCCACTACAGAACCCGAGCCGTGCCACTCACGCCACGCGCGATGAGTACGACTATGCGCTTTAAACCCATTCCCTGGCCAGCTACTATTGGCTCTAAGCCATAATAATATATTTTAGGAAGCCAAAGTTTAATTATTTTGGCTCGGCAAATAGTGGAACCCCACCTTACCGTGAGGGCCCTCTTGTGCAAATGGAAAGGGTATCTCCTCTGCTTCCATATAGAGCTTAGTCGTTTGCTGCAAACACAGTTTTAGGTTGTATAACTCTGGAACATATTTTTTTATATTATGTTTGCATATTTATATAGCAATAGTAATAATACTAATACATTGTATTTTTCCAGGAACGCCTCATTGAGTCTCCAGACTTTTTTTCAGGAGGGCCCTGCTACATGAGGGTGTTTGGTCGATTCACTTAATGAGTGTGTGGCTTGTGGGAGGAGACAACCCATGCATATGATTGGTTAAACGTTGAAAATTCCACACACGTAGATTTAGGAGTCCGTTGTACAGATGATGTAACAGTGTCATTATCATTTGACCGCACACTACCTGTGGCATTCCCTGGTGTATGGTGAAAACTAAATAAAACAGTTGACCCCACCTAAGAAATAAATGTCCTTCCCTGCAAACTAGACCACACTGGAGGGCATGAGAGTAGATTTTTGTTAAAGATTTCATGAACAAAATCTCGGACATTTCCAAAAAGTAGTTTAGCCCAGAAGGCCCGGGAGATGGACCCCGCTCACTGTGGAGCCTGTGGAGCCAGTTGTGGAGCCATTCGCTTGAACTTGTAGCTGATGGGCAGCAGCTTCCCCTCGGCCTTCATCTTGTCGACGTTCACGCGCGTCGCCTCGTCCATGGCGTGCCAGCACCGGCGGGAGAAGTCGAGCAGGCGTTCCGTCCGCCCGTCGTACGGCCCCACGGCGGCGTAGAGGCCGGGCGACACGACCTCCAGGTCCACAATGGGGGCCGTGAGGGCAATGGTGTTCCTGTCCACGTTCATCTTCTCGCAAGCACGCTTCACGCTCCTCGTCTTCTGGTACACCGACAGCACCTTCTTGTAGCGCCAGACGACGTCCTCCACCGACTTGACTGTTGCGACGATACGAGAGAGCATTCAGAAAGATGCACTGGGTTATTACGAGCGCATCCACGCTCTTCCGGCCTGAAGACGTACTGGAAAAGTTATTTTATTTAAGTTTTTCTTCCGATTCCGTTCTGATGAAGTACATATACATACACGTACGTCATCGAATGGGAAAGGGTTAATATTTTAATATGTAGTGCTGCATTGGCAGTGGATCAGAAGTACAAATAACAAAACTCAATATTTGCCATGAACACTGCCTGAAAAGAAATAAAATACATCATATACTGGACTAGGTGAGTTATTGGGCAGTGGCTTTTCTTTAATTGTGCTTATTAATATAAGGCAGTCGCGTAATATTTAATATATATGGGAAACAGTATCTCAATACATACAATGAGGCTTGTATGACCTTAATCCAAGTTGATTTCCTCCGCAGCCCAGCTGAACCACTCACAAAAAAACACACACGGTGCACATCTAGTCCGAAGGGTCGACTGATTCAAAACGAATTTCCCAAGTTCGTGGCATCTATCCAAGCACTCGCCTCGGATGCCCTTGCGTAAGCCTTCCTTCCCGCAGCCCCCCTTGCTCGCCTTCCTGCAGCCTCGGTGGTAGTTCCCTGGAGGGAACGCGTGTCGGCCTGCCTCTGGGTCCATTCCGTCGGCCGTGTCTGAGGAGGAACTGCTCTGTGAGTCGCCAGGCGACGGTGGCGGCGACGCTTCGGCGTCTGCTGTGGGACGGCGCCGTTTTGGCAGCGGGGCCTTGTTGGAGCTTGATGTCTCCCCTGAAACAATCCACGCGCACAACAACAACAACAACGAAAAGATGATAAGGTGGTTGGGTGGCTGAATGGTCAGAGCATTGAGCTAATGCTCGACACAACAAAATTAACAACCGGACAATGTCTCCATCACATCTCCGTCTCTCCACGTAAAATATAAAAGTATCTTTTGCGCAACCCATGAGCCGCACATAATTCTAGGAGTGCATCATTGCAGCAGTATTGATTTAAGACAAGCAACAGTGTCTCATCAAGTCAGCCTTGCTTGATTCAATGCTGGTGAACTAGAATTGCACAGGCAAATACCCTCTCTTTATGATATGAGTCCTAGTTAAAAACGTCACATTTGCATGTTACACGCTGATTTCTCAAGGGCATAATTTAGGCAGTCACCCACCTGGGCTCTCAAGTGTACTGAGGTGATGGTTTCTGCCTGGACACCAAATGACTGTATGTATTGAATAAAATTTGGCTTCTTTCAGATTTGAGCATGAACATTGTTTTGCCTTGATGGACATGGTTTGTATTCTTATGCAGGGAATATAGAGAGAGGGTAACACAATGGCCACATCTGCAACTGGATTCTCAGATACATTGAGTACCAAAGTCTGATGCTCAGTATTGTTTGGAATACAAACCACTAAGGAGAACACTTGTTTGAGCTATCAAGTAGGACTTGACACTTATATTGTGGTCCAGTTTGGCCAAATTTAGCGATCACCTAATGGTACTTGTGAGGAAACCAGAATACCTGGAGAAGACCCTTGCATACAAGGATATAATACCCTAAGCTCCACACGGAAAGATGCAAATAATTAAATTACTGTACTGCCATTAATTGGCATCTCACAGCCCAGCAGGTTTGGGAATTTCACAAGCTTGCGCGATGCACCAACCCTCGCCTCCAAAGCGCTGGATCGCAGGCATGTGCCACCGCGGGCAGCTATGCTCAAGCTGGCTACACCTCACATGGCGAGTGTCACAGTGAGATTTTCATGGCCAGCTCGCATCATGGCTTCTTCTTCTCTTGTTCTAAGCCAAAAAGGCCTATTATTGCATGGGATCGGCCGCATATATTGTCTTTCTCCTTGTACTAATATTCTGTGCCTTCGCTGTTGTTAAATCTAAATTTAACGGTTTTTCTTGGCCTGTTCTCTAAGCCCGATTGTCCAACCATAACAGCAGGAGGTAGCTATTCTGCCATATTTCTAGGCTCCACTAGAACCTTCCTCCACCATGTATTCCATTGGCTTCTCTCCCCACCCAACAGTTTTTTCAAAGTTGGGTTTTTTTAGATGTGCCATGCTCTGTGCCAGCAAGCATGCCACGAGCTGGGGGAATTGGAAGGTATTGGTCAGATCAGAGGTTGCAGGATGTTCTCTGTGAGTTGTGCTTCATCTCATCCTGGTTTGGGGTAACCGGCACCAGAGGAGAGGCGATTATTTTGCGCATGTCCCAGCATCGTGGCAGTCACCAAACAAAAAAAGCAAAGTTCTGGCTGAGCGGCGCATTCTAACGCGCCGCTTCACATCGACCCGTCGGGTTACATGTTACTCGTCACGAAAACGTGCGGAGCAGTGAGCGTGCCGAGTTAATCAGAAAATTAATCACTTCAAAGAGGGTAAGAGAGGGCAAGTTGCGCACGTGCCATAGTTCTCGATGTCAAAAAACCTGCCACAACAACAACAACAACAAAAGACAGAAAAAACCTCTCTGCAGGCCAGCCGCACGCAACGGCCGCCCGACTAAATTCCTGCGGTTGTTTGAAAAGTGCGCAATACGCTTCTTGACGGAAAGCTCCTGAGCCACGGAGAAACCAAAATGACCGCGAGTTTGCGAGCCTACGTGCCCTTTGGCGAACCAGTCCCAAAAAGAAAAAAACAGGGCCGGGACTGGATTACGAGATAATCGTCTTGTGTTGCGGCGTACACAATGGCACGTGTTGTTGGCCCTCTGCGGTGACAAAGCGGGGGAGAGGTGCGCGCACTTCGCGTGCTGCTGTTTTCGTTGGGAGCGTGCCCAGCCGTGAGCCGAGGCAGTCACGTGCACACTTTTTCATATTTTCGAAGCGTCCCGCGTGCTAACTCGACACGCTGCGTGGTCAATGGGGGGCACTTCTGTGAGCTTTGCGCGCGCCTATTCGCTGTCCCTCTGTGCGCGCTACGCAAATTTGCCAACAGTGTTTGTATGCATGCTTATTTTTGTTTTTATTTGGGGGGGGATGGTGAGGAGAAGAAACACTTCTCACAAACCTGCAGTTTGTTTTGAATTAAACAAATTCTCTGAATTTGCATATTTGGGTTCAGTAGCGTTTACCTGTCCCTTTCGATTAAAGTTCGAAAGTTGTCACTTTAAACTGGACAGCTGCGTCAAGATGGATATACTGTGCCTGTGACACTCTTTACGGGAGGCCCGTTTGTGTCAGTGAATACTGCTCAAAAGAAGGGTGCATGACACATTAACGTTGCCTTACACTACCGACCATACCCCAACGTAAAACATGAATATTTATAACAAGGGGGGAGCATGAGGACAACGCATAAATACACAGGTTTAAAACCATGATACCTATGAATGTAAGCTCTATGACCCAATGACCTGCAATGTATGCACGCGATCTTGTGAGATCATGGAAGATTGCGCCTGTATAGATCTTGCATGAGTGAGCGCCACGCACGGCAGGTGTCTTATAGGCTAAGCTGCGAGCAGAAGACGACGGTGCAGGAAAAAAGCTAAATTGTATTGTACTCCTCTATGCTCCCTGCCTTCACCAATCCGCACTGGCCAGTGGGGTGAAGTATGGTCAAATCCCCCACGACCTCCACGACGTGGGGATGGCCCTCATCCAGCAGTGGATTCACCAAGGGCTCTCTCTCTCTCTCTCGCTCTCTCTCCGCGCGTCCACACGTACATTACTGCGACAAATAGTGGGCCAACGTCCGCGGAGCGGAGCGACCGCCTTTTTGTGGATTTCCACCGAGGGCGGCTTTGAGACGTGAGCGGCTCTCGCCTCCTTTGCTGAGCACGCTCTGTAGGAACTCCTTGTCTGCCTGCAGGTGCTTGTTGCTCCTCTCCAGCACGGCGATGCGGTGCCTCGCCTCCTCCAGCTCCCTCCGCAGCACCTCCGCGTGCAGCAGCGAGCCAGGACGGTCCACGACGTCTGTCGAACGAGCGGAATACGTTCAACGCGTGGGCTTTCGCGACCAGTCGTCTCTGGTGTGGACCAATCAGTTTCAAAGACAATGCATAAATTATCAGAGTATTGTTTTTTGTTTGCATTTGACTGCAAGTATTGTGGTTAATGTAAGCATGATTCCTTGCAAAAGGTGTCAGTTTTGTTGCCAGAAAAAAGGGGGAAAACCCTATTAGTACAGTAATGTTTTATTACACTGGTCAACAAAAAAAAAATTCTGGCCTGGACTTTTGCAGCTGTTTTAGACTAATTTCAGGGTGCTGATTCCAAATCTGATCTCAGATTTGCTCTATCACATCTCATTTTTATGCTATCGGCATACCCCATTTTCATTGATTTTACCAGAAATTAACTCTGTCACTTATGATTGCAAGTTGTTGCGAGTCAGTGACTGCTTTAGTGTAAAAATATGGTTTTGTATTTTAGGATAGTGTGTTTATAATATAATTTAATGTAGATATCCACATTTATTTAATATTTTTCTTCTGCAGTTTTTATTGAAAATGCAATATTTGATATCTCAAAAACCTGATGTGATAGGCAAAAACTCATGCCAGATTTGGAATCAGCACCCCAAAATTACCTTAAACCCGTTGGAATACCTTATGCCAGAAAAAGTGTGTTGACCAGTGTTATTTTTATTATCATTCTTTCCAGGAAAGAACCACTGAGCTATATTGCTCTTTTGTCAGAAGCGATCTGACAGCAAAGCTCGACGAAGTGGCTTATCATCATCGCGTGGAAATGTATAGCAGTCAAATACTATAAACGCGTGATGTGAAGATTCTTTGATTCTAAATTTGGAGGGAAATATCCACGCGACCACGGGGAGAACGTGAAAACTCCAAATGAACAAGCGTCAGGGTTGGGATCGAGCCCACGACCTCCTGTATACCAGGCAAGGTAGTTAACATCTCGCCAGCGTGGCACCCTATATATTATTAGTGTCCATCGTAAAAAAAACATTTTTGGGTTAGATCGCGTAAATATGAATGTGTAGTAGTAACTAATTGCCACGTATTTGTTTACGTGACAACCCTTTCTAATTGGCTGTGATCAAACGATGAGGAACGCATTGCTCAACGTGAGTGGACTTAACAGTCAGGGCTCAATTTCACCTGGACTTGTTGGGGGCTGAGCGCTGAAAAACAGTTCGGTGAGCCTCTCTGGACCAGCGGGGATGCGCGCTGAAAGGAAAGGAGGCAGACTTTAAAAGAACGTGGCATCCATTCGGGAACAACCCATTTGAACCCTCCTCACATCTGAGACCGTCAGGCCCAGTGTCACCAGGAGAGACGCCGAGTGAACAGGGTGAGATCTCATCCCAGTCAACATGCGCGGCTCCTAGGCCTCCCATATCTTAGCCCCCCCCCCCCCCCATATATGAGCCCTTCCCCCACCCCCACCACCTCGTCTGGTGCCACTCCTCGCGTGTTCGTTTAAGGAAAAGTTCAGCCAACCCTGTGACATCTCCAGAACGAGCCCTGCAAATTAGGACGCCCTGTCGCGCCAGGCTCTGTGTTTATTGTTGTCGTTGGAATGTACCACACATCGGACATGAGAATAAAGAAATACCTTCAACAACAACACACGAAGCCCTGCTAATGGTACACGCAAAAGGTGATTCGTAGACGGCGAAAGGCACGATCGTGACCCCGCGTGTCTAGGGTCCTTCCCTTCGTGTCTCGCGAAAGAGGTTTTTAACCTCGATGTTTTATTATTTTTACCTGGCTAAATAGAGGTGAACAAAAAATCGCGCCTTTTACCTGCCCACATAAATAAATCTGCTTCATTAGCGAGTACGTTTTACCCGTATTAGTTTCCAGCGTGCTCGCCCTTTTCTCCCTGACGCGTTTCTCATCGCTTACACAAAATAGTGCTGGGATCGGGCTTTGTTTTTTTTCTCGTGTTAATTATTATTATTTACTTATTTTAAAGCGAGTGGGCCAAATATTGGAACCAAAAAGGGGGCCGTCAACGCAAACACCGCGGCGATTAACATCCCGCGGGCACGAATGATCGAAGCTCAACGTGGCACCGGCGTAACCGCGCTGCTCCCGGCTCGCCCAGCAGAAGCCCCGCACTCTGACCCGGTCTCATGAATGCGCCGATTGCTTGAGCGGTCCTTTTTTTTTGCGTGCGCGCCTATTTCAGATTGCGGGGATGTGGCAATGTTCTTCGCTGCCAAACGTGTGGGCATTACGTGTCCATGATTTCTTTATACGTCCTAAAAACGGCACAGGTGATTACCATTGAGTGTAATTGTGTAAGTTTAGCAAACCATTTATTTTCCTACTTTTATACAGCCTGGAACAGTTCCCATGTGTTGCTTAAGCTCTCATGTCATTTTCACCTGTGTCATCTTTTGATTTTAAGTTAACGTCGGTTTATATAGGTGGGGCTTATTTCAGCCCATTGTGAGATGTGTGATCAAAATGATATTTTTGACGAACGCTAATTGCAGTAAATAGCACCCAAATAAGTCATGGACTGGATGATATAGATGGTCAGATTATGTTTGAGGAAACGACACCAGTGATTGGGTACGACCCTGCAAGAACGTGACAATCAATGCCAGCGAACGGCCGGCAGAGAAAATGCACGAAAACATAAACCCGCATATCCCAGCACCACAGTTTCCACACCAGCATTTGCAACATGGAAATCACAGCACCAAGTATACAGCACTAGAAGTGTTAAAAACATAACCCAACCACACACCCCACCCCATACAGCGCAGGTGAACACAGTGCACCTACCACCAGTCCTTGCAGCATGGGAAAGCTCTGCAGAATAGCTTGACATGGACACCTCCACACCTTTGCCCTCCTGATTTCCACGCGTGCGACCGAACACCACGTGATCGGTGGCAATGTGATGCGCAGTGGCCTCCTGGCTGAACGCCCTCCACATGTCTCGCACTTCCCTGGGTCTCTTGGGCCTGGCGGAGGTCATGGCCAGATCCCATGCGCCTTCAATCGGTCGCCGCGGTGAAAATTGCCCATTCCCAACTGACCCGCCGTGCTCCATGGTGCACGAAGAGCCTTGATGCCCAGTTGTTCGGGTACACGAGAGAAAATAAATATTGGTCCAATGCAACAGCGTCCGCCCTCCAATGCCACTGCAGATTTCCACGGATGTCACCTGGCCAGCGAGTGCGCGAATCTGAATCGGGCAGCTCCGGGGTGCTTTTTTAAATGGGGGGGCTGGCCAAGAGCTTTGGGGGGCGGGCAGGGAGGGGGGGCTGCAGGGACGGGTTGGATTTTTCCATTTTGGTTAAAAGTAATGCTTGTATGAATATATATTTCACGAGATAATTACATAGTAACAGCGATGTAATTGCTAAGTAACGAGCTTTGTCCTGGTAATTGTTGGGTAATTACAGTAGTCACACGTAATTACAGCAATTACCATGTAATAGCACTCTGGGCGTTACTGCCGACCGCCGTCTGGGGTTGTTTCTATGCACAGCTTCGTGTCGCTATCATAATGAGGAAAGGTTCATTTTGGAGTCGGGTTCAGTTTGCTAGGCGGTTGTGATTTGCGCACAAGCGCTGCATTTCATGTAACGTTAGTAGCTGTGGCAAATTTGAGCCTCACGTCCAGAAAGGAGCAAATGTCACCATTCAAATCACAAGTCTAATTGCACCAACAATCCAACTCCTGTGATGACATCTTTTTTTCTCCCAGATTCTACGATTCGGTCTTGTATCCTGGAGATGATCGAACCAATCGGAGAAGCCACACGCATCATGGCTGTGGAGGTTTCTTCTTTTGAGGGGCTTTTCTAACAGAATTAGGAACAGTCTGACGGCTGGGCTAGGATTGGCCAACAATACTGCTCGGGAATGGATTCAGTTTCAATTTCATTTATTAGGTATAGCCCTGTGAGCCATTCAGCTCTTAAATCGGGTGCAACCACAACAACAAAAACACATGAACAAGAAACATCTTAAAGTGACTACGCGCAAACAGAAAAATACAGGAAAAAACAGCAAAGTCTTCCAAAAAAAGCACCGGATAATGATGTTCTCCCAATTACTGTGGGTTTCAAAATTCCACTCATTTCATAGTACGGTTCATTAAATGTTGTATGTGGGAGAAACCCTGACTGTGGCGTTATAATTGAGCACGGCATGGGGACATGCGGACCAACAACGAGAGCAGCATTTGATGCTGAAAACTCTGTCGGTGAGTTTTTCTTTAAAGTGAGAAAAAAAAACACTTCAGTGACTTGATTTCTGGCATGAGGAGAAGGACGGACTAACGCCACAGCCCCCTTGCCTTCCATGACCATGATGCCAACGACAACAACAACGGAAATTAAATTGCATCCCTCGCCACGGCCAAACCAACGCGGCCTCTGAAATGGACGCAACTTGAGGGCGGTCTTCATATATAGAGCGCGGTATGCTTGTGAGAACTTCTACATGAACACCAAATGTTGCTTCTTGTGAATATGGCCTCTGCTGCCCGGTGGCCCAGAGTGGCCAGAGCTTGCTATGCAGGCGTTGCGCTGTTGGTAGCGGCGGAGTCAAGCAAAGGTGAGTGAATGCGAGGCGCAGGTGTGATGCACTCGCATGGTTGAGTGCCGGCGATGACAGGGCCCTGACACCTGGGCTCATTGCAGTCAGTAGAGCTCGCGCTTAGGCAGGCGCACAAATCGACTGTTGCAGGAATGAATAGCCATTGAGGGTGATGCGATCGACTCCAGCGATATTTGCAGGTCACTTTCACTGGGTTGCCTGCCTTGGGTCGACTCAACCTCAAATGGGTACCTGGTGCGGTGTGTACATTTCGCCGCTCGGGAGACAAATGCGGCGTGATGCTGGTCACCAACCGCTCTCTCGTGTGCCATGCCGGCGCTCATAGAGTGCTCGCTAACAGCACTGGCCCCAACAGTCGGGGGAGATCTTTGCCTATAACGGAAAGCAACACTATAGTGTTGCGCTGTGCACTTCGCGATGATTGGTGTCCACACCTGTGCACAAAGCAGGTTGGCGTGGCACTCGTCGCTAATTGAAGAGCCCGTGGCTTCCGTTGTTGAATGCGGGCATTGACGAATTCTCTCTTGTCAAGGTTTGACAGAACGTACGAGCCGTGCACAGGTGCAGCTTGTTATGATTGTAGCGCTTTTCATCCAGGGATCCGGGCAAACACGCACAACGGTAACGCGGGGAGGGAGAGTGGTCTGTGGACCCAGTTTTACGAATATTTGACACGTATTGTTTAAAAATACAAACATATGTTTCCGTTTGTAACATTTAATCACAGTGGATTGTCTTATATTCTTGGTGCTTTCGGTAAAGTCACGTAAATAGAAAACAAGAAAAATAAGGGGAAAAAATAAGATAAAATTTAAAGAAAAAAATGTTACATAATAAAAGCAAAAAACCCGCGACGTGGATTATCTCCATGATGTTTAATTCCCCATAATTCACCAATACAGTGTACAATGATTTCATATATACTGTATAGTATTTAAAATATTTCTCTTTTCCCTGAACAGTGCCCCACTGTGAATATATATTAACCTGGCCAATAACATCTGAGAACCCAGCAGTATTTGTTTAACAAGGCTGACTCTGCTGATGGAATCTAGTCAGTGAGAACCAGACCAATATTTGCTTAAATACATGCTGCTAGATAATACAATGTACGTCTTGAAGGCCGCAGACCGATGAATTAAATCGATTTCATGTATACGCAGAGAGACAAATGTAAGTCTATTTATTTGTTTTATTATCCACAATGCTCCACAAAAACACATCACGAGTAGTGTGCATTTTTGTCCGGGTCCATCGGTTTTCCCTCCACATTTAGAATCAACGTGTGCGTTTAAAAGTATTTGGCCGCTATAAATTTCCACATGATGATAAGCCACTTCGTTGAGCTATCATTTGTGGCCAGGTCACTTCTGAAAAAGAGCTATACAGTTTAGCTCAGTGGACCTTACATGGTAAAATAAAATAAAATTAGGAAAGTTTGTTGTTTTTCGATTTAAAGCTTTCGTGACTGCAGGGATTCATCTTCTTGGTTCTTTCGGTAAAGTCACGTAGAAGGGAAATAATAAAATAATAAAAATTAAACATAAAATTATTCTCACGACATTTCGGCCACAACGCAAGCAGCCGTCCTCAGGTGAAGAACAGGTCTGTCGGAAACACCGCGTCTGAATGATCATTCAGACGCTGTGTTGTGGCCGATACGTCGTGAGAATTATTTGATTCTGTTTTATTTTTATTATTTTATTATTTCCCTTCTAAGTGACTTTACCGAAAGAACCAAGAAGATGAGTTTTGTTGCTGTTAAAGAATTGCCTGAAACTAGATGACTATCAACACCCGTAAAGTTTGCTGTGTTGCTTTCTGGCTGTGCCCCTGCGAGTCCAGCAGTGGGAGGTCGCTGAGAGCCCAGCACGCTCCTGAACTATGCCCACACGCATGGAATTCTGAATGCTGTGCACCCACCCCCAAAGTTTGCCCCCTCGCTACATTTAGCTAAATTCTTCAGCCGCGACGTTTTGGCACAGCAACGGCAATAAACAAGGAACAAATCTTTCCTCTCAATGTCAGAGCGAAGAAGCCATTGCTCTACGTCCATGCTAAGAAATACAATTCCAAAGGCATAAAGATATGGTTGTGCCGGTTGTCAGGACAACCCTTATAATATAGAATGGCTGGCTATGTGCATATTAAGCAAAGTAAAAAAATGTAACGCACGCAAATGTGTATTTCTTTCATAATGTCTCAACATATTTCACGGTCTCATAGGAACAGATAACATTGTACCGATTTGAACGTATGAGATCCTACAGGCAGCTCCTGCTAATTCGTAACTGCATGTCATGAGAGATTGACCTGCTCCTAAGTGAAATAATTAATCAATTTCCCCCATACCTTTCGTTGTCAGCTTGCTCATTCAGTGTCGTAACACATTCCTGTGGAGGGAGCTGGTAGGAACGTTGAGTTCCTCGGTCAATGGCCAGGGTCAACGGCGGCGTGGTGTATTCCGCAAATATGGCCGACTATGAGGGCGGGCACAAGCCGGCGTGAGTAGGTAAAACGTTGAGTTTTATAAGGGCACCACGGGGTGACCAGCCCCACCCCACCCAGCCCCACCCTTACCACCCCCCACCCAGCCCCACCCTCCCCACCCAGCCCCTCACACCCTCCCCACCCAGCCCCTCCCCACCCTCCCCTCTCCACCCAGCCCCACCCCTCCCATTTTTGGATGCACGATGGACGGACACAATAATCCCCTGTGGACTGGTGGAACCAGGTGGTTCCTACCAGAAATAACCATCAAATTTAGCCACAGAAGAGTGGCAGGCAAATTTTAAATTTTAATTCTCATGATCAGCCATGATTAATCCCCTGCTGGACGAAGGCCTCCCCAAGCCATCGTCATCTCTCACTGTGTAATCTTGCAATATAATAATCCACCTGCAAACGAGCTGATTTCATCACTCCATCTCCCTCGGTGGACGTTCTCTCTTCCATATTGAATGTTTTTCGTTCTCGCAGACTACATACGGGGGGGTATTTAGAGAATTTGGCCAGGTTACTTCTGAAAAAGAGCAATATAGCTCAACTGAGCCTTACCTGGAAAAACTAAATAAAAAATGGTTGAATTGTTTAATTTATAACATTCCTTGGATTCCACTCAGTCACTATTTCTGACCATCGGCCATTAGCTATTCGAGGAAACATGTCCTGACAAAGTCTGCTTACTTTTCCTCAACGTTAATTTCAGAGATCACCTTTCAATAAAGTAATACCTTCACGATTATGGTTGCAATCTTTTGATATGATGCTGTGTAAATATGCACACGTGTTACTATTACGAACGTTCATTACATTTTGTAAAAACTGCGCATGTTAATATTCACAGCTAATGTGCTTCATACACAATTAAAAAACAATTGTCAATGTTGCTTAGAATTACGCGTAAAAGTTTTGCACTCATTCTGATCTCGGCGTATTACAAATATTACACGGGAAAAAAATGGCACGAAAAAAATGTTGCCAATTCATTCCACAGTTGGCATGAAAATAAAGACTGCTGCTGAAGACTGTGAGGAAAACTTTCGTAAATGTCTGGGACAAATGTTGGCATCTTAACTAAAATAATACTTCAGAACGGTTCTCACACATGAGCTCCTCGTGGGAATACCCCCATGCCCAAATAAAAACACATTCAGCACTTGAGGAAGGAATGCTGTACGCTTAATTATTACTACACTTTAAACAAATATCTGCAAATATTAATAACAACAAAAAACACACATTGCTGACTGAGGGAAAATATGCCGCTTTAGTGTTCATGCTGTCGTTGTGCTGGCCAGAGATTGCCCGTGCAAGTGGTGTAGGTGGAAGGGGAGCTGTGGTTGGAACAGCTGTATATGCTGTGGTTGGAACAGCTGTATATGATGTGATTGGAACAGCTGTATATGCTGTGGTTGGAACAGCTGTTTTTGCTGTGGTTGGAACAGCTGTATATGCTGTGATTGGAACAGCTGTATATGCTGTGGTTGGAACAGCTGTTTTTGCTGTGGTTGGAACAGCTGGATATGCTGTGATTGGAACAGCTGGATATGCTGTGGTTGGAACAGCTGTATGCTGTGATTGGAACAGCTGTATATGCTGTGGTTGAAACAGCTGTATGCTGTCCGCGCCCTGTGCGGAACCAGTACGGAATTACGTTTGTTCGAGGTCCGAGGCTGCTGCAGTTTTGGCGGCCCCTTTGTGTTTTCAATTCCTTCCCTTTTACTGTTTCACAACCACTCGTCCCCGACGCAGCGGCTTTTGGCTGGCACATCGCACAAAGACGGCCGCTGCATCGCGCTCTGTCAGATGCGCGCTTCTGCGGGACGTCTGGAACGCTCTTCCTTCCGATGTTACGACGCCACTCGAGCTATGCACTTTTCAATCGAGATTGAAAACTCATTTCTTCAGAACTGCTCTTTGTATTAAGTTTGTTGTCCTTCCCCCCCGATGAATGGCATCGTTGGCTATGTAAGGTGCGAAAATACACATGTATTGGATTAATTAATTTAACACCATCCCTTAAAGCTATGAATTATTACCTGTTGTTGGTGGTGGTGCTACCCATTGTCTTGGAACTAGGCGATGATTACTGACATGAGGTTAGACTAAAGAGTAACTCGATCAGCTTG
>CM025634.2:4147821-4195434 GCA_014621495.2 Entosphenus tridentatus | reverse complement strand
ACGACGACGTTTCAATCGCAACACAAGCGGTCGTCATCAGGAAAAGGGGCATTGGGCAATATTTCACATTGATTGGAATGAAAATGTCCTGACTGTAGATCTGTGGTTCTTAACCTGGGGTACACGCACTTTGGGGCCGTCCATAAATGACGTCACATACCTGGGGGGGGTGGGGGGTCAGACATTTGTGACGATGTGTGACGAGGAGGGGGGGGGGGTGAGAAATGTGACGTCACATAAAAATTCGCAGCTTTAAATAAATATAGACAACAGGTTCTACTTAATGAAATAGACTTTTAAAAAAATTATCCGACAACATCAGAGTGCAGCGCACATTAAATACGCACTACAATGACAATAGTTTAAAGCGATTTGAAGCATGTTTTATTTGGGGGGGGGGGCAGAGCTTTGTGACGTCATATTTGAGGGGGGGTCTGACTTTTTGTGCCGCCGTGTGTCGATGGGAGGGGGGGGGTCAAAAATCGACCAAAATCGCGTGACGTCATTTATGGACGGCCCCTCAGTCGCCACTGATGTTGGCTGGCTGTGGATGGGAATCAAACTCAGGTGGGCAGCAGCGCACTGCGTTAACTAGACATTGTGACACAGCTCCCCTCTCTGATAGATGTCTCCTTCCTAGAACATGACGATGCCCACAACTCTGTCATAGTTTCCTGTTACGTGCAGCACATCGTGGGGTGTTTCATTGCATGTGCAGCGAGCGAACCTGACGACGCTCCAGGACACAGCTGTTGAAGTTCCCGGGGCATGTTGATCGAAACGTCAGACACCATTCCGATACAACACGCACAGGCGCAGTAACCTCAGCATTCGCGTGGTATCTACTTGCTGGCTAGTGCTGTTGTCTACGTGTGTCCATGCTCCTTTATATTACTGTTTTGCTCGTGAAATTAAGCACGCAACAAGGCCAGCATTCATAATAACGACTCGCCTGACAGAGCGGAATAAGATTTCTCTTCGGGGGTCACCGTGGGCTCATGCAGGAGGAACGCGCTGCACTTTCCACGGTGATTACTTCGCAGTAATGAGCAGCGTTAATGCGTTGCACATTTGCGAACCTGTTTGGACTCGCGTGAAAAATTTCCACCAAACTTTTCCTACGCAGATAACAGATGAGGGGGGGATGAAGGCATCGACCAAAATAAAGAGGACACAGGTAACCAGCGGTGTTGTTAGAACAAGATTGATTATGTGCCAAAGTGCAGGAAGCCTCCCTGGGGGGGGGTGAAACTCAGTTAACTACGGAGTGGAGACCGATGTCTTTGTGTGTGTCTCTCTCTGCGTGTGTGTCCGCCTATGCTGTTCCCGCGGCTGTGTTTTATCATTCATTCTTACCTGATAATGGTTGCTTGTGTTGCAACCGAAACGTTGTATTCTATTATTATTTGATTCTTTTGTCTACGTGACTTTACCGAAAGAAGCAAAGAGTGAGAGGAAGAGAATGTTGGGAGAGATGGCGAGATTTAATCAAAGCGTTCGGAGGTCACTGGCTTTGTGGTTCCTTCAATCACCTCAGCCTCAAGCAGCCCTGACCTCGGGTCATCACCCAGGAGTCATTATGCCACGCACCTCCGATTACCTCCGATTAGCGCTTTTGGCTACGTACGGTGCGAACGAAGTTCAACATACATTAATACAAATATTCTTCAGCTCACCTTGTCCCCACATACGTTTAACATGCGTGTGCACATTTCCTTTTGGTCAGTGTTCTCTAGCATCAGCCATTTGGTGACAGCGATTTTTTTTTTATATCAGCAGGTCACATGTTCACCGCTCGACGCAGAGGCTCACAGTTCGAATTTTAGCAGCCACCTCGGTTAGTGCTGCGGCTGCATCGACTGTCAAAATAGGCGGTGTCTGCTTCACAGTGCATGTTAGAGATCACGTGGCCATCATTTGTGCCGGTGTCGTGATCTAAAATTACCCAGAAAATTTATCAATTAGAATATTGCATCGCAATCATTGTCCCCTTCTCTCTCTCTCTCTCCGACCTCGGCATTTTGGCACTCCCCTCTCCTGGATCAAGTCTTACCTTACTTATCGCGCATCATCCGTCTCCTTGAATCACTCTGGATGTGTTGTTGTGTGTTTAGTTTGTTGTCCTTCCCGCATGCCTCTGATTAGCACGGTTGGCTACGTACGGTGCTAAATAAGTGCAACATAGTACATACATATCCCCACCCTCCCCTTTCAATGTCCATGTTCCCCAAGGTTCGGTTCAAGGTCCGTTACTATTCCCTCTCTATATTTCGCCTCTCGATCTATTTTCTCCTCTTTCTGCTCCACTCGCAATATCTTTGTCGACGACACCCACACCGTCTTCTTCTGCTTACCTTCTTTCTCACCTGACCTTTCCTCTAGCATCTCCTCCTGCCTGGCTGCCATCCAATCCCGGATGGCGCTCCACTCTCTCTTAATCCCTTCAAAACATCATTCATTATTTATCCAGCCTCTGGCTCTCCCCCTCCCGTTCCCACCATCTCCTTCCCTCCTTTCTCTCTCTCGCTCCTGCTTCCTCTGCTCTCTATCTCGGTGTCACCTTTGACTCTTCCCTCACTTGTTCCACACACATTGACGCGGCTGCTCGCATCTGTCACTTTAATCTCTTCACTATCAGGAAAATCCGCCCTCTCATTTCACTTTCTGCCGCCAAAACTCCCGGTTCATGCTCTGATCTCTACCCGTCTGGAATACTACAATTGTCTTCTTCTCGGTCTCCCTGCCTACGCATTCACTCCCCTCCAACAAATAAAAAAATTAACCCGTTAAAACAAAGTTTTTCACTATAAATCCTTTATATGCGTGGCGGCTAGAGTCCTCTCGTCCTCTGGCTTGAGATGGCTGCCACCTATGGGTCAGATGATTGCATGGCAGCATTAAGAAATTGGTAATTAAATATTATATTTTTGTCCTAAAAAGTGTAAAATTTTGGAAAAAATTTTCACGAACATTAATTGTCACGCACAACGAGTCTGTGTGGAAAATGTCAGCTCGATTGGATCACGGGAAGTGGATTAAAAAACGACCGAAAGATTTGCACGGTCGTAAGCAAGCAAGTGAACTTAATTTTAAGGATTTTTAAAAAATGTTTCCGCGTGGGTTATTTTCAATTTCCCATTTAACTCTCACACGTCGCCTCTCTTCCATCAACTTCACTGGCTCCCCGTTTGACTCCACCGCTGTCTTTTCAAAGACCTTACATCATGACGTCTTTACATCTCTCCATGGCCTTGCCCCAGCTTATCTTGCCTCTCTCACCTCTCTTTACATCCCCTCTCATCCTCTTCGTTCACAATAATCTCTATCTCTGTCCCTCCATATCCCTATGCCGAATCTCTTTGTTCATCTCTTTCCCTTCTTGCACCCTCCGCTGGAATAAATTTTATAGACTCAACAATGCCCATAGACTCAACACTACCTTTCGACTCAACAATGCCCATAGACTCAACACTACCTATAGACTCAACACTGCCTATAGACTCAACATTACCCATAGACTCAACCTTTTGCAAGCAATCAAGTCTGCATCAACCACACGTGCTGTTCGCCTTTTGGCGTTCTCTGGTCTGACACTGGTGGTAAGACTAGGCCATAACGAAGGCTGTCTCTGGTATAGGCCAATCAGTTTGAAAGACGACGCATCAAATATTATCAGAGCATGTGTGTTTGCCTGTTCATCACAAGTACGTGTAGTTAATGCAGACTTGCTTCATTGCAAAAGGTTTATATTTGGTAATACAATTTTTTGGGGGTTATATCGCGTAAATATATAGATGTGTCGTTAAACTCGCCATCCCCCAACACAGCGAATTAGTAAGGTTTGTCAAGTATTGACATGTTCTGTTTACGTGACAAACCTTACCGTTTAGCTGTGTCGGCTTGCATGTATGGGCACAGACCATTATCTTACCCACATTGTTACAACTTCGTGCCACTGTGTACAATGGAAACGACAATTGCGTTCGAGGCAATCCTGGCAGTGCACCTCTCGCTGAATTGCATCCCGGTTGCCAGTAAACACATCCCTTCCTTCCCTTGCAATTGACTACCACACGCACGCACGCACATCGGTAATTGCACGCACGCATGAAATCCAAAACATATTGGCCAGCAGGGGCATTTAACACGTGTCTGAGCTTAATATGCTGGAACATCTCACAGTGCCACTCCTCTGGAGACATCTGTTGGAGCCATCTGTATTGGATCAGCGCAAAACTTCCGTAGCTTTTACTTCCTGCACCTCAAGGTATTCTCTGCGGCTGATTCAGCTGCATGGTTAATGTTAGATACAGATTACAGCTACTCATCTGCAGAATGTTGGCCTGTTTGGTTTATTTAAAACTATTGTTTACTTCTATAGTGTCGGCTTTACTAAAAAAATCTTTAACTTATATTTTGTTTTCAAAAAAATTACAACAGCGACCTTGGAACTTACTGCAATGTTTTGCATGAGAGACCAGGTTCCAAAAATGTTCCGGATATATTTTTGGGTGAGGTCACGTGGTAGGAATCTGCCAAAATCCTTGTCATTTACTCTCCAACACCGGATAAGATTATCAGATTTACAGAAAATATAATCTTGATTTGAAGCTTTCGTGATTACAAGGAATCCATACTCTTTGGTTCTTACGGTAAAGTCACGTAGGTAGAAAAAATAATAGATCACGACGTTTCGATCGCAACAACCAGCGACCATCTTCAGGTGAGCTCGCTTGTTGTTGAGATCGAAACGTCGTGATCGATTATTTTTTCTACCTACGTGACTTTACCGAAAGAACCAAAGAGTATTAAAAATGTCATGTATATGGGGCCAATGTTTTGATCACATTCTGACCAATCAAGGGCAACAGTGGCTTAAGACTTCTGATTATTGACATTTTCATCAGCATCCATGAGCTTTATTGGTCAACATTTGAACCATGCATTGGCACGAATGTATAATATCTTTGTAAAATCAGTTTCAAAGACAATGCATATATTATCAGAGTATGTTTTCTGTTTGCATTCTGACCACAAGTTTAGTGCTTAATGCAGACGTGATTCCTTGTTCTAGGTTTCAATTTGGTGTTTTAACATCTTAACACCTGTTTTGTTGCCAGAAAAAGGGGGGAAACTATTGTCATCTTTGTAAAAGTTTGGCATAAAACCACCACGTGGTCGAACCAAAACACAAATATGGATCATTGTATTGGCTACAAAAACCTATTTTTTAAGTCCCATCGACGGTTAGTACACATGCTACTTAAAATGTAAATCTTACCTTTATAATAAGTTGCTTTACAATTACATATGATTACTTGATTTAAAAAAACATACCCCTAACACATAAGGCCCTTTGAATTCAAACACAACTCTTTATTCAAAAACATTCTCACAAATATTTGCTGCAAGAGTGTACAACAAATTATGAGTTCCTGTATGCCGATTAATCACTTGCTTCTGAAAAATTGTGTTACATATTTACACGTCTGTGGATTGAAGGAAACAGGCTCACGTTGTTTAACACCTCGGACATTGAGCAACCTCGCTAATTGCTTCGTGTCGATACGCAGCAGAAATCCAGCCATCACATTTTCTGTAGAATAATTCCGGGCGAAGCAATTCTAAGAATTTGCGTGCGTAGCCACGAGCTGCAGAAGCTCACGCGCCTTACAGCTGGGACTTGCTGACAATCTGTTGACATTCCCTCTCTGTGTGCAGTGCCATGGGAATCCTGATCTTTTTTTTATCGCGGGCAAAATGTAAATATATTTCTTCACGTCAACCTGTCGCCAATGTGCGTGATACAGCCTTGCGAGTCTGAAGAAAAAAGTATACGTTTAAAAAAAAACAGATCACTGCTGTTTTTTTTCTCTGTGACCCAGTATGGCAAGAAGCTTCATGGAGAAGCAAGTGTTTTACAATGTTCTGACCCCCGGGAACGTGGAGGGGGGGGGGGTCAGAAAGGGTACTTCTGTTGCCATGTTGCAGTTCAAACCATTCAGCTTGACATCCCTCCAGTAGTGCAGCCTGGGTAGCCGGTTTGGGAGTTTCAGGTGTCCAAGCGTGCAGCCAATGTCATATTACAAAAGCCCTCGTATTTGTGGAGGCAATGATGTTTTGCAGCAGCAGCTATTTCCTTTTTTACTTAAATGAAAGTATTGTTTTGCATTGGGAATGTAGAATTTCACCTCGATAATGAGCCTCAACTTTAACGTGTTCATTCGTTACCCTAAAGGTGATCACAAGTGAATTGTCGATAATATAATAGCATAAGAAAGAATACCGTTTATAGTGTGATGTTAAGTGCTAATATCCAGTCCAAGAGCTTTGGGAGATGTGGGAGTGGATTTCATAGATTGGAGTGGATCTCATAGATTGGAGTGGATCTCAGATATTGGAATGAATCTCATAGATTGGAGTGGATCTCAGAGATTGGAATGGATCTCAGAGATCGGAGTGGATATTAGAAATTGTAATGGATCTCAGAGATTGAAATGGATCTCAAGGATTGGAGTGGATTTCAGATAATAGAGTGGATCTCAGAGATTGGAGTGGATCTCTAAGATTGGAGTGGATCTTAGAGAGAAATTGGTGTGGATCTCAGAGATTGGAGTGGATCTCAGATTTTGGAGTGGATCTCAAAAATTGCAGTGGATCTCAGATATTGGAGTGGATCTTAGAGAGAAATTGGTGTGGATCTCAGAGATTGGAGTGGATCTCAGATTTTGGAGTGGATCTCAAAAATTGGAGTGGATCTCAGATATTGGAGTGGATCTTAGAAAGAGATTTGAGTGGATCTCATTGATTGGAGTGGATCTCATAGATTGTAGTGGATCTCAGACATTTGAGTGGATCTCAAAGGTTGGGATGGATGTCTAGATTGGAGTGGATCTCTCAGATTGTGGTGAATCTCAGAGATTGGTAAAAGTGGACGAGTTGATCACGAGGTAACGTGCCATTGTTTGAATTTGTTCAAATTATTTGCATCGCGGTATTTCCGCTAGTGCATAATGTATCCAAACATCTATGCGATGTTCCAATGCGATCACAAATGAACTAAGTTATAAAGTTTCTGCACAAGAGCCTGAAACTGTATGTTCTAGATTCAATCCAGTTAAATAGTTTTCAGCCTATACCCATGCATGTTCACTTAGATATTAACATTGCCACTGAACAGATATTCATGCATTGAATTCGTTTCCATATGTATAACAATTTGCTGCTGGCAATTATTTAAAAGGTACGGCAATTATTTTTTATTAAAAAGCAGCCAATAAGAGGTTTCTTAATGGCAAGAAATATTTTTATGAGACTTTAATAATCGCTAATGTAAATAAATATATAACTTGTGCAAAAAATGTCATCAATGTACAATTTGTGTTCCCGTAAATGCGAACAGGGCGTTGTTTGTCAAAGTCTAATAATCCCCACTGCTTTGACGTGTAAGCCAACCATACCACAATTACGCTCAACTTTATGACGATAATTATTTTCCCAGAATCTCGCACCAGGAGGCAGGTGCAACGTTAAATAAATGCTCTGTGCTCGCTATCAAAAACACATGCAGGAGGCGGCATAATGAGCGCAGAGAGAATGCTTGTGTCGTGCCAGCCCATGCCATTTTCTCGCTCCATTAAAAAGAATTACACAATAATTGGTCGTTTGTGTGTTTGCTCAGTCTGTGCGTGTTAAATGGCTTTTGGTTTCGGATTGTTAAGATTCCAGGCTCTGCTTAAGTATTAGTGTACCAATTTAAAAAAAATCTTGGCATTGCCAGTGACAACACTGTTGCACAGGTATCGGGTTTTGGAAAGTAAAAATTGCCAAGGGTTTTCTTTCTCCCTGTTGTGTAACTATGTATGGGAAACAAGTCATAATATAATCCTTTCTAAAGACTGATGATTAGGATGTCTATTAACTTGCGCATAAGTGTGAATGTGTTTCGAGATCTTACTTGGCTTCTTTTTTACATGGTGTTTGAAAATAAATTGCTTGCACAAATTGTGCCTGAGAATTGTTGACACGTGTGAAAATGTGCAGTGTACTTTAATAATACTACACCACCACCTTTTAACAACCCCACTGTTTATCTCAACCACTATCATGCTATAAAATAAACATAGATAAGATAATGTATCAACATCCCTTTGCAATCAGCTGCTGGTTGAAAGCTTCCCCAGATTGCATAGGTCATGGGAGTTGTTTGACCGTAGTTTATGAAACTCGCCATTGTGGGTTTGCGAATGTTTGGGGAATGCTGGCATCTATTCGGGTGTCGCTCACCGCTGAAATTGGCCACGGTCGGGAATTAAACTGGGTTCCGAGCGTAGTGCACAAACCACTGCACCAGTTGACATAAAGTATCATAATCTTTCACTGAATTGTTTGGAATTATATCTGCTAACATCAGTAAAGGCCATTTCCTGACCTGATATGTAAGAAAACCAGTAGTTTATTGTTGCAGTAATACTATATGCACAAGATGCACTGTTATTTCTTTATTTTAATAATGACCTCAAAAGTGTGGAAAAAAGCGTAGAGATATGCACGTTGATAATTGTACTTAGAGACAAAGTGTAAAACATCAGGGAACAAATGCAAATTACAGCCATCATGTTGAAACTTAAGAAAAGTAAGGGAGCTTGGATAAGACACATTGCTCGATGGGATGATGGCCAATTCATGAGACTCGTGAAGGAATGGCAGCCAATCAAAAGCACATGCCCAGGAGGACGACGACAGTGGAGATGAAGCAACGAGATCTGGTCATGTGATGGAGCAAGATGGGTTGGAGCATTGTGGAATCACGAGGCAGTGACATAGCAGTGTGCAGGCAGTGTAACTGCACCGGGGCCTATGGGCCAGTGTGGTTTAGGTTCCGGGCTACAGAGAGGAGGAAGGAAAACAAGGGGCTCCATTTCGTTCTTTGCATGAGGTCCCATGCCGACCACACTATGCTACTACTCTACCATGACGAATCATATCAGCCTGGGGAGATTTTCATCCAGAGGTGGATGACCTATGGCTGTTGATGATGAATTGGTGCTTCATAATTCTGACCACAGGCAAACAAGCAGTTCCTGAAACAGCAAAAACAGTGCTGGCCAACATCCGAGGAAACTGTGATGCTTATATTGAGTAAACAGCACGCGATATTTAAAATGGAAATTGCTTGTTTGTGCAATTACAATAACAGTTGTATTTTTCCCGTAAAGCGTAGGATCTGGGAGAGGCTCTGGGATAGAGATTCGTACTGGGAAACATGTGGCCTGCGGGCAAGGATGATGACTCCTGCCAGAGACTAAAGCAACACAGCGCATGCCCCAGGGACGGAGGCACCGCAAGTATTTTTCGGAGTAGAAATGCTGGTTTGTGTTTTTAATTACATTTCAGTGTTACAGACAGGCCTGACGAGAGCAGTTGGGTGAGGGGGTATAACTGTACCTGGGCCTCAAGTGCAATGCAATTTTGTGGTGAAATTTTTCATCCACCTATTTCATACGTGACATGTATTTGGATCTAATCTCCGTCCTCAATAAATATTAATACAAGCGAAGTGTGCTTCGTCGATATTATAACTTAGGGTATAATCTAGGATGAGGAGAAAATCCTCACGTTGACAATGGTGACCGAGGATGGGAAGAGAAGGGTTTGGGTTTAGGGTTATGTACCGGAGTGGCACATTTCTCGTGACGGGCCTGTATTCATTTTGCCATGAGTAACTTTAGTCTGATGTACAGTGCTATAATTTGACGTGGACAACGTGTTTTTTGAAAGGCTGCAGGCAAAAACATTGGGAGTTGGATGAGTGGAAGAGCTGAGATGGCACCACTGAGATGCTGGCTTTAAATCTGAGAAGCTGCCTAAGATTAAACCAGGCTCTCAAGTGCAGTTCGTGGTCCCAGCCTAGTCACGCAAAAAACTCCACCAAAAAAAGTTCATATTACATTTTATTTTGCATTTCATTTTGGCCAGATTCTTGATCTGGAAAAGAGGTACTCACGCTTTACCCCACTGCGCGTGACCCGCCAATCGACTGTGGTGTACCCATTTACGCTGCTGAGTGGACACAGACGAGTGGGTTTTATGCTCATTGCTTCAACTACCGAGCCAACAGACGTAGAACCGGTGACCGATGGATTGTAGGTCCAGTGTGCTAATCATTGCACACAGCATGACGGCATAAAACACAGCAATTGTACACAAGTAAATAGACATTTTAATTTCTGAATTCGAATAATATGAAATGCAAACTGAGCTTCTTTGTGCATGATTCTAGATTTCAAGCTTTCGTGACTGCAAGGATTCATATTCTTAGGTTTTTCTGGTAAAGTCACGTAGGTAAAACATTTAAATTAATAAAAGTAAAATAAAAAATAAAATAAAAATCACGACTTTCGGAGGCAACACAAGCTTCCGTCTTCAGGTGGAACCGTCACAGCACGATAGCTGTATCAAGTAAGAGAAATTCGGAGGTTCCAAGAGTTGTTAACAACTCTTAGAACCTCCCAGTTCAACCAGTCTACACAACAAAGGCTCATTCCTAGCAGCGTGCTTCAGCCGCACCGAACCTCACAATAATATCCAGGGTCTACCTTGGCTCCTCCCACCCTCAACCAGTACATATACAAGGACTGTTTTCTTGGAATTTCTCTTACTTGATACAGCTATCGTGCTGTGATGGTTCCACCTGAAGACGGAAGCTTGTGTTGCCTCCGAAACGTCGTGATTTTTATTTTATTTTCATTTTACTTTTATTAATTTTAATTTTTACCTACGTGACTTTATCGAAAAACCCTAAGAATACGGAAGCTTGTGTTGCCTCCGAAACGTCGTGATTTTTATTTTATTTTCATTTTACTTTTATTAATTTTTTACCTACGTGACTTTACCGAAAAAACCTAAGAATATTAATTATTTGTGCATGGTGTGTTAACGGCGTTTGCTAAGGGCTTGCAGCGGGGTTCGCCAGAGGGCTTGCACAGATTTAAGGGCGTGGCCAACACAACATGCAAGGTCTTGAGAAACAGTTTGCGCCTGCGCCTAAAACCCCCTTGTCCTCGCAGGTCCACATCTGCGCGAGGGATCAGGCCCCCGACGTGCCCCCTTGGTGTTTGGCCGCTCGCCGCCTTTTAATGAACTTTAATTGCATTTCCAGTCATGCGGAAAATTTCGCAGGAAAATGGGATCATTTTTACTCACCAGCCGTCAATTACGTTTTGCACAATGAATGACCAATGCACGGGCATAAGCCGTGCTCGGCTGTTTCGCAGTGTTAAACGTGTTTGAAGTAGAGGATTTTTTTAAATGTATTTTACGCTGCCAACTTTGACAGAAATTTACGTGAAACTTTTTTTAATTTGATGTGTAATGAAAAAAGTAATAATGCTGTGGTCATTCTGAAGCCCACTCTTTAAATATTGTAATACAAGCCACGTTACACACTCTCCATCCCACCTGCAGTGTATTACGGAGATGACAATATCTGATGTTTATCTGGTATGAAAGAAGAACTAAACTTGTTCATTCTCGCCCAATAATATTTGTAGATGGATGGGTTGATAAATGATTTCATTGATGACTAACCTCAATTGAACGAGGCTTCAAAGGGCATAAAGCAGTTTTAGGTGGCTGTTGTTTTCTCATTATTGTTTCTCAAAACTTTTTATACCACCCCTGAAAATGATAATGACCACAGATATTTACAATTTGATTACATCTGCCCTGCACATTTAACATCAATAGTGACTCTACACTGGTCAAAGCTTCCCATGACTCCCCACATGGCATGGCAAGCCCTCATCCGGTAGCAGATCGACAAAAAAAGTCTCAACTTGTACATCTACTGCGCATTTACCTGTTTATTATTATTCTGACTTTAATGTGACCATAGCTGCCGTAAAAAAAAGACATTAAACAAAAGACTGCTGGCTTATTAATTTCTCTTTTCTGGGTCTGGCTTTTAGAATTCACTGCAGACGCTGCACCGCTGTGGGCCACACTTCACCTTGCGAAAAGCTTTGAACGCCAATGTGGCCTCTAACCAAAATCGCAGTTGTGCCAGCCTCTCGTGCATCGATTTGATTTAGCGCGGCCGCTCAGGAAGTAAAGTGGACGGTAAAGCCAAAACCTCGGACCGATCTGCAAAAATGGAGAAAGTCTACGAGTATGCTTTTGTTCGTGGCCCAACTCCAGCTAATAGCATGCAATCGCATGCCAGCACACGATAAGTAACGTTGGTCAGGGCAAAATAATAAGTTAATGTAATAACATGGTTCATTTTCTATTCAGAAACATACTTTATTAGACTTAACTGAGGGGCACCCACTTTTCCTATTCTATTGTGAGAGTAATTTTTTTTACATTGTACAACTTGCAAACACACATTTGCTTGCTACACAGTTAACTTGCTAACCGTAAACAACCTCCTCACATTTGAGATCACAAATAGGGCAGAACTAGTGTGTGTGTTTTTTCTTACTCAGCACCTCATTAACTTGGGTAGTCACAGATTATAACACTCAGGGTGGCTTGTAAGCAGCGAAATTTTTTATAAATAAATAAAACACTGGAGCAAACAACAACAATGCATCGTTTCTTGCCGTCCCCACGCTGTCCCAAAACTCGGTTTCAAAAACAACAAAAATAATACATCCACCATTTTTAAATGTGACGCGCACGTGTCCATCTTCCCCAGAATGCAGGCCTCACTGGGTTCTCTGTGTGTACATTTATGACCTTCGCAGATCACGTGACTTTGCGTTTTTATGAAACTCGCCCGAAGCCCACAAAAAAAGCCACAAACTGCAACATCAGAACATTTGCGCTGCCCTCCGACATTCCTGGGCACCCGGCACTCGCAAGACCCGGCTCGCATCCCCATAACTCGAGCTTCTCCGCGCTTTGACTTACAAACTCCACAGTTATTTATGGACAGTATTTACAGTTTACGAATACGGTAGAATATAGGGTGCGTCAAAACAATGTTAACACTTCTGAGAATTTGCAACAACACCACCAGAAATGTGCCTCGGGGCTCTGGAGACCACCTGGAGAAGATTCCAGACACGTGTTGACAATGATGGCGAACAAATGGAGACTCTTTTGAAACTATTACCATACATTTGTTATCCTGTTACAGTGTATTATCCGTTCTTTTTCCATTGAAAACGATAGTACCATTTAAGTGTTCACTTTTTTAACCACCCTGTACAGTGGGGGCGGGGAGGGGGGCTGTTAAACATAGCGGCGCTTGTTATCCTCGGTGTTACCTGCAAATTTCACTCGAGCGTTATCTGCCCAACGTTCCGCATAACAGGATGAATTTTGCCAATCAACTCTGCGTATCCATATCAACGGGGGTTTGGCCATGATTTTATTTTTTTACGCACAGAATTGACCGTTTTCCCGAGAGCCGCGTTGTATCCTATGCCACGGAGTGGGGAACGGGGAAGGAGTTTCTGACTCGCTCGTGCAGCCGGGGGGGTTTATGGGGGTGGTGGGAGGGGAGGGTGAATGCAGCACCCACCGTGAAACAAAAAACTCCACCAGTTTGCGAAACCAAAGAGCTCTTTCGAAACAGCTGGTTTTGTAACCTGGCACATTGAGGCCCTCTTCTCATTATACAAGCCACGTTCGGTTTTTTTGAAGGGCCGATATATATATTTTTTGAAAGCGCACCATATGCCCAATTTCCCCAAATATGTCAAGGCTGGGGCAGTTTCCTGCGACGTTCTTGTTTGGAAAATGAACGGTGCCAGTACGACACACAGTACCTTGTTTAATTAAATATGACTACTGCGACTGATGCTGTGCCATTTGAAAAAAGACTGCAGTGCCTGTACAGGTGCTCCCACCTCCTCCCAGACGTCTGGCCACCGTGGAAGAGTAGACCAAAATACTGCAGTAGAGGGGCTCGACAGAGCTCTGTCAGGTGGAGGTCCGTTCTGCCAGCAGCAGCGTGAGCAGGTCATTTCAGAGCTGCACCTTTACATCTACAGTGCGTGGCTCTGTGAAAAGAATGTTGTAATCATATGGGTTCACTAAATATACCTCACGTGAAGGAAACGCTGAACAATTCCTTTTGATAATTGCATTCGTTTTCACATGCCATGTGATTGCAAATCCGTGTCTATGTTTGGCTGCACACACAGGCAGAAGCCTAAGTAGCATTCTAAGGCCCCGGAGATTAGGATTATCATAACCAACTCTACAGAGCCTTTTTCTTCAGTCCAACTGTATAGTCTGAAAACAAACAATGCTCAGAAGCAATTCTGACTCAAGGGGGCAATGCTGTCTTTTCATGTTATCCCATATGCCCTCTTCAAGAAAATAATTAAATCACAATTTTGGTTTAACGCGTAGTAGGATTTCGCGACCAATATGATCCATAATGGAGGCTTTTAGGTTAGGTCGCATAAATATAAACTGACTAACCTCTGACGGGAGGATACTCTTCTTCAAACAAGAAATTGGCATGTTTTATTTACGTGACAAACCTTACTAATTGACTGTGACGGATGGTGGCGTGTTTAACGACACATTTAGATTTACGTGATCTAACCCAAAAACCTCAATAATGAATCACAATTTTCGTTGTAAGGATTATGCAGAATTGCTCATCTTTTATCACCCAAGGTACCCCAGGCGCTAGTTAGAGATATAAAAACTCAGCACAAACCTTCTTTGAAAGAGACGGAAAACAAAATGACTAAACCAAGACAAAAAACAATCCCTTGATTCAATGAAATTGTTGCCGTGAATCAAAATAATTATTCAAATATCCGGCGGGAGGAGGGGGTATCGCACTTATGTAATAATCACTTATCGATGTATCTTGCCAATCGGATCCTCCTCTTTGTTTTACTGGGGCAGAGGCCCCGTAACCCATAACATGACAAAAGTCGTGTTTTGAAACCCGTGTCTATGTCATATGAAGTTTTGGCAAATATTTAACAACAGCATTGCACAAACGCGTCTCACTTAGGCTGTCTCCTACGGTCGCAAACACGAATGACGCAACCAAAACCAGCCCCCACTACCCCATACCCCCCGGTGTTGTTGTTGTATCTCCCGGACAAAGAGCAGCTCAATGCCGCCACGTCGAGAAATCTACTCAAGGCAGCGACGGGCGGTTGCGTGGTTGTCTAGGAATCTGTCGGTTTGGTCTTCGGGAGGGGCTCGGTGGAGCACGGCCTGGCTCACGTGGCCACCCACAAAACCAGGGGCTCACAAAGTGGGGGGGGGGGGGGACACACGATGATGACATGGCCCAGTGGTCGGTGGAGCAGCACAGCTACCGCCCTGGTTAATACCGCGCCGAGAGTGTCAGCCGCGTGAATACCCAACGCACGTAATCCAACAATCCCCATTGAGAGAATGTAGGGTTTTATAAATACTTTTTTTTCAAACATTTGTACGTGTAGAGCCCCTTATGGCAATGCCCTACGGGGTGAGGGCCTCCACACACAGTGTGGATCAATGGGGTTTGTTTGCTTGGCCATACTTCACCATTTTGGTCAGTGAGGTTTGGTGAAGACGTGGAGCATAAGATGCAGGAATATAAAAGCACGGGACAACGATTGTTTTGTTTGTTCTACACGACCCTCTGCTGCTCACAACATGGCCCTGAAGCAGCCTATGACGACCTGTTTATAGTGCATGGTGGTCGCCCAGCCAAGCACTACCCAGGTTAAACTCTGCATAGCTTCTGAGATCTTATGAAATCGGCCGCATTCCATGTGATTTAGTCACAGGCAAACTTAGGCAAACATTTAGCACATTCACAAGTTCAACATAACACATTCACGCACGTATTAATACGAATGGAACTCAATTTCCACGTAACCCACTTCGTTTGTGTATATTTTATGAAATTGTCACAAATTAACGCCGAACGTGATGGCGACATCCGTGTTTTGAAGGCAAGAATTGGAGGGTTGCACATTTATGAAAACTCCACAACACGCTGGGTTGTGACGTGGCCTGGAGATGGAAGTACGGCGAATCGAGTTGTGAACCCTTCTGCCATTAACCTTTGAGCGTTTTGCCCTTGTTTTCGTGTGTTTTTCTTCTTCTGCGTAAGTCAGTTTTCCCCTACCTGCAATATACTCCTCATAATAATAATAATAATAAAGGGACTGGCCAAACATCCCAAATGAGAAGCCTCCTGAAAAAGAGCATTGAGACTCAGTGAGGATCTCCTGGGAAAAAAACGACATCGACAGTTTCAAGTGAGAAACCTTTTCAGGCAAGCAAGCCCTGAGTAATGATACTGAAACGTATGTATCTCAATGTCTGATCAGTGGACTTATTTTACCCTTAGGCGAGCGTATCTTCTTATTGACTATAGCATCCTTATGAAGGCATTCCACTGTCCTTCCTTTCTCTAACGTCATCAGTCAAGCATGATATTATACTGGTAGGAACCTCCTCGTTACACCAGCCCACAGGGGATTATTGTGTCCGTCCGTCCGTCGTGCATCCAAAAATGGGAGGGGTGGGGCTGGGTGGAGAGGGGGGGTGGGGAGGTGCTGGGTGGGGAGGGGCTGGTCACCCCGTGGTGCTCTTATAAAACTCACAGTCGGCCATATTTGCGGAATACACCACGCCGCCGTTGACCCTGGCCATTGACCGAGCAACCCAACGTTCCTACCAGCTCCCTCCGCAGGAATGTGTTTTGAACATAAACACAAGTTTCATGCGATCGTTCTTTTGCATCCTCCTCGTTGCTTGTGAGATCATTAGATGGTGCTTGTCTGTGCCATAAGCCTGACATTTAAAATGTAACAAAACATATCTAATTGTATATGTTATTTATAAATATATACCATCGCTTGCCCTTTCGCCAGTTTTATTCCCAATCGGTGCTCATGGAATGAGGCCATGAGATGAAGCGTTCATTGAGAGCTCCTGCAGATCAGTGCCGGCCTCTGTTAAAGAGCAGCCCCCAAGGAGGAGATCTCTTCGAGTGGCTTCTGAGATCCCTTCAAGTAACACATTTGAAGCACGCACTCGGGACAAAGACAAAGATCCCTTGTGTAGCCTTGACATACTTTTGGGGCAAGTATTGTTAGTGAGCACCACCTACGAAGGCCGGGAAGGCACACAGGAGGGGGGGGTGGGTGGCCAGCACCACGCCCGGCCGCCTTTGTCTCCCGAGTGGAAATATTGATTTACACACTGCACCAGGTACTCATGGTTTTTTTTCAGTTTCCTTTATTAGGTATAGCCCTGTGAGCCATTCGGCTCTTGAATCGGGTGCAACCGCAACAAACAAAAAACAAGAAAACATCTTAAAGTGACTATTTGAGGCTGAGTCGACCTAGGAAAGGCCCAGGACCGGATAATCGTCACCGGTGTTGGCCGTGAGCGGGAATCGAACTCGGGTCGCCAGGTTCATAACGCGGCGCGCTGCCACTCCCGCCGCCCACACTACGGCAGAGAAACGTCACATGGCAAAGGCTGGAATTTTGCCAAAATGAAGTTTGACCCCGCAATTTTTTTCATGCGATGCTTGCAGTCATTTGTAACTTGGCCGAGACCATCGACTCACTCTGTGACACTTGAGAGGTCGGTTTAATCACAGGTGACTGCCCGGGTTTAAAAGCAGGATTCTTGCCCGGTGCCGGCTCTACGCTCCGACTGACCCCTGAGCCTTGGGACCACCTCTGAGACTGCGCTACGTTATTTAAATTGTTGTGTTTTTTGCTTTGCCTGAGCCGCCCTGGGGCTATAGACGAGATGCTTGAGCCACGGATCCCAAGGAGGCTGCCAGTCAACCCAAAAGACGTTTGCCACATGCCTATTTTAAATCGTGACAACATAAATCTGAGAAATGAACCGTACATCTTTCTCATAAATCTCGAAAGTTCTCATTTTACATCTCTAAAAGCTCGTGTTTACTTAGCTGCGAAGTACAAACATGTCGGTTGTGTGTTTTTTGCACACGTGCTAACATGAACACAAACATTCAAATTCTCGCACACTCTGGGGTGGTACTGAATTACTAACCTTGACATTTTTGGTAAAATACTGCTTGCGTCGGGTTTTTTTTCTTCCGATTGCGCAATGTAGCTCTTTCCGATTCGTTTTTTTGTGCGTTGTACTGCATGTATATATGTATGTTGAACCTCTTTCGCACCGTACGTAGTCAACCGTGATCATCAGTGGTACTGCGTCTTGTTTCGCATGATGTCCTCTGTTTTGACTGTTGTCACTACGGGGTAAGACGACTGTTGTTTTATACGCGGGAGGAGGACGAGGACTTGATTAAGAATGAAATGTTGTTTAGCCAAGTGGATTTCCTGCTGTGTGGGGCTGTAGCATTTTAGCAAAATCTCGGACCAGGCACAAGAATGTGTGTGCTTGTTATGCTTCAGCACAGCTGTAACTAAACTTGCTTGAGGATTTGCCTCCTACGCTTGTTACAATTCGTCGCACATTTTAACACAAGCTTCTGATAATCCCAGATTTCCAAGAACCAACGTCTTCTAAAAACATAATTCCGTGAAAGTTGATTTATTATATAATACGACTGTAATAAGCGTTCGACTCTATCTGATATACTGTCGTGTATTAGGCTTAAATGTGCTGTTTATGTGACTGCAGCGCACATAAACTAAGTCGACAAGTACATTTTCATTGGATCATTTACCATACTCCATAAACATCCCATGCGTAGCTGTTCGCAGCTAACTATAGCCTGTACTGCGTCAATGAATACACATTTTGTTTATATGCACATGCAATTAAATGCGTTCACAAGAATTATACTTCTCATTGTATACATATTTTGCCTCGTCTAAGTTTAGATATATTTGTTTTATTTGCGCCTTTCAAAAGGGAAAACAAATATTGGCCTTCTATAATTCATAATCATCATCATCAGCAGCACCAGCAGGAGGCCATTCTGTATCGACTAACGGATGGAAGGCCTCTGCATCTCATTGCAATCACTCGCGATACCACAGTGCTGTATGATACCCATCTCACCCCAGCACGTGCATCGAATCTTCTTCTTCTTACTCCACCTCTGCTCCACCTCGACCGAGGTTTCGCACTGGTTTAAGGGATGTGCACAATCACGTGTGTGGGTTTCTGAATGAAAACAAATGATCAAGTGATGTCCATTTCTTTCGGTGTTCCTTGGAACTCGTTGCCCTTCGAGGTCAGGACTTTCGAGACAATTATAAATCTTAAAACCTCGACTAAAAACGTATCCGCTTCACGTGGCTTTATCTCTGAGACACAAATCTTCAAATCGAGACTAAAAACGTATCAGTTCAAAATGGCTTTATCTCTGAGACACAAATCTTCAAATCTCGACTAAAAACTTATCCGTTTAAAATGGCTTTATCTTTGAGACACAAACCTTAAAACCTCGACCTAAAAACTTGTCCGTTTCAAATTGCTTTATCTCTGAGACACAAACTTTCAAATCTCGACTAAAAACGTACCCGTTTAAAATGGCTTCATCTCTTTAGTTAATCCATCTTTCTCACTTCTTCTTTACTTGGTTGTTGTGAACTATTTTCCGCCTTTCCATGCAGCGTCATTAGAAAACAAGCAGTGAATGAGTGGCCACACACTCCGACAACATAGCTCCCGTGGTTCACACTGCAAGGGGACCCAGGCCAATGTGGGCATTTTGGCCTGTGGCGCAATTTGATACCCAAAATGTGTGGCCTGGGTATGCTTTTAGGTCCATATGTGTGCATTTTAGGAGCGGTAACGGAACCCAAGCATGGAGGCCAATTGTTAGATCCTCAAAGTTGGTATCGTATTCTATCGCTTTAAAAGTGACACAATTTTACATTGGACCGTATCTGACGTCAGCCTCTTTTCCGCCGAAATTAAAGTCAGTTTTACATTGAGCCTTCCCCTAAATCACCATCAGCCATGATCAAACCGCTGCTGGACTAAGGCCTTTCCAGGTCATCGCCATCTCTCACGGTGTCGCAATGCAACAATCTATCTACGGGCCTACACATGAGCTGATGTCATTGTTCCATCTCTGTAGGAGATGCTCTCTCATGCGTGTTTCCCCCTATTGGTGCCACTCAATCATTAGTATCGCCCACCGGCCATCATCTTGTCGAGCAACAGGTCCTTCCCCAAGCCCGTGTACTTCACTTAACAGCCACTCTGATGACAACCGAGTTATAGCTTCAATAAAAAAAAAGCAATCCATGGGCGCGGACGATTTGCAGTACGAAGTACGAATTCAAATATGAAAATGACGAGGAAATCCACCGCAACAGAAACATTACACGGTGCTACTGACTTCATTTGGGCATTACAATACACAAGGGAGTAATTTATTTCACGACAGGCTGGACACAGTTCAGCGTTTGTCATCATTACTGCTGCTCTGAAAAGTGGTAACATGACAAACCCAGTTTCCGCAATCATCTCGATTTTCTGCAGGGGACATGATCATTGCAGTGGGTGGCTTTGTTATTCCCTTCAGAAGACCTTTATTTGTATCCAATAGTGCGGTGAAAACAACATTTCTATAACGTTGTAAAATTGTTGTCCAAGCTGCTTGCACCATGCTTGTGGTTTAAAACCTGTCATGTTGTTCTGGAGTTGCTTGTATTCTGCCGACTACAAGTATTACTTGGAGCACAAACATCGCGTCGAGTTATTGAAGGGAAAATTAACCGTGAAATCGTTACAGGAAACTAATCATAAAACCAGTGTCTGCAGTTTATGAAATTACTTTTCATGGAATAATGGTTGTGGTGGAGTGACTCACCCCACCACAGCTATGATTTTAGGAATCAATGTGTTTCATTTCGCATATTTTATGCAATGGGTTGGCATCACACCTATAGCCTGCCACTCGTGGCACCACCACATGAAAAACATAAGAGCATGAATAGACTCACAACCATGATTCATAATTCATGGAATGCTTGGAGGGTGGGGGGGGGGTGTTGCTCATGTCAATATTCCAGCCAAAAATGATTGGTTTTAAGTAAATATTCACGTGCATCTTGGACACTTAATGCACTTGCGCATGTTGAACACTTCAACATTTCAATGCAAGGCTCAATTGCAATGTAAAACTACACAGTATGACTGCTATTCCAATACCTGTATACAGTTGCTCGCATATTAAAGACATGTAATATTGAATTAAAATAGAAATGATTAGAGTTTTTATCATATTGGGAAAACACGGTTAAAATATTAACGTTTTATGATACTAAGCCAACATAAGTTATTTTGGTCCACAATAACATATTTGGCAGATATGTGACAACCAATCTATGGTTGTAATGCCACATAACCTTTAATACACTGGTATTGTCGTTTTGTGTGAGATGTGAAAACACGTCTCATCGGCAATATCAAAAGTGTGGTGAAGTCTGATGATGCTGCAGGTTTGTGCCGAAATAATTTAAAATATATTTTAAAGCTAACTTATCTTGAGGTACATGAGGGACTTAATAAGTGTCAACCGCGTGACATGAAGTGAATACGCAAAGTTAAACGTTTCTTGAAGCATACAATTACTCTTTGTAAATCCCATGAAGCCCTTACCTGAAATCACAACACCGTCTCCTATTGTTTACCACGTGGGAATTAAAGGCCAAACTGTTTATATATACGTCAGCCCTGTTCCTGGTCGACTCTGCTACGTGCATAGAGGCTGGAGGTAATATAGAATTGTCGTTCAAAAGTCCAAAAGGTGCACAGTAAATGCAAAGTAGGCCAGACTACCGGATTTAAGTGGCAGAAAATTGAACCTTTAGACTTTTGTGCGGTGAAGATTCATAGGGGCTGGCTGGCTTGTTGTTGATTCCTGAACACAAACCAAAATATTCCTTCGAAAATGTTGGTCAAGGATTTTCTCCAATTGTTGCCAGACAGCGCCACCTTGTGTTCACAATTCCACGTGGCGATAATATAATTGCAAAACAATGTTTACGGCTCTGCATTCATAATTGGATGTCTCTTTTAGAGGATAGCTACAAAAAACAGGCACCTAGATATCAAAACAGAACTTTATTATAAACAAAAATTGTACCTAAACACAAATTGTTCAAATACCAACATTGTGCTTGAAATTAAATACGTACTTAACAAACTATAAAGCCAATATTAAAGTGGCCATTTAACACTCGCAATTGGTATGTGTGACAATTACCGGCACTATTCAGTTGTAACTTTAAAAAATGTAAGATTTACAAAATAAGCGGAACTCGTGGATGAAAGTTTTCGGGAATGAGAGAAAGGCATTCAATGCGAAGCGGCACACTGCTACAATGCAAGCCAAACGCTGCAGTATGTTAGTGCATATTCTATTAGTGCTGTGCTTCTCAGAGAGTGGTCCGCGGAGCTGTGATGCAAAATGATCCTGATGGCGGATACCCCAGGGTACCAAATAATACAAACTGGCCGAGGCAATTCAAGCTTTTATTTCTGGGACACTTTTTTTTCTAGGAGTGTTACTCAACTCCGCGACTGGGGTGCCAATCAATCCGAAATCAGTGCCACTCCGCGATGTCGGAACGCCGAACATTCGCATAAAAAAATCTAAAAATTCTACTTTTAATAGTGCATCGTGAGTACAGCTCGTCGAGATGAGTCGATTGCCGCATCGCCGACCATCAGCAGACTAAAGATGACTGCATCACGGACATCATGCGAGAGCCGAGGTACTGTGGTTCCCCGGGGTACCACCATAAGGTTCACGTGTAGATTGATCCGGAAATAATGACGATGTTTATACCTTTTGTTTCGGACATGAATTAATATTTTACTAATGTTATTGAAAAAAAACTAAGTTAGGTAAACTACCCTGCTTAAACTACCGTACTGGACATGTGAAAATGAGCTTTATATCTCATCGGATTCTTACAGTAAAAATACATATTCTGATTCTGATTATTTTAAATGCCCCCCCCCCCCAAAAAAAAACTTTACAGCTATAAAACAAAACTTTTTAAGTTCCGATAGTATGAATAATTGCACAAGTGGTATTTAGAGAGAGAAGTGAACGCGTTGTCACCAGGGGTGTGGGGGTTGAGAAACACTGAATTAGAACTATTCACTATTGGTGGGGGTTTCGGTGATTATATATATTTAATGTTAGATAAGCACAAACTACTTTTCACTGGTGAACGTACGCATTTTACACCATTTAAGAGGTATTTACTTTACCTGTACTTGTTAAGAAAATGTTTATTGTGTGATCAACCAACCAACCCTCTCCTTTCAGCACTGTGAAGGAGAGAGTTGGTGGATCACACAAATGTTGTGAAACTCCTCTTCCATAAGCGTCGAGTTGATGTCATATCCTGGCTTGCCAGGAGGAGGCGGCACACAAATGTTGCGAAACTAATTTCAGCCCGTTCCGTTTGGGATCGAGTGTTACTCCCTCACATGCCTGGGTTTTCTGCAGGTGCTCCAGTCTCCTCCCGCGTGTATAAGCGCGTATCAATTGGCTGATAACACCTTAATATATAGAGGACTGCAGAGCTTTGCGGAGAAAATTGCCACCTGGCTGCCTTCCCCACTTGTCTGTGGTTCCTCACGCCACAGGGTAATTCTCTCTCTTCGGCACATCACAAGGTGAAATCATTGTTGTTATGAGTAGGTGATTATTTTTCATCTTTGAAAATGTAAAACGTCACTCGATTTGCACATTTACAGTGTGACATTGATTTACAACGTATTTCAAATTCCATTGATAATGGCAGAATTTGTGATTTGATCACAGAAACCCCACTAAATAACGTGCACAATCTTGATAGGGTGTAAAAGTTAAATGAAATCAACATACAACAAAATTGCATAGGCGTTTAGTTCATGAGTACAGTGTCTAAGAGCACAAGTTATGCTGTTAAATTACCTATTAAATGTGTTAAAAGTCTTTGGTATATGCAACACTACTTGATGAAATATGCATACATTTATGAAGATGTAAATAATTTCAATTCGTGACATAATAAACATTAGCAACAACATGTTAGAATGCATGCGAAAACAAACATAAGCATAAAAATCAACACGCAAAACTGATTTGAATTTTCTGTGGATTATGGGTCCCATATTTAAAAAAAATCACCTTTATGCAATTTAATTATGACTTATAATGGTTTTCATAGCGGCATTAAGCACGAGACTTTGTAAAACATGCACTGGGTACTCTATAGTAAATCAAACATCTCATTTGCATTCACCATGCCACTCAAGTAATAATGTCATAATACCGAACGCTAATTTACTTGAATCTTCCTCTTTCGTAAGGCCGACCTAAATACGGAGCAACGTGTACAACTTATCGTGACTTCAATCGTAAACTTAAACGACGCTAGCTCTGAGGCTATCCAGGAGGTCCCAGTTAAACCTGTATGGGGGGTTTGAACCCGGGCTTGAGCCCGACTCGGCAGCCTGGCTCGACTGCTGCTCGCTCTCTGCGCCGCCCTGCGCCGCCTCGCTGTGCTCCGAGCCCAGCGACACGCTGCGCGGTGGCATGCTGGCCGGGGCGAGCGAGCGCGTGGCGGCGAGCTCGTCCGTCGTGGCGGCCGGGTCTGCCCAGCTCGTGGGCTGCACGCCAGGGTCCGATTCCTGCGAGACGTAAAACGGTGAAGGTCAACGCTGGTGAAGGTGCAGCCATCCAATTTAGACCACTGGCGCCACTGCTGGTGCTGGCAGAAGGGCCTTTTTTAAAATCCTTTATATTAAGTTCACTTGCTTGCTTGCTTGCGCGCTTACGACCGTGCAAATCTTTCGGTCGTTTTTTAACCCACTTCCCGTGATCCAATCGAGCTGACATTTTGCACACAGACTCGTTGTGCGTGACAATTTATTTTCGTGAATTTTTTTTTCCAAAATTTGACACTTTTTAGGCAATTTTTTTTTATATTTAATTACCAATTGCTTAATGGTGGCAGGCACTCATCTGTCCCATAGGTGGCAGCCATCTCAAGCCAGAGGACGAGAGGACTCTAACCGCCACGCATATAAAGGATTTATAGTGACAAACTTTGTTTTTACGGGTTAATTTTTTATTGGGTGCAATTGTGAACAGCGGCCATATCAGACATGATGAGTACATCCAATCGGCATTCATCATTGGTTCACTGCAGCTCAAAGACTCACTCCCACACGGCGTGCGGTGAAGTTAGGAGATGTACCATGTGCGCTTGGAATTTGAAGGCCTGAAGACCAGAATCAATGATCTCGCAGACAGTGTGTTCATTAGGGAGGCAGTTCCATATCCGGACAGAAGAGTGAAGGAGAGAGCTTCTGTCCAGGGGGCATGTTCTGTCAACTGGGGGGGGGGGCATGGGCGTGGCTTGGCAGGGTTGTGCATAATCAGATGGCACGGCGTGTTTTTCATAGGGGGGTAGAAGCATGCCCTGAGGCATGGAGAGAGCTCCAAAGAGCCTCTAGAGTGGGTATTTTAGCCCACGTTTCCACTCTCGCCGATTGACTGTGGTCTACCCATATATACAGCGAGATTGACAGAGGCTGGGCGAGATTTAAGAAATTGCCCATTATGTCAACTGCTGCACGACATTCACAGGCGATTCATTTATCGAGAGGGTAATATCTGAATGTGGAGGGGGACCGTTATGATGCTGCTGCGATGGCAAATATTTTGTGCATCTGTACCGTGGACGTGAGGCGACCAGTGATACCACAAGCCCTCCTGATCGCCTGAATCCAGTCCCACATGTCGTTGGGGCTATCGGCCTGCGGAGCGAGAGAGGACACGTCACTGACACATCGCAGTCTCTCCAGGTCTGTGCAACATGGGATGTTAATAAAGCCGTAGCTTCTGCGTCCGGTGTTCTTCCAGTGGTACGGTAAAGCCCAAGGTAAGCCACTCCGTGTGGTGAGATTAGACATGCAGGATATTCTGACACGTGGACTCCTTTACGACTTATTTACAGAAGACTGAAGACCCCACACATGTGGCAGTGTCCATGCTGTGTACTTGGGCTGGAACGTTATTCACTTATATTAATATAAATTCTTAAGCTCACAATGCAAGCATCAAATTGTGTGCAATATTTGCTTCTATTTGTATTGTATGCAATGGGTCCATGTCACGCTGCAGCCACTAGAAGCACTACCATTTACCACAATGTGAACATAGTTAATTATTTAAATCAATTGCAACATCTCGCTGTGGAAACTAATGTAAGACACGATTTTTTTTTCTAGAAGTGGGGAAGAGGTGGTCAAAATACCGACGAGAGGGACTCCCCACAACCCCCTGTAGTGGAGGCCCTTCCGCCAGCAGTGCCGTAAGCGAGTCATTACAGGGCTGCACCTTTACCTTTAATTTTCCGAGGCTTCTCCAGCAAAACCCTTTCCCCCAGTCAGTATTTTAACACCAGAGCCACAGTGCTGATGACCGGCACAGCAGTGCTGACGGGTGCTGCTGTGGTGGTGAGATGTTAACTCCCTCGCCTGGTATACAGCAGGTCGTGGGTTCGATCTCGACCTTGACGCCTGTATATTTGGAGTTTGCATATTCTCCCCGTGGTCACGTGGATTTTTCTCCGGGTCCTCCGGTTTTTCCTTCCACATTTAAAAATCAACATGCGTTGGCTGCTACAAATGTCAACATAAGCCAACTTCATTGGGCTATCAATTGTGGCCAGGTCGCTTCTGAAAAAGAGCTATGCAGCTTCGTGGGCCTGACCTGGTACAATAAAAAAAAATGTTTATTAGTTTAGAGCTGCTGCCTCTCACCTGCACATAGAAGGTCCTGGATGAAGTGACAACTTGAAATAGATTGTCCCGCATCATCTGCTCTCTGTTGAGACACAGGCAGGTGCAGTCATTGCAGATTTTGCCGTGTGTCTGCACAATACTCCTGCTTGTGCCACACAGCTAGATAGGACATTTCAATTGTTTCTAACTTGAAAGTATAAAACACACTTTGTTTGATACTCTCAAGTAACACATTGGGGCGCCGCGGTGGTGAGATGTTGACTACCTCGCCTGATCGCAGTAAAAAATATATAATAAAATGATATTTCAGGGAAACAGCTCTAACATGTTACACAGTATACGGCATATATACTACTTATCAATGGTTTATTTACTTCTCGACATATAATGGAAGCTTATTCACTATCAATTGAACCCTCTTTGCTAGAAGAAGAAAAAAACAAATCCATATTTCTTGGGGCACCCACGGCACAAACTCTGAAGAAAGACGAGTTCACAAAAACATCACGAGACAGAGTTGATACTGAATGTGGGTGTATACATTCAGTCAGTGATCGTATACAACTACAAACCCATTTTCTTTGTTCACACATTACAGCTAACAATATAGGGCTTATACTAAATGGAAGCTCCTGGCATCTAGTAGTGACATCCAAAAATGTCCATTCACCAACGATAATTTATTTTTATTTTACAAAATCACAATTAACACATTTAGCATTTTAGGCTCTCGCAAAAAACAAATGGGCAGAATGTGCTACGTGATGGCGCCGTACACTGCTGGCGCGGGGAAACACTAGCGCAAGCGAGACGTGCCGAGCACACGGCAGGGCGCACCACGGATAACAACGCGACTCCCGCTACGAATACGTCGAAGGAAACAACGAAGGCAAGCACTTCGGCAATAAGCGGATTTCAGAACCGTGCATGCCGCCTATGTCGCACTGGGCAACGTGTAGGGTTTTTTTTTTTTACGATTCAGCGTGTAAATTCCAAATGGTGTGTAAACTCGCACTTGAGTGCGTAAACTCCACATGGCCAAACTAAAGCAACTTGTTGACGATGCTGAGAGTGAGTGGGAGAAACGTCCCAAGTGATTGCTGCGTGGCTGTCTTGCTTTGGCTTGTGCTGCTACACCACCATGAATGCACGTTCCTTATTTTTTTCATTCTTATTTTGTTTCGGCGTACATTAAGTGTAGGCACGTCTGCTGAATTCTAGACTTGAAGCTTTCGTGACTGCAAGGATCCATACTCTTAGGTTTTTTTCGGTAAAGTCACGTAGGTAAAAAATTAAATTAAAATTAATAAAAGTAATAATAGAAATAAAATAATAAAATTTTTAAAGAAATGCTTTTTTTCTTATTTTTATTATTTTATTATGTTATTTCTATTATTACTTTTATTAATTTTAATTTTATTTTTTACCTACGTGACTTTACCGAAAAAACCTAAGAGTACGTCTGCTGAACTTATTTCGCAACCGTGCTCAGTGTACATTCTAACCTTACGCAATAGCATTCACAATTCATCATATCACGTGGATTAAAATGTTAGATTGCTTCCGCTCCTGAATGGAATAGCAAACACTGTCAACATACACACGATTTAAATCAACAATTGGCAGTAAGGAGGATTCTGTTAATCGGGCACGTACGTCCTTGCTTTTCTAATCAGGAAATGTGTAAAAGTGTTTTTTTTTACAAATACCAGTAACATCTGCTATATAAATAATGTCAGCAGAAATGCTATGCATGCTCTTGCACAATAATGTTGTACAGACGACCATAACTGAGGCTATTTTTGTTTAAAGCTGCCTTGTGCTACATGTGCCTGTTTATGAAAAACAATAACATTTTAAACTTAAAACGGATTGTGACACTTTAACATATACAATTGCATTGCAAAAATCTAAATTTACCCACTCCCTTCAAAATCGGTTTGCTTTAATTGCTCTGAGGACTGCTCCATGTAACATCTGTTGGGCATTCGATATCATCCAATAGCATTTCTCCGTGACAATAATGACGATAAAATTATCAGTGCTCGTTAGGGAGCTAAAATCATCCAGCAGGCCGCCCCGGTTATCACTGCAGTGTGAATTGGCCATAAAGTATGGTGCCGTCTGCTTTACCAGTGGACGTTAAAGGTCGTCCGACGGCTTTCGAAAAGTGTAGGCCCATCGCCTGCCCGCGTCATGGTCCAAAGTTGTAAATATTCAACAAAATTACCTGCAAATAACTCAACTGGGGACTGCACATCTCAACATCACCTCCTACCTTGAAAGCACCGCAACCGATGTACGTGAAACATAGCGCTGTCATGATGATCTTGAACTCACGATGCAGCGCGAATAGCAAATGCACAACATTATTAGTATTCTTTTTAAAAAGATCGGTACAAGTAGTTCCTGTGCCATTTGAAATGTTTTCAATGCTCTTGTGATACTCACCCAAGCTCACACTGCTTTACATTCTTCACATCCTTCAGATGAATCAACCTCAGGGGTTCCTTATCCTAAAAGTAGAACAGATAAAATTAAATGTGTTCGCGCGCCGCTGGTTTTACGAAAACAACAAATGAGTTATTCTACTATCAGAGTACTTCTTCTGTATCCTGAGCTGCGATAAACTACGTGGTCTAAAACATGTGATGCAACTCGTATTTATGCGTCATTAAATCATGTTATTCATATTCACGTGTTTTATATATAGTTGTGTTTAAATGCAATAGAAAGTATTTCACGTTTTAAAAACGTCCTGAAATGTAAGCATAATGTAGCTTTCAGGAATGTCCCTACCCATATTTTCTAATATGCTTTAAGAAAAAAAATCAAAACATTTTTACATAAAACATCTAAGCATTATAATGGAATAAAACTCAATACATTGCTTCTCAACTATACGTTTACACAATGCACACGTATTTTTTTTAAATACATTGATTTCCAAAAATTATGTAGTACTATCCCTAAAACTATTATTAAATCTTCTACAGAGAACTCCCAATTGCAGAATAAAAATCATCCCACAAACCACATGACCTTAAGCATGTGGCCTTAATGAGGAAGAGCATACACCAAACACACCTGCAGGTTTGTATCAAAATCGTTCACATAAGGTGAAAGTAAATTTGTCTTGGGGATACATAGTCTACTTTCTAAGTGTTAAAATATCAAATTTAAGTAGCTCATAAAACTTGATTGTAATTATTACATGCTTTTATTTAACTCATTCTGTCGGTTGTTGTCGTTGTTGTTTTTGTATCCACAAATCTTGTAACTCAATTTTAACTCACTTCTCAATGTGGTATCGACTGCAAACTTGGTATACTTATGTCATACTGATGACAACACTATATATTCTATCATAAAAAATAAAATAAAACATATATTTTTAAACATTATTTTTTATATGTTATGTTTCGGCTTGGGTCTAATTGTCCACAGTCAACTGACGTTGGCTGTAATTGGCCACGGTCCCCTACGTTATGGCAAGCTTCGGGGCCACTTCCTGGAGTCGTGGAGTTCTTCCACTACTAGTACCGTACATTTCATTAAAGCGTGTTTTTAAAAAAAATTGTTTTTAATATTACTTATTTTTGTTTCACCTCAGGAAAGTGAGCATTGCACGTGACCCATTATGTTTATTCCACGTAAGATAAAGGTCATAAAGTTGGCTGCAGGTAACAGCGTTCACATTTTGCAAGGAGGTAAAAGGTCACGGTCGTGGAATAATAACCCGCATAGCAGTTTTTAAAATTACATTTAAATTATCAGAACGTTGAACTGCATTTACTGCACTGTATAGGCCATACTGCTCGGCTTAAGTGGCAAATATGGAACCTCTGGAGTTTTGATTTCTTTCCAAAATCTGTTACAATCTCAGTGGGAAGATTCCCTGATGTGCAATAATAATAACAATGCCCTTTATGTCAGCGGTCTCAAGACCCCCTTTCCACAAAAGTATTGCAATGGTATGTTTGGGAACTGGAATACCCAGAGGAAACCCTTGCAAATGTAGCGACACTGAAAACGCCACACAGATGCATGCAATGCATTGCCATACGGCCATCTCCTGGGCCACCTCACTGCCCCGGCTGTCTCCCATCTGAGTAGCAACCAGACTCAACCCTGCTGGTCCTCCGTGATCTGACAAGATTGGGTGAATTCACTTTGATCTTGAGCAAGAATGCCACAACACACCTGCTCAGATTTGTAGTAACTCAACGAATGCTCACTGAGAACAAAGAACCTTCTCCTCCAGGTCTTCATCTGCGAACGAGAGCCGCACGGAAGAGTGAATTGGCGGGAATCAGCACTGCAGTAACACAAGAATAGTGTCTGGCCTTGCGTGCTCGCTATGTTTATAGCCAATGCTAACCAGTGCTCATGACTGAAAACAACGCTTCAAATGTGACTCGACAATTTAGAAGCAAAACAAAAGCACGCACTGCAATGAATCAACAGAATCTTTCAGGAATGGTCTAGTACATGTCAATTCACTGCTGGATGACGGAATTTACATGCCGTGTGATTCATGGGAGGGCTATTTGACCACACTCTGCCACAATGTTCAGTGCAGGTCGATGAACGTGGAGAGTGTCAGACCCGGGAATATATAATTGCATGACAACAATGTGTTTTGCCGCACCGGCCGCCACGTAGCAGTGCAGCCTATAACACGTGTTTGATGTATCATAGTCACCCATCCAATCACTATCAAGGCTCGAACCTGCTTATTTGCTGAGATATGATGGGATTGGGTGCATTTAGGGTTATTTGGTGGTTTGGTCATAGATGAAATTGCATAACATACATATCCATGGTCATAGGATAATCGGCGGTTTTTGTAAAAATAAAACCAAGGACGCTCTTAAACACAGCAATTAAAAATATTACATTAAATATTCTCGAATATACATTCCCTAGCACGAACACATTCGAAAGAACAAGTTTCACAGCACGCACGCTCCCATGCGTCGAAACGCACCCAATGCACGTGTTATGTTTGGCCGTCAATAAAGCACACATGCGGTGCACAACGACAACAACACAGCCGTTCGAAAATAATACATTCAATGCAAGTGGAGAGCTGAAAAAAAATAACACGTGGCACCTGACCGATTTCATCCCCCTTGCCAAAATGAATTACAATCAGATGCTTTAAAACAACAGTTTTTTTTATTTTCTTGCTGTGGATTTCACACCTGATGATGATTGCTTGTGTTGCAGTCGAAACGTCGTCAGAATTGTATTGTTTGATATTTTTATTATTTTATTATTTCCCTTCTACGTAACTTTACCGAAAGAACCAAGATACAACTGTGTTTCTCGTGTATTGTTGTTGCAACGGTAAGATACACCGGTTAACTGGTGTGCAAACAAAAAAACAAGCTTTGGCCTTGAAACAGAATTGTTTTTCTTGTACGGCCTTAGCAGGTGTGTGTGTGTTGCTTAATACCACTGCTCCTAGCTTGACACAGTATCCCGACTTTATGGCCGGGAGGGAGGAGGCTGAGTTACGGTTCCTCCTTCCGTGACCGCGGTCTGTGGATTCCTGTGACTCATCCTCCTACAAACACACAAGTGCAATGAAAAACACCTCGACTCATCAACAGAGAAACAGCTGGCCTGTTTTCTGTACGGTTTTTTTCCATTCGTGTTTCATAGATACTTTTACATGTGTTTGTATTTAGAGTATATGCGCGCGTGTGTTTGTGTGTGTGGAGTGTAAGAAGACCGCCTCGAGTAAGACTGATTGCGAAAATAGTTGCATGCTCTCTGTTTCTGTGCCAATTTTTCATTCATGGTCATGTTTTAAAGTAGAACCTTGTACCTTTGTCTGGACAGGAAGTTATACAATATGTTGGTAATATTCTCAAGATGTCATTTATGCATTTACAGCAGTTTATAAACATACAGTAGAGTGCTGCAATAAGCTACTGAGGTTTGAGATATGAACACATTTTTCCACACTCATGTGTATGCCTTTATTTTTCGCATACAATTTTTGATGAACAACTTTAAATGTGAAAAGCCTACTCCTGCTTCGTATTTCTTACACAAGTTACACAATCTAAGGCGCAGACGACCATTTCCATTTATATGTATTAGGCGCCTTGGTTTGTGTGAGCTTGTAAAATTGTGAGACCTTGGAGGAGATTAACATTTTTAACAGGCTACATGGTTGGACCAAAGATAAATGATCGGTGCTAAAGTCATGCACGATGTGAAGGTTGAATAAAAAGAAAATAATTGTTGTAAGGATACAACTGGATAGCCAACAAGGGACGTTTGTGCATCTTCGGGACATTACTGAAGGTGGATCTAAATGAGGAAATTAACACAGAGCAACTTATCATTGTACCTAAAGCAAAAAGAGGTTTCAGATGAGCGCATGTTACTTGCTCCGATACATGGATCATAGTCACGGACAAGAACAAAGAATGTTTTTTTTTACTAAAAACGTGAAAAGTGGGCAAAGTAGCTCGGCTGGAAATTCCACCGAGAAACAGAAAAGGGAATGAATGGATCAGAGAGCAAAAGTAAATTCGAAACATCAAATAGACTTTGAAGAGAAGTCGGCTTGGCCAGGACACATCCCGAGAGAGGAAGATTGCCGATGGACGAGACTTCATGACGTAACATCAGTACGGAATTGAATCTTAAAAGATTAAAGTCTGTGACAGCTTATGCAACAATGCAATGAAAACATGAGGCAACGCATACAGTGCTTCATGGCAAAACGATACTCTGAACGAATGACTGCACACTTGAGATATGAAATGTTGCAACCATGCCCTGTGTGACTGACAGCAGTACCTGGCTGAGCTGTGATTTGATGACCACACCTCCAATCACCTCGGTCTTGTAGGGCCCGGCTCTCTTGGCTCCGTGGTGCGGATGGAGGCCACCCTTTTCCTCCAGACGGCCCGCGGTGCTGTCCAGCTGGGATGAGCACTGTCGAGGCACCTACAGCGCACAAGGGTAACAAGCTATTCCCGCCTCTGGTGAAGATCGGCACTGTGCATACTGTCATCAGCATTGCCACCTCTGAGGTCCAAAAGAAAATCGCGACATATCGTGTGCACAATAATACCTCACAATATCGAAAGGGGGGCGGACTACATATACACGCATTGTCTTTGAGTGGTGCATTACTGCACAACCGAAATAAGAAGAAAAAAGCACAGGAGTTTAATGTTCCAGGAAGGCTTGCAGAATTCCCAGGACAGCGTCATCAAATAGAGGACAATATTCCTGGGAATACCAAGATAAGTAGCCAGCCTAACCATTGTGCTGGATTCTTCAACGAGTGGCCCGCGGACCACAAAGGCTTTTGGGAGTGGCCCGCCGAGTTATTGCCCGCTGAGCGACACGGCTCGGCTCAGACATTACGATACACGGGTTGGTGAGTCATAAGAGATGACAAAGCGTGCTTCTGGACGCTACAGAAGCAGAACATACTGCCTGAAACTTGCTTATTTGGACTACTTTCCTCAGGGGTGGTGTGAAGCCATGAGGAAGATATCAAGGTGTTACAGCCTGCTGCTGAAGCTAGTCTGGCTGAGACGGTCTGAGGCCACGATGTTACGATCATGAAGTGCCCAGAAGCACACTTTGTCATGTATCGGTCACCACATCTGCATGTGGTAGCAAGACAAGAGAAATCAAATTACCGCGATGAAAGTGAGATAAACAAGAGAAGGACGAGACCTGCAGACAAGAGGTGTGGATGAGCGGTCTATTATACAGGTGATATGACGTCGCTGCACAATGCTCCATTATAAACACATCTACACGTCTCTAATGATGTCGAGTGGCTCGCCAGCACGTGCTAATTTCACGTTGTGGCCCACCAAAAAATACAGTTCACGAACCCCGCTGCAGCCTCTTTTCAGCGGGAGATCTGCACGGCCTGCTCTTCCATACCGACACTGCACGTCGCTTCACGCATTCTGCAAATCGGTTTACTTCACTCGAGATCGAGGTGTCATCATGGCCCCAAAGCTGCTGATGCCGCCACAGCTTGATAACACCCTCTACCCTCTGCTGGATCTTGCAGCTGCTGCAGAGTAGCCAAGTGAACTCCAACAGTTTGATCGCCAGACTTGTGGAGACCGTTTCATCATTGGCTGCAGAGGCACTGGCAATGTGACAGCTCCCACTGTTGCTCCCACTGATGCCAAACATGCTAATTATTTAGCCGGGAAAAGCCTCACTGGATTTCCACACTCTTTTTCAGGAAGATCCTGCATTGGAATGTTTCTACGAAGACCGTCCATGGATGTTGGGCATCATTTTCCTCCAGCAGAATTCAAACTTCATCCCTTTGGATTGGAGGGCCAATGGCCTAGCGCCTACGCTGCGGTGGTACCATACTGTCCCGCAAAGCCTCATTTTTAAATCTAGGTTCAGAGTTCATTCTTTAAATAGTTGTCTCATGTTACATCATACAAACTAGCTACACCTCATTCTTCACGGGTTATCCTACTTTTACAACTTACTTAAATCTAGATTTTAAACTAATTTCTTCAGAAATACTTTTTTGTGTTTAGATTGTTGTCCTCCCCCCGCACTTCCGATCAGCACGGTGTGCTATGTAGAGTGCAAAAGAAGTTCAACATTCATACGTGCAAAACAACATGCTATGTCAATACAGAACCGAGGAGTTTATTTCAATAGAGGAGCAAGAAAGTAGCATACATTCCTTAGAATTTTTGTCTCAATTTAAAATATTTCCAATGTAATGCCCGTTGTTGCTGTGCGTAGCTAAATGATAATACTGCAGTCTTTAGCATGGAGCTATAAAGCCAGCTGTGCTATTCACTTGAGAAACTTAAAAATCCCATGACACTTTTTAACAGTGGACTACTGTTAGCCATGTAATAGCCAAATCAGCCGCCCATAATGCGTAATGTGATTATGGAATTTCCCACAACAATTTTTTTTGAGACTATATGTTCCACTGCACCCAAGAGAATTGCTGTACCCAATGAGAAAAAAACTAGAATGCCAATGAAGTCCCACTTTTCCCTGTACACAAAATGACTCAAGCTTCCACTATTTATTCAAACGCCCGTTGTCATCACAGGCATCACTCTATCATCATCAGTGCGCAATGTTTTTTTACTTTTCTCATATTAGAAAACAGTGAGGTTTAGGAGAGATCAAACACTTAAACAGAACACTGTAGACAGTCTTATGCACTGTAACACGTGACAACAACTCGTATTTTACGATTCCTCTCCCCATACAAAGTTGAGTTACAAGTGCGCATTGAAACGGTCCTTCCATCTGCACTTCATTCTAGCTTGATGTCTTCCTTCCTTGCTTTGTTAATGCCCAGTGGGGTGCCCCATGTCCAACATAATAAAGATATCAGTGGCCCAACAATCGTCATTTTCTTGTGGAACCAAACACTAAACAGTGTTTTCTCTCATTCGTCATATAGCGTGGCCTGATTGAGCTTTCAATGGCCAAATAATGTCGTCATCTTAAATATATTACATGGTATAAAACTGGCTAATACATAAAATATCGTAAATTATGCTACATTTTAAAGTTCAGTTGGAGTATTATTATAGAATAAACATAAAAGCACATTCTGCATTAAATTGCAGTACCCATCACAGATATTATGGTGCTACGTGGTGGGCAGCAGAGGGCAGTGCAGACAAAGCCAATGTTGTACTGTGCTTCTGTGCTTCCACGTGTATGAGCTCCTCCTCCACCAACCCGCACTGGCCAGCGTGGCGAAGCATGTTTAAATAACCCCCATTGGGGAGCCCCTCATCCAGCAATGGATTGATAAGAGGGCAGTGCGCGTACACATGCACATTATGGCTCCGGTTTCGGGAACGCAAATACAGTTTCCATGGAGGAGTTTTTTTAAGCAATACATTTCCCGCACCTCTGATTGGGAAGCTAATTGAAATAGGCCACGCAATTACAGTCGTAGTCATAATAATACATTCCAGCAATTCTCAATCCACCAATGGATGAAGGCCTCCCTATGCCACGTTGATCATGGAAGTTTTAGACCATACTCCACCAGGCTTGTCAATGAGGATTGCTGGGGAGGGGAAGGGCAGCATCAGTTGTGATATCACTCACCGCTGATGTCAGCTGTGGCCGGGAATCTTAGGTCGCTGGGTTCACAACGCAGAGCGCAAACCACTGTAACGCCAATTCACCCCGTTTGATGTATTATTTTAGAACAGTGGTAAATTTGTCTCGACGAGAGACAAAGTGTTCCTTATGGAAAGAGCGCATTTTTTTGGTGCAAGTTTATCCAAACAAGCCTCTGAGATCTACTACCTCAGCAAAGAAGACCAGCTGTTCAACTTTAAAAAAAACATGTTTGCACATTTTTAAGTGTCACTAAAGAACAAGATGTTTAAATATAAAATAGAAAATATGTTCACCGTGATCTTGCAAAGGTTGTTTAGCTCAGAGACCCACTCCTCCAGGTCTCGGTCATCGTTTGCCTGCAGAAAGAACTTCCTCTTGATGGCGGTTATCACTGGCAAACAGAATCAGTTGCACAATGGTCATGGTATGCACTTGCCAGCACAAATTCATCATATTACTCTCCAGCTGGTATATTTACCTTCAGAGTAAACTGTGGTTTTATGGTGCGGGTAGGCAGCCAACCACACTTAAAACCTGGTCTAGTTTCAATATTTTGTCTTCGTAAGGGGTCTGCAACCAGTGACTCTGGTGCCGCATGCGGTGGCTCTTCAAGGGCTGTTTTGTGACCGTCATTTATTAAGGACCACCACCATCTCGTATTCACCACAGTGCATTACGGCTTTTGAGTTTTTTTACCGAATAAAAAAAATGTCTCTTCCTGTTATTGTGATTGCCGACCCCCTGGCCTAGGTCATTACAAGAGTGGCAAATATGAAACAGGTCTAATAAACCAAAATCATAAACACAGCATTGCACATTTCCATCGTTTTAATTTTGTAAACATGAGTCCTAAGAAGGCTTCATCAAAAAGTGCTTATATGACCGATAGTTTTTTTGTGTTTTGTTTCTGGTGGTGCACCGAGTTCATTGAGCACTATAAATGGGTACAACAGGTTATTGTTCGGCATGATGGATGTCAGTACTCCTACCTCTTACAAGGGGCCCGACCAGTGTGAAAGAGTAGGCCAATTACCATTTAGAGGGATTCTCTAGATCTCTCTCGAATGGACGCAGTGGCGTGAGCAAGCAATTTCAGGGCTGCACCTTAACCTTTAATTGCGTTCCCTTAGAAAATCTCTCATATCCAGAATACTTATCTAGCTGCGATATCTAACATGTTAGTGCAGAAACTACCGGGAGGATTACAAGTCCAGGAGTCCACTGAACTGAGAATAAAAACCCGTTGCACGTAAGTTCAGCTGTGTGGTGTGAATGACAGTTCATTCTAGTGTTCGTGTTAAACTATAATTTCCGAGGATATGTACTTCCACTTTATAACACTTACCGAAACAGTTCTCCACCTTTGGCCTGAGTTTGCAAGCATCTGAAACCTGTACCCGTGAGATCGTTAGCACACTGTCGCACGTTGCCATCAGTGATGCACGAATACCGCTCTGTTCAAACGAGTACAGTGAATGTGTAATGAGTTCACATTTAACAAACGACCCTTTAAATACTGATGCAGGATCATTCACAAAGCAGGTAACATTTGCAATATAACTTACACACGCACGAAAATATGGACATACGGTTACCAAAATGCAGTTTACTGAAAATATGTTTAAGTTATTACTATTATGTAGTGGTATTCTCACCATAGAGATATAAGGGAGGCTAAGGTTCCCCAGTGGACCAGTGCCATCTGGAAGATTCTGCAGTAAAGAAACACACAAATACACATTTACACAGATTTTACACACAGATCAAACGAATTCACGTTTACACGTACAGTATAATTAAATAGTGAGACAATGGCAGAGTTCAAGTGCAAACTCACCTTCTTCTATACATTTCAATATTTGTGCTTCACTTTTGAACTTCCACGAATAATGTTAATATTCAGTACAGAAAGGAAGGAAAGCCTCACTGAGCATCACGCCTCTTTCAGGACGGTCCTGCATTGGGATGTTTGGCCAATGCCATTCACGATGTGATGTTTGGCATGTAGGAGGAAAACCAGAGTACCCGAGAGAGGGCCCATAGATACGAGGGGGTACTCTGCAACATTGGCATCTCCTGAGCACCTCACCTCACAACAACTGACAAATCCTGGTGGTCACCCATGCCAGCACTAGCTCGGCACACCCACGCTTATACTTTCTGAGATCTGACTAGATTTGGTGCATCTAGGGCGATTTGGTCATAGATTAAATAAAAAAATTACAATACATTATCTAGAACAAAACTGATGGGAGAGAAAATCGGAAAAATATAAGCACTGCAAGCATCAATTTCTAATCTACACCAAAATTACGATACCAAAGTGAAAATGGGTCAATATGTGGTTGCATCACCAGCAGTCTCTCATGTCATGATTGCAAAATTGTTCTAGTGCTCGTGTCAATCTCAGCTTGGGTGGCTTGAAGACACATGCATTAATAATGCCCTTAATGTGCCGGTGTATAATGACTGACCATTACTGACCTTGGCCATTAAGAAAGCCAATTTGATACAGTGCAGAGAGAATAATAAATTATGTAGAACGTGTACTGCATCTGAGCGATACAGGACACGTCATCTTTAATGGTTGGTCTTTTTGCCCCAATGGACTTGTGGTGTCTTGCCATGAGATGAACATTACACTTGGAAATCTGGAACAGCAAATGTGCTCTGTAGGAGAGGATTGCTCACAGATGAGATTGTTTTTTTGCATGACTTCTCCAGAAAAAAATTGTCATGTGTGCAATTTAATGCTTTACAACAAAGATCCTCCGTATAGCCTGAACAGACTGTGCTGTTAGCGAGCACCTATGAAGGCCAGAACGGCACACAAGGGGGTGGGTAGCCAGCACCACGCCCAGCCGCCTTTGTCTCCCCAGTAGTAGATATTTACACACCACACCAGGTACTCATTTGAGGCTGAATCGACCTAGGGGAGGCCCAGGACCGGTTCAGATAATCGCCACTGATGTTGGCCGTGAGAGGAAATCGCCAGGTTCGTAGTGCAGCGTGCTAACCGCTACACGACACCGCTCCTCCTTCACACAGTAGGGGGCACACTCTCGCACATGCTCTGCTATTATATGCCCTCATAAAAGTCATGACAATACATTATTTTTGCGTATGCATGTTATTTAACCAGGTGAGCATCGACTGGGAATCATATATAACAGTGAGCAGTCTGTTTATTTGCAACATGCAATGACTTGCACTTGCCACTAATGTCACAGTCTCCAATACCCATCAAAAATAATGGATAATGTCCTTTGTTAATATCCCGTGAACTTTACCATGTTGCTGTGGGAATCTACCCGCTGCCTGAAACCGACATCAGTGAGGGTGCTGATGACGAGGCTAAGCAGCCACCCGCGGATAACCTCAAGGGACCATGAATTGTAAACACAAAATGACATCAGCGGTGCACCCAGATAAAATTTTGGAGGGGGCAATTAATTTCAGGAAACAAAATTGCAGAAAGACTGAGTTTTTTTTCACCCAGCGGCGAGTAATATTATAACTTGTCCTGCCCTCCCACACTATTGCCAACCCGTACTGACCAGCATGAAGTATGGTAAAAAAATATATACATTTGAAAATCATGGCGGACACGACATGGGGAGGCCTTCATCAATTGGCAGATTGAGAATGGATCGAATATTTGTTATTTATTTTAAGGTGTGGCTACTCGAACCACTTTCCAACTGACTGGTAAGTCTCAAAGCATAGGTGAACATGGCCACGGAAGAGGATGTATACAAATTTAAGTTTGTATGACAGTATTTATCATTTCGGTTAATAATGTGTATGTATATGAAGTCTAAATATAAACTTGCAGTGTGTTGGCTAGCTTCCCAGGAAACGATTTATTTCTGAGCCATGTGGGACTTATAAACAGACATACGTAAATGTCTGCCTTCCGGATCATGCACAATGCTGAGATGTGAAATAATAAATAATGTACTTATTTTGAATATGCACATATGCTGTTTTGCATGCTATTGTGGAGGAAATAGTACAGTATGCAGTCTGCGTGTCAGACCTTGGTAGTTTTAAGGTTTTGGACGTGCATTTCAGACACTTTAAAGATGTGACCAATCATGAGTATAATCATAAAGTGCTTTTTATTTCATTTGGGCATAGTATGCCAACCATTTGGGACTGTAATTCAGACATAAATAATCATCTGTCCGCCTCCCTTGATAATAATGAGCACATTTATTTGTCCAGCGCCATGTTTCAGAGACGATGTCATGAGGCCGAGGCCTGTGGCGAAGCTCGACTGTGAAGGGGCATTGTGTCGCGTAGCCTGTCCCACACGTAACAATGTTTTTCGTAAATGTTTCTTGGACGTTTCGTGACACCGAATAGATCGAACGTCAGCCTGGCAGAACATTCCAGACCCGTGGAGCGGCAACTCTATAAATGCTGTGCCATCCATTACAACAAGGGAGAAATGTTCATACAATACCATATACGGTACCACGACATTGACGGTACTCAAATGAACACTTGCAGCCACACTGGGATAGCGATCCTGCATTCGGTTTAATGTGTCAAACCATTGGCTTTATTTCCGTAGAGATGAGTAGATAATTACTTTCAAAATTACACTTCTTTGTGCATTATGAGGATGGTATTTTTTAATCTTGAACCACGAGGTTGCTTAATTCGTGGAACTGCCCACCTGTGGGTTGTCCATGTACCATCTCAGTGTGTTGGTGGTAACGTCCAACTGGAAAAATCGCCGCAAGAACCTGCTGCTGCCCTCGGTCTCCTCGAGGTCCAAAAACCCACACACGTTCCCCTCGCGATCGCGGTACGGCATGTCTGTGGGGAAACAACAGAAGGCACGGGTTAATTGTCTGAAACAAAATGAAACCACCGATGGGCTCACTTGTTAAATTAATGTAGCATTTACCAACGATTGATTAAAGTCACTTATTCCATTACCATGTTTTCATCATGATGTACAGTATATTATTACAAATATTTTTCGTAGAACACGAACAGGACACATTCCTGGCACACGCACACATTTGAGGTGCACGCCAAGTGCACTTTAATTTTTCAACATCCCTCAACGTCTCATACAGAGAATCCACAATAATAATGTCCAGCTCTGTCTTATTGTGATAGTTTGTCCTTTGGGTGTTCTTAAATGGATGGCGAACACGTTTCTGGACTACGCCGCTGAGGCTTATTGCTCCTGCTGGGAAGTGTTGACATAATGGATGTGCGAATCAGAATGTAGAGGCTCTACGCTTTATTGAAAATTGTTTTTAGTCGGGAAATAATGTTACGCTATTGTAAAAAAGAAATGCACGTTCCAATGATACGTTTAAAATAACATTTTCCACGATCATTTAGTTTGATGCGGTGTGGTTATTGAACCAACATTGCATGCAACATGCGAGTGTCAACTTGCTAAAGTTTTTCACCGTTTGCAAACACCCAAGGGCAATGTGTGAATTCCCAAACATAGCGTGCATTGTTACCGATTAACTAACCGTATTAATGCTATACGCCAACCACCGCCGTCACAAACACTGCCATGTCGAGACACCGTACTCTACCGCATATAATAAACACACATTTTGGGCAACGCTCCTTTCCAAAAATATCATCATGCCGCACTGCATTTTAATCCAGGGCTGTATTTGAAAAGGCCAATGAGAACACTGTGCTGTAATAATGTAACACCAGATTTAACACCACTGCCAACTAGAGCTGGGGCAATTAGTCGAGTTAAGTCAATTGACATTGATGTTTAGTCGACTATTATTTTGTGGCTAATTACTGGCTGCCCTCACATCCTGCCTCCCAGAGCCACCAACAAGCTGCCGCCCAGGGTGACTTGCTTGGCTGGTGATAGCGAAGCCATTACCCGGCTTCCGCTCATCACCTTCCATCCAGTGTCGCACGCGGAAACAGAGCAGAGGCTTTTTTCCTAGATATTTCCGCGTTATCCGATTTGTTGAGGAATAAAACATTTTTTAACCAGTAGAGTAGTGTATTACTTAAATACTGTAATTGGATAGCCCGGCTCTTCTGCCAATGTAATTCCACGAAAGCAGCTTTTTATTTAAAAAAACAATTGGATTCATCCGAAAATAAGACCTAGATACAAAATTTCAGTCAATATGAGAATTGTTTTTGTTTCGGAATGATCTGAAACCAGAAATGGCAGCACTCATGGATGTCACTTCTTCATTTTTTTCCACCCAAAAGTGTTTTTTGGGTGAATATAATGGAAATGATAAAAAAATTGAAAACGATCCAAAATCGCCTTTGAAAGTTGAAAAACCGAAGTTTTAAGTCCACAATTCATCCATAATAGGAGTATTCACCCTTGTGGAGCAAGTAGCCGTCCCGTGCGATGGGATCACAAGGGCTCGTGTTTACATTCGCAGCAATGCAGGAAACACCACGCTCTATATAGCACAGTATAATGTATAAATCACCTTCCAGCTGCCCTTCGGACCAGCTCTTGGGTCTGTACTATGGGGACTATAGAGGCATCCAATTAAATGTAATCGATGCATATTTCATCATGTGGGAGCCCAATATCACAGATCTTATTATCCGCAGGGTTATGCGCAAACTTATTCTACTCATCCATCTAAAAAAATTGAAAATAATTGTGAATAAATGGAGTAACTTGCCGCTCAACAAAAAAATATGATAATTAGATTTTGTATAGCGTATTTGCCCAGAGTGCGTGGCAGGAAAAAGAGCTGTTCAATACCTATGGACAACCGACAGGTAAATCATTGAATTTTCCACACGACCATACTTATATTAAAAAGCGCGCATCATTTGAAAAGTGTTTCATTCGCTATGGCAATGCTCAGGCATTGATATTGCAACAGGGGTCTTTGTCATTTGAAGCATAGCAGGTGTGCGTTCATCCCCGTCCTAACCCACGAGTAATGGAAACACATTTCCGTGCAACTCCTCTTACCGCAAAATATTGCACGTGTAATTGTATGTACAGTATGTATGTTGAACTTATTTCGCACCGCGTACGTAGCCAACCGTGCGAACTGGAGATGCAGGAAATTGTAAGCTGATCCAAAGTAACCTCTCGGGAAAAAAAACATGCGGGTGATGGCTGACAATTGTAAGAAGAGGGCTGGTGATGACAGGGAGTTTTCACGGACCTGACTGTCCCCCACGGATAAGGGGGGCCGTGGATAAGAGGGTCATCATCGCTGCTGAAAGCGTTTCACGTCGTAGTCCCGTGTGTGTACCTATCTAGAGTTTGTTGCGCCAGTTTCTTCTTTCTCTCGCCAGAGCTTCCCACTCATTGACGTTGATGTTGCAGATGTCCTTCCATAGGGGTTCTGGGTGACCAACACATTTCTTGGCATTTGATATCTCACCAACAATATTACTTGTTTTACTATAGCAAAATACTATGTATACGTTTATAAATACTATGTAGGCATTGAAATGTAACTGTATTTTCAATGTACAAAATTGCGTAGGATCTTTATTTCGAAAAGGGAAATAGAGTACGTTGAACTTTTAATCTCATACGCCAAGAATGAAATAATTTCACTGCTTCAGTTCGCCCATATAGGGAAATATTTTGAGGGGGTAGAAAACCAGATGTTCCACTGATGATGGGTCATGGAACCAACAAAGTTATTCCACATTACTTTGCCACTGTACATTATATAGTTCTGGAGGGCTACTGTATGTAAAAGGTAAAGGTACAGCCTTGTAAATTATTTCTCACACCTTTGCTTTCTATTAGGAAGCCACTGGAGCTATGCACTTTTAAATATAGATTGCTAAGTTCTTTAGAACTATTTTTTGTGTGTAGATTGTTGTCCTTCCTCCACACCTGCGATTAGCGTGGTGGGCTACGTGTGGTGTGAAAGAAGTTCAACATACATACATTGCTGGAATAAGTATTTCCATGCTGGCCAAACGTCTTGGAAAGGGCTGGGAGTATCCATACCTCCACCAACACGCACGACCTGTGTGTCGATCGACTGTGGTGCACCCATTTATGCTGCTGGGTGAACAGAGTGGCCGGGGATACAAAACTTGCCCATTGTTGTGGCCGGGAGATCGAATTGGTGATACGTAGGCTTTCGCGACCAATATCATCCATAATACAGGTTTTTTGGGGGGGTTAAATCGCGTAAATATATAAATGTGTCGTTACCTGCTACCGTTGAGCACTAACAGGGACGGATATTTTGGTGCACACAATCGACTGGAGATACAAGAACATTGGGCTTGCAAAATGCACATGCATAATGTATGTTGATTACCATATAAATTGATACCCAGTCATTTATATGAATTAATTAACCCCCCCACCCCCACCACTTCATGCAAGAAGAGCTCACACGTGATGTCATCATATCTACCCCTCTATTTAAGGAACTAAACAGGAGGATTCATCCACAAATCTGGATGTCGCCTGATGAAGCCAGTTGTAATTACTGGCGAAACGTCGAACTCAGATTGTAATGGTTCTCTATATTGACATGCTAATCTCTCACAATACAATGGCCACCTCCACAGCTTCGTCGTCGTGGAGGTAGCTCAGCTCTCCGATCTTACATTTACACGCAAATTCCATCTCTAGCCCCGCCCACTTACTCTTGGGCTACACCCATCTCAAACCTATATAACATCCTGCCTCAGCAGCTCTCCCGCTATATTTTTTTCACCTGATGACGATTGCTTGAAACGTCGTGATATTTTTTGTATTTTATTATTTTTCCATATACGTGGATTTACCAAAAGACCCAAAGAATATGAATCAGATTGTAAATGTTGTGGCTTTGCTCTCCAACACACCGATGTGTGCTGTACTAGTGTGTCAACGATTCAGAGACAGAGTTTCTAGGAGGCACTTTCTTTATTAACAACTTTCACGGTCTCGTCCGCACACTCTCCACAGTAACTCAGCCTAGCCTGTACATTACACTAGCCGCCTAACACTGACGGCGCTGCCTGAGATAGCCAACTACTCTCCTTCGCAGCGCAATATCTAGCGGAGACGTTTAGCGACGACGGCGACGAGACGAGTCCATTCCCAGAACCGGCAGCCTCGAGCTCCCGCTCTCAGCAACTTTTATTCTCCCAGTGCGGCCTGGCTCCGCCCTGACCGCGCCTCCCTTCTCGAACCTGCTAGCGGGTTCCAGAGGCCTCCAGACGGGGTGCTCCGTGACCCTTGCCCTAGTTCCTCCGCTCTGCCCACACTCCGTGCACGCCCTCACCGGCGTGTGCGCTGTCTGTCCACCACAGTTGCCGCTGCTGTCCACCAGCCGGCGCTATTACACTAACTGCAATATACACCCGTCCTTGGATGGGCAAAAACTAGTTAAGTTTTATTTTACCAGGTAAGGCCCACTGAGCTATACAGCTCTTTTCAAAAACAACCTCGCCGCAAATAATAACTCACCGAAGTGGCTTATCACGTGGAAATTATTATGAGCCATATACTCTAACACATGTTTCTAAATGTGAAGGGAAAAACCGGAGGACTCGCAGAAAATTCCACGCGACCACGGGAAGAACATGTAAACTCCAAATATACAGGCGGCAGGATTGGGATCGAACCCACGTAGCTAACATCGTAAGTTGCTGAACATATGCTGTCCTAAACAACTTACAAAAAGGTCTAAAGTTGTAGTTGTGAGCCAGTTTTGGTAGTTAACTTTGTAAACTCATTTTATTCCGTAACAATTTTTCATTCCATGAAAAAGGTGACTTTTACGAATCTGAATTGTGTTATTCCATGCACTGTACATATGCACGTGTGAACTGATAAAGTTGAGAACTTCCTTATTCCATTCTATAAATATAAATTTGAGATGTATTGCAGAAGTAACAAAAATAAGTTTTCACTCTAAATTTCAGTGGCATGAAAAGTCATAAGAACCTGGGACCATATAAATTAGTTAATATATTGTACACTCTTAATTGTATGCGGAGGCTTTCACGACCAACATGAATGATAATTGGTTTCTTTTGGGTTCGGTCGAGATTTTCTGGTTTTAAGAAAGGTATTCTCCCCATAGGCTTACCGAAAACAAACCAAATATGAATTAATACAATCTCGTTGTAAGAAACAACACGCAGTGTCATCAAGTAAAATATGCTGTAACTTCTAATCAAAAGGCTCAACGTAAGATAGTTTGGGTTGTTTGTAATGGTGGACTGCATCAAATGTCCTGCACTGTGACAGCACTGAGTTAGTGGCAAGCGGGAAGTACTCGGCTCATAGCTGACTGATGAAATCAGCGCAGTTAAGCCCGTGTGTTTAAAGCGCACGTACCAGTTTAGTCTGTTTAACCAGGTGAGAAGTCAAGAGACCAGGATGAGTCTCATTTGCAAGATTGAGCCTGGGTTACACAAATGTTGACAGCATTCCCCAAGTAATACCCAGAATGCAGGTATATATAAACACACACCGTACTCGGCCTCTCCCGGTCTGACTATCCGCAGTTGATCGAGAGTGGGAAAATTGCTGCCTGCTACCTGTTACTAGAACTGTGAGGAATAAACTCGGGTCTCACGATAAGACAAGCGTTCAATCTCACACGCTGTCGTGTTCATCCACTCTTATTAACACGAGCAGCTGCTTGTCCGTGTTTATTGTACAGGGTGGTCTATATGTCTTGTGACCCGTAATTCATTGACTCCGACATTTCCCCCCCCCTCCCACTTTGCTTATTCATTTCTGTTTTAACATCATTGGTATACAAATAAAATTTGGTTTTGGGGAATTAAATGAGGGGGGGGGGG
>CM025634.2:4132473-4147421 GCA_014621495.2 Entosphenus tridentatus | reverse complement strand
CACCACCACCACGTGTTCTGTGTATCCTCTCGCTCCACCACCACGTCCTCTGTGTATCATCTCTCTCCACCACCACCACGTGCTCTGTGTAGCCTCTACACCACCACCACGTGATCTGTGTAGCCTCTCGCTCCACCACCACCACGTGATGTTGGGCCATATGAACATTATGGCGGTACCCCGGGGTTCCATTATACCCCGGATCTCGCATAATGTCCGTGATGCAGTCATGTTTAGTCTGTTGATGGTCGGAGATGCGGCAGTCGACTCATCTCAACGAGCTGTACTCACGATGCACTATTGAAAGTTAAATTTTTCGATAACGGATTTTTTTATGCGAATGTTGTGGCGTTTCGACATCGCGGAGTGGCACTGATTTCGGATTGATTGGTACCTCAGTCGCCGAGTTGAGTAACACCCCTGGGAAAGAAAATGTCCTAGAAATAAAATATTGAATTGCCTCGACCAGTTTGTATTATTTGGTACCCCGGGGTACCGCCATAAGGATAATTTGTTAATAACACCTCCAGCGCCACGTGCTCTATATCCTCTGGTTACACCACCACCAACACGTAGGGCATCTTTCAACACCAGAACCACGTACTCTGTGAAACTACTGGGCATCTGTGTATCTACTGGACGTCTGTAAAAATAGAGCTTTACAGCTCATCGGATTCCTCCAGTCTAAATATTCTGATGCTGTGCCCCCTGGCATGTACCAAATACCCGCCACCAACACTTAGGCCATCCATCAATAACAACGTCAGCACCTTGTGCTCGGACTGTGTATCCTGTAGCTACACCACCACCACGTGGTCTGTCCAGTAGCACCACTGTGAGAGCGCGTTGGAGCGATGTATATTGGGAATTTGCAATCCTCTCCGTGGTCGTGTGGAATTTTCTCCGAGTCCTCCCGTTTTCCCCTCCACATACCTGTCAACCCCTTATCAGTGCCCACCTTATTACAGACAAAGTCAGACCTTATTGGTCACCCCGTGCCCTTATCAATCTCAACGTTCATCCTACAGTCAATTTCCCTGTACAAGCATACGGGTAAACCGCATGGGTTGACAGGTATTTATACAGAATCAACATGCGTTTGGAGTATTGGGCTGCTAAAAATGTCCACATCACTTGATAAGCCACTTAATTGAGCTATCATTTGTGGCCAGATCGCTTCTGAAAAACAGCGATAAAGAAAACAGAAATCGTCACCATCACTTATCCCACCAAAGCAGAACACGTTCTCCATCCATCACCACAACCACGTGCACGTTCTCCCCATCACCGACCTTGAAGCGGTCCTCTGTGCAACACATGTTGGGATATATAGCTCCTGCTCTAACCAATGCGAGTCCGTGGAGACAGAGGGCCTTACAGGAAAATCGTAAAACAATACGGGGGGTGTCCATGCCTTTAGACTTACAACAGGCCACTGGGGACATTTAACATTTCAGCTGCGGTCAACTCAGAAAATACTGTATACAGAGGGACAAGCAAAAATATGCAGAGACCATTTCCCAGCCAAGGAGGAATGTAGTAACGCTGCCGTGAGAACGCCTACCGATCAGGAGATGGAGCAGACAAATTCACCCCATATGCTGGTGCTCGGTGGATTGTTACCACCATCGTCATCGGAGAACCGTCAGAGATGGCGGTGACTTTGTGGAGGATGCCTTCATCCATCAGTGAATTGATCACGGCTTCTGATGATGATGAATTTCCCCCTCGTGTCTGATTGAACACTTCGGGAATGGAAGAGCCATCATTGCGTTCGTGGAGAAGAGGTGAGAGGAAGAACATCGTTGATCAAACAATAGGCTTTTGTCCTTTTTGGCAGTAAAAGAAGTGCTAAGATGTAAGGCATCGGGTCTGCATTCGTCGTCTTGATACCGACACAAAAAAGGTCCCATAGAAGGGCTGCGTGTTTACCAAGAGCTGTAGTCACTGGTTTATACAGAGTGTGAGCGATTACACGGCGAAGTAGAAGTTTGTCGATGTGTCATGGAAACCAGTCAAACGTTCATAGCAACAACATTTGGCAACAACACAACATCCCCCCACAGGGTCAAGAGTGAGCGGACACTCGGCATAGAGAGGTCATTGACAAAGGAATAGACTGCGGATGTTGAAGAGACGAACTCAGTTTAGCATCGTATCTCCAATGTTTTAATGTCATTACGGCGACAACAAACGCTGCATTTGTTATTCAATCTGTGGCCAATTTGGCTTCCATGAAGCAGCCGCTGTATGTTGCGAAAAGGAATGACGTCACGCACCTGGGGGGGGGGGGGGGTCAGACATTTGTGACGATGTGTGACGAGAGGGGGGGGTGAGAAATGTGACGTCACATCAAAATGCGCAACTTTAATTAAATATGGACAACACGTTCCATTTAATGAAACAGACTTTTTAATACATGTTTTCTCCTACAACATCAGAGTGCAGTGGCACATTGAATACGCACTACAATGACATTGTTTAAAGCGATTTGAAGCATGTTTAATTTGGGGGGGGGGCAGAGCTTTGTGACGTTATATTATGTTTTCCCCTTTTAAGGCCGCACATACGCACAGCGTTATTGGAGAACGTATTGAGTTCTTAAAAGAAAGGTGTCAGTTTTGTTGCCAGATAAAAGGGTAAAAAAACAATTATCATATTTTGCTCCTGGCAAAGGAGGTTCCAATGGTGTAAATGCTTCGCCCGAGCTCTCATACTCTGATGGTGCATTGTCTTTGAGTTGTGCGCCTTTTGGCGTCATCTGCTCCAACACCATGGGAGACTAGGCTCTAAGAAAAGCTGTCTCGGGTGTGGACCAATCAATTTCAAGGACAGTCCATACATTATCAGAGTTGTGTTTTTTATTTGCATGCCGACCGCAGGTATTATGGTCAATGCAAACATGACTCCTTGTAAAAAAAAAGGTGTCAGTTTTGTTGCCAGATAAAAGGGTAAAAAAACAATTATGACATTTTGCTACTGGCAAAGGAGGTTCCAATGGTTGTTGTTTGTGCTTACAACTCTGTCGTGCTGGCGGGTTCTATGCTGGGCAAGATTAATACGCAGTAGTCGTAGCAGCAAGGCTTTGGCGACCAATATCCATAGCTACTTTTTGTTGGTTAGATTGTGGGTTAGATCGCGTAAATATTAACCATACCTGTAAACCCCTTATCAGTGTCTACCCTATGACAGACCAATTCAGACCTTATCGGTCACCCCGTGCAACTTTCAAAGTTCATCACTAGGAAGAAACACAAATGGACAAATCAATATTTTTTGCATTAAAACGGCTGTACGCCGTATGGACCTGAATATTCGATTTCCGTGTGCAAGAATACGGAGTAAACCGTATGGGTTGACATGTCATTTTTTTTAATTTTTGAAAAATGTAAGTGTAATGTATAATGACTTATTGTTAGTAGCTCAGCTTATTGGAGATTATATTGAGTATATTGATATTGATGTAGTTTATATTTTAGTTTTTTATCGGTTCACTATATGATAGTCATTATATAGTGTATTGTATACCCAGTTACTTAATGTTAATAACTTAGCTTATTGGAGAATATATTAAGTACATTGATTATATTTCGATTTAAAGCTGAGAACGGCTGCTTGCGTTGTGGCCGAAACGTCGTGAGAATTGTATCTTATTATGTTTTGTTTTTATTATTTTATTATTTCATTTCTACGTGACTTTACCGAAAGAACCAAGAAGATACATTGATTATTTTGTTGTAGTTTATATTTAGTTCTATCACATCGGTTTATTGTATGATAGTGGGTGGTTGCAGTTCTTTAGCGTCAATATACTAAATGCCTCTGTTGATATGTAAACTCTGACTTTAACATAGTCACTTCCGTGACCAGTTACATGCTAATTCCTCACATTAACATCATGCTAATCTCCCAGTTACATGCTAATTTCTGACTTTAACATCCTGCTAATTCTCGCACATTAACACAGCTTATTCAATGCTAAATTATTCTGTTGATATGTAAACTCCTTTGTCAAGGCGCTCTTCTCCTCCCACCCAGCTTAAAATACGCTGCCAAGCTGAGCAGTGTTCATTGGAGCGATGTCACCTCAGGACGGCTGCTTGTGTTGTGGCCGAAACGTCAAGATAATTTTATTTTATTATGTTTTATTTTTATTATTTTATTATTTCCCTTCAACGTGACTTTACCGAAAGAACCAAGAAGATGAATCTCTGCAGTCACGAAAGCTTTAAATCAAAATATCTGTGGTGTTTGTTGTTAATCACCAGCGAAGCGCCAGTAACTCGAATTGTAAAAGTTGTTGTGGGTTTACTCCCCAACACACCGGAGTGCTGAACTTAGTCACACTAATTGGCAGTGTCGGGTGGCTGCGGGCTTTACGACACGTCTAGATTTTGTTTGTTGTAGTACAGAGTTAGACTGATGGCCTTAATCTAAGTTGTCTTGTGGTTGTTGTTGTTGTTTGACTTGCATCGCACTGGGATTTTTGCACACAGTGTTGGTGTACGGTGATTTTTCTGCAATATTTTGCTGTCTTTTCTTGGATTTTCTGTTTGCACTTAGTCACATAGTCACTTTAAGATGTTTTCTTGTTCATGTTTTTGTTTGTTTGCGGTTGCACCTAATTCAAGAGCCGAATGGCTCACAGTGCTATACCTAATAAATAAATGAAATGAATGAAATTTACGCGATCTAACCCAACCCAAAATAAATAAAAACCAACAAACCTTCATTGTGGTTATTAATGTGCTGCAAAAACCCAGGGCGCAAAAGGAATCGATTCCCGAATCGTAACTCAATCACCCTCGCGTGAATCGCGGAATCGAATCGCGGGGTGAGAGGTGAAGGGTCAGAGGGAAACACGTGGGAAGAGGACACGAAGCCGACACTTGTCCCCAGCAACAGACAGAGTCTTTGAGGATCTCGGCGCTGGACTCAGGTAACAAGGGACGGGGTGATGATCACCAAAGTGTCCAGCTTGTGCCTGGAACGTTTTGCTTTGCCCCATGGGGCTTGTGGTGGGGGTGGGGGATGGAGCTGAGTTGGTGTGGGGAGCGCTCGCCACGTGGCCTCGGTATTGGAATTTGGAGCGCCGGCAAAGCGGGCTAAGAGATGAGAACACAACGGCGTATCCGTGTCAAGGCAAATGTCGCAGAGCGTTAACTCCGAACTGCTTCGGTATAATTTGGACAGTTCAATGCATACGTTGAACTGTGGAAGAATTAACGAGAGTATTGTACTGGAGGCGATGCCGCTCAAAACTCCGTAACCCATTTTTGTTTGTATTGCGTTGGCTACCTCGCAGGGTTTGGAAGTTTGATAAGTGTGGGCGAGTCGCAAGTACTTGCCCCGTATAGCACCCGCGTCGCTTTAATGGCCTGCGTCTCCGTTGCCCGGCTCACAATCAGGGCTTCTCATTGATACACAACACTCGATGGTCGTATTCACCACCGAATTAATAAAATGCAGTACCAAAAGTCTGGTAACTACGGTAACATTGCCCCTAATCGGACGTATAACCCTGAAAGCCTCATAATGTTTTTTGTTTAATGGCGATACGAACCGTGGTTTTTGGTACGCTAGGCAGAGGGAAGTGCATGGACATGCATTGGGAGTATTCAGTAGGTACGAGCATATAGATCAGCTTTCGTGCCTCGTACGGTACTTGCCAAGTTGTAAAAGCTTTGAATGCTCTCCGCCTTCAACTCGTACGGAGAGCAGTGTGGTGGAAGTACAGTATAATCAAATAACGCCCTCGGCCCTCATCCGGCAGTGAATGTACAATCGACCGAGACAACACATTACAGTACTAGCTTTTATGTCGGGGGGGTGGAGGAGGGTCGAGGAAATAACAGACGATGCTCAGTTGTTCAATGATCAATGGTCAGGCGCAAATTCGATGGCCGTGGGGTACAAAGTCATGGCCACGGGTCTGTTTATGGGCCTTGAGATCGGGGTTTTCCAGTCGCATTTACTTGGATCGGATTTGCCGTCTCTCGTAAACGTTTATCCAGCATATCACATACTGCTGGCGAGACTTAGAAAGTGTAGTGTTGTAATTTAAAACTGTTCTAGGCTTGGCCTGCTCAAGCAGTTTCTGATGAAATTCCTATTGATGGAGTTAAAAGGTCATGTGTTTTAGCAATAGAAAAAAGACCGTTGTATATTATTTTATTGCTGCCTGATGTCTGTCTCGGGTTCTTATCTGGTCGATTAAACTCAGCAGTGCTTTTCAGATCAGTTTTCCCACAATGCGTCGCAACGCATGACCACAAGGGGCCGTTATGGAACCTCAAATGAAATAAATTCAACACCCAATAAAACTGTGGCACCATAAACAAGATACAGTGCAAAGCCTTTGATTCCCACGCATTTTACTGTGGTATTATTTCCTCTGTCACACATCCTCATGGTGTACCATCCTTCCCGTCAGTATTACTTCATTCTCTCTTCAATATTGCTCATCCCAAGTTGCACACGTCCGTATCTCATGGCACATCTTTGTACAGTGATTGGACGTGGTGTCACGTGTTGATTCTTTATATGTGTACATTGTTTTGTAAAGGGACGGGAGCTTGCAAAAAAACTAAAGATTCTGGCCTGGAATATAGGTCAATGGGTAAAGCCTCGGTTTTGGGAAAATATTAAAAACGTTAAGATATAAAATCGCTTTTCTAAAAATGTATCCAACGACAAGTGGCTTTAATGTGATCGCAATAATTACTATAGTCCAAACTTGCAAGAAAAGTAAGAGGTGAATGGAGTAAAGCAAAACATGAATTTAGAAAAAAATGCAAGAAAGATTTGCAATTTGGATGCATTGCAAGTAAATGGAGCCTATGGCCCTGTTGATCAAACAATACATCAAAAATATCACATGCAGCTTTAAAACAATCGTCATTCCTTAAGGGGACAGTCGAGTAAGAACTGCGGAGGCCAATGGGGAAGGAAAAGTTATTGCACAGCTAAAAGCGTAAGTCTTATTTTTTACTTCCGAGAGCACTTGCCAAATTATGAAACTGCTGCGTTTAAACAAAGCGCACATGTACATTCAAAACGTTTTGACATCCTAAAATGGCAATTTTGAAACAACACACGTTAACTTTCAGATAAACATGTCCTCTCATAAGTTATCTTGTGCACAGTGTGGTTTGGTTAAGTGGGGAGCATAGACATACTGTACAATACCGCAATGGATGTTATGCAGTGTGCTCTGGTGCCCAGACCATGTTCGGGGTTAATAGATTTTAACGGTAAGTAATTAAAACTGGCTAGACTGCTATTTCCCCTGCTCCGTATCAACCCAAATTGCAAGTGAATGTACAACCACTATAGTACATTACAGTCGATAGCAGACAAATTGTTTAAGCGGCAGATTGCTATCGTCAGGGCCAGAAACAACGATGTTCAGCCTCGACTTTTGTGGTCCAACATTGAATTGAACGTTTTGTTGTCAGAGGTGAAGTGTGGAAGGTCTTCTTGTCTTATGTTTGCCTGCCCCCTAGTGGTCGATGCAAGTCTGTTCTAATTCGCAGCTGAGCTCTATGTATTTATTTAAGTCTCCGGCTTTTCTGTTGTACTTTGAGGTGCCATAGTCTAATCAGTGGCAGCTGAGCTGTATTTTTTGTTAACTCTGGCTTTTCTCTTCTTGGTTATTTCGGTAAAGTCACGTAGAATGGAAACAATAAAAATAAGACGCTGTCTCCCCGACAGACCTGATCTTCACCTGATGACGGCTGCTTGCGTTGTGGCCGAAACGTCGTGAGAAATATTTTATTATGTTTTATTTTATTATTTTTATTGTTTCCATTCTACGTGACTTTACCAAAAGAACCAAGAAGATGAATCCCTGCAGTCACGAAAGCTTTAAATCGAAATCTGGCTTTTCTGTTGTGCTTTGAGGTGCCAGAGAAGCAGACAATGGTGTTCTTCACCTGCGATGCGTGTGGCGAGTCTGTGAAGAAGGCCCAGGTAGAGAAGCATTTGAACGTATGCCGTGACTGCCAGTGCTTGTCCTGCATCGATTGTGGCAAGGACTTCCGGTAAGGATTTGGTTGAAAGATATTGCACTCACCGGAAAACCCAGCTCAGAGCCATTTATGCAAAAAAAACACTTTAAATTTTCAAAGGTTCTTAAATAAAATACATCAATGTAGAACACGTTCCACAGAACAATTCAAGATGAAGTGAAATTCTAATTAAATACAATACTCAGAATTAATAACAGCATCTGAATGTTAATGTAATGCCATCTTCAACAAACACCGTGCTCATAAAAATGTAATTTTACCTATAAAATCATTAAAATATAGTTTGAGCTCCACCAATAACAACTATATCCACATACACTTAGTCTGTTGAAGCTTTTCTTGTGTAAGTTTCAGCCTTTTAAACCTCCATATGTCCACCTATGGCATTAGTGATGCCCATCGTATTGAGATTTAGAAGGTGATTCATGTAGTACCCAGAATGCCCCACAACAGTCTTCAAATGGTAGGTCTGTTGAGCTTGTACGTATTTGTTATTGAACATTTAATATAGTGCTTTGGAATAAGGTGCTATATATACCTATATAAGATGAGATAAGATTTCATGTTTTGTAATCTGTTTGCCTGCACAGGGGTCAGGACTACAAAACACACCTGCGGTGCATCAGCGAGAACGAGAAGTATGGTGGCAAGGGATTTGAGGCAAAGGCCAACAAAGGAGATGTCAAGCAGCAGCTGTGGTTGCAGGTAATTGTGGCTTGTAATACGCTCTCATGAGGACTCTTAATGGTCCAGTGTACTCACTTGGTATACAATAATTCACCTTCCCCAGTGATTCAATGCATTTTCACAATTGCGAGGCATAATTCGATAGACAAAAATAGTTTTTCTTTCTTTTCTACTTCAATTTTTTTGTTACATATTTACTTTTTTATTTCCCTCCATTAACCTTGATGTAATATGCACGTCTCATTTGCGTATGGTTTGTATTAGTCGGACATACCCAGTTCGTACACCATGGGATTTAATGTGCGTGTTGTGAGCCTGGTGGTATTCTCGCAGAGTCTTGTGTGTAATGAACATACACGGTATCATATTCTTGGTTCTTTCGGTAAAGTCACGAAGAAGGGAAATAATAAAATAATATAAATATAAAAGAAAAATTCTCACGACGTATCGACTTCAACACAAGCAATCATCATCAGGTGTGAAATCCACAACAGTCAAAATGTCGTGAGAATTTTTGTTTTATATTTATATTATTTTATTATTTCCCTTCTACGTGACTACCGAAAGAACCAAGAATATGAATCCCTGCAGTCACGAAAGCTTTAAATCAAAATACATGGTATCACCATCTCGTGGTATACACGGTGTGCCAGCTCAGTTCTCTGGGCTCAATTTGTGGCAATGCAGATGGTTATCTGTATTTGGTGTGTGCCTCCCCTGTGTTTTTTATAAATACATACCTGGTGCATTGTGTCTACACCAGAACATTGCAAGCTGCAGATTAACTGAGCTGATTATGTTGCTTCAATCCTGTAACGCCTTATATGGAAGGAGATAACAACTCGGGCTAAATGTTTACATTTTATTCTTGAAAAAAACTGTGCCTTTACTGCCCTGATTACATCGTTGTCATGTTCACCGAGGTAGATACATTTTTAAATACAATTTTCACGCACAAACTCGGTATCTATCTCTATCAAAGAGATAGCACTCCTAAGTGTATTTATTTAAAACAATGCGAATACACATGCTGACATGCTAAGAAATATAATTACATTTAATTTTGCAGTTTCTTGTTGGAAAAAAATACTCTTTTGTATGCATGACTTTGGTTGCAGCTAGTTCATGTCCCATTAGTATCACCGCATAATTTGATTTGTGTTTGATTTCTTCAGAAAGTACAAGACGCAATCAATGCCCCAGGCATCAGCCCCCAGGTCCGTGATATCATGAACTCAATTGTTGGCTATGACAATGTCCCAAGGAAGAAGCCAAAGTTCCAGGTATTGTAATTTTTGGTAATTATTGGTTAAACATATACAGTAGTTTGTAATTACAGCAGCATTTTTCATTTGGAAGTTTAAAAATAAACACTTTTTTTATTGTAATAAATTGTATGAATATTGTAAAATGTATTTGGTTTCAGATGCTATTAAATTTTTATTTATGTACAAAATCACGTATTTTCGAAGTTCTTTCGTACGTACGGTGAGGAGAACGACTCATAAGTCATTTAATCAATACATGTAAATATTAAATCCACTATCCAAGGGGCGTGCAAGGTTAATATTTGTCAGTGGCAATTGTTCCCTGTGTCTTCTCGTAGCATTTGCATTGCTTGTAGAAAATGTTTTTTTTTAGAACTGGATGAAAAACAGCCTGCGTATTCACAAGCAGGAGCTTCTGGACAGGGTGTGGGAGGTCTTCTCCTCGGCACATGCGGTGAGGGTGCTCTCTCCCCTCGCCTTTGTGCATCGCGCTCAAGGATATGTATATCACAAGCAATGACATTTATGTCAGATCCCAAATGTCACTATTTGTGGTATTACTTCATGCTTGAAGTGTTGTTTTACAGGTCACGTCGTATGGCTTTGGTATGAAATGTTGGAACAAAAAGTTTGGTAATTGAACGTATGAGCTTAATAACGGTTATATTGCTGTGTACAGTGCAATGTCATTTATAATTATGTAATATCTACATGAGACCGCATATAAAACCAGTGTACAGAAACAGTTGGCTTATGCAGAGGAAAAAAGCAAAGTCTTGAGCATGGAATTGAACAAGAGCAAGTATGGATGGCAGGGGGAACGCGGTTCCAGACTACGTGGGCAGCAGAGTAGAATGGGCAACCCCCCCACTGAGGGAAGGTTGACTGACTGGGACTTCGACAGGCCAGTCACGGATCACCGCGAGTAACCTGCGATGAACTGCAAGCCTTTAACACGTCTTCGGAATGAATCTAAACCGACTCATTTTGTGGGATGCCCACGGGTATCCTTGAGTACCCAACCTATTGCAGGACTCTTATTTGTGGTGTCAAAAGCATCAGGATGCTCGTGGAGAACTCCAATTGAGAGTGATCCAGGGTCTAAAGAAAGATAATTCACCACACGTAAGAGAACAGTTTGGTCGTGAGGTTTGAAAGTTTCTGCGTTGGAGCCAAAGGCTCTGGTGCCTGGAGGGGACTGGACCAATAAAACGATTGCCTCTGAGCTCAAGGAAGGTGGTAGGGTTATGGTGAGGAGTGTTTCAACAATTTTTTGTTTTTACTATGGACTCGTGATGCAGACAGTATAAATAGAAGAGTGCAAACAAGAGCCAGACATTGCTGACGGGGAAAACAGAAGCACGAGACGTGCAATAGAAATGGAGAAGTTATTCAAAACAAGACAGTTCACATTGGAGGGAGAAAAAACAATGATCATTAAACATGAGATGGACGCTAAGGATGGCATAGACATAATATGCAAGAGCGAGCACAAGATCAAACTATCAAATGGTGCAGACGGTACAAACAATACAGACGAGAACACATAGTACAGGTAGAGTGATGCAGGTAATACAATTGATGGTACAAAATGATAGGCTTGTAAACAATACAAACTGATCAAACAAGACCAACAGTAATGTAATCAAGTTTAATGAATGTAGAGATACTATGTAGCTAGCCGCCAACTTCACAGTACTCATCCCTTCGTCAAGGACGTGGTTTTACCTTTTGTTTTATTGTGACAGCTGTGATGAATAACTAAATTATATTTTACAATATTAAACGTTATTAACAGTGGCATATTGGGTTTTCTTTCCATCCAGAACCAAGGTAACCCCAACCACCAGCAGCAGAACAAGGTGGAGAATGAGGAGACTCCACAAAGCAATGTGGTGCCCACGAATGGGGAGACTTCGCTGGATGATGAAAACACAAAGCAGGAAACCGTGGAACGGAAAAAGAGTAAACAAGAGAGGAAGGAGGAGCGGCAAAAGCAAAACAGGGTCGAGAAAAAGGATAAAAGGGCTCAGAACGCCGATGACTCGGAGCAAAATGAAGAGAGCAGGAAGAGTAAAAAGAAAAACAAGAAAGGACAGGCGACTGAAGAAGAGGGTGAGGCGGCGGAGGAGGGCAATGGGGAGGTGCAGAAGAATGGAGAGACCGGAGGGAAAAAGAAACGCAAGCGGAAGGGGGAGGAGGCCGAGGAAGCGACTCGTGAGAAGGAGAATAGCGAAGAGCCGGGCAAAGCTAAAAAGGTCAAACGCAATGGAGGTGAGGGGTGGTCATCAAAACGGCACCACTGTTAACATATACGCATAGTTTGGAGATAACTACACCTCCAGCTGACAATATTGACGGCTTGTATTTTTCAGGTTGTAAAAAAAATCATCTGCTAGCAAGTGTATCAAAAATGGACATTTCACTTTCGTAGTTCACCTGAATATTGAAACTCCTGGTCCTAGCGTGTCTGAAGTAAATAAAAATTGGCATCACAGACAGGCCTTACTTAAAGAAATAGTACTTTTGGATTTTTTTGCATAATGTCATTTTACATTTTAGTTCAGCACTGGTCATCTTCCAGTTTACTGGGCATTGCTATTTATTTTTCCCTTCCGTATAGTCATGTATTTTAGGATTAAATAAAAAAGAATCATTTTTAAATCCAGTGCTTGATAAAGGCCTCCCCATGCCTCTAGGTCATGGGGATTTTTTGATCATATTTCACCATGCAGCTCAATGTGAATTGATTGTGAGTCCAGAAATGTTCAAGATATTTCAGAAATCACTCGCCACCAATTTTGGCCATGGTTTGGAATCAAACTCAAGTGCACTTACCACTGAGCCAACACCTCAAGCCCCCCATCGCAATATTATTTGGTGGTTTTAATTTGAACAATATTCTTGTGTTTCTCAGATGAGCAAGAAAAGAAGAAGAGTAAGATATCAGATGAGACTAAGAAAGACGAATGCGAAAATGGCGCACAGAAAGGTATGAGAGCTCTGATTTGTGCTAAGCTGGTCAAGAACAATGTGCAGGTATTTTGGATTATACCCGAAATTGTGTGTATACATGTACCTAACTTGTCAGATGCCTGCCACACTTGTGAAATGTGCATCTTTTTTTATCTTTCTGCATTTGTCAGCAGGTAAATTTAACTGGAAAGGAACAATCACGGCTGTACTGCGCGTGGCTGAGAACAAGGAGATGTCGGTTAAAAAGCTGAGGAAGAAGGTAATGTTATACATGCATAAAAAGAGTGCCATCACGACTAAGGATATTATTTTTACAAGTCAACAGGATTGTTCTCGATCTTATCGGTCACCTACTCTAAAAAGCGTCCATGACGCTTCGTTTGGTCATCAATTTTGTGATGTTTACCCACAGGTATTGGGCCAGTATTTGGCCATGGACGTCGGTGGGAAGCCATACACTGAAGAGGAACTCTTGGCCTTGTTCAATAAGAAGATTCAAAGTAATCCAAAGTTCAGAGTTCTCAAGGACAAGGTCGTTCGGCTTGTCGACTAGAACAAGGAATCGTCCAGCCAGGAACACTTTGCAGAATCAGTAATTGAACTGCTTTGTATCAGAGCAGAGAATGTTTTTTTTATGTTGATATGTTTTGATATACCTGGGTATAATATGTAATCGTGATACAAGTGGTTATGTTGTACACTTTTTATTGATGCACTGCAACACATTTCAAAAGCTTCTGGGATTACATCTTGTTGGAATTCTGAGGAACAAGCTGTTCTTGTGAAAAACGTTGGGAACAGATGACGAGTTGGTGGTTGAGATTTTGGCACCTGGATTGAAACACGACCCTTGCATTCTTTAGAGTGCTGTGTGCCAAATCAAACCTGGTTACATATTGTACTTGTAAATGCTGTACATTTAATTTTGGATGAAATTGTGTGGGTGAGCTTTGTACCTGTAGTAACGTACATGTATTATGTTGTCTTATATCAAAAACATGATGCAGAATTCCATTTTTATACGGCAATTGTACAAACTGATAATGGTTTGGAATGGATATTTTAAGGCTTGTCAATAAAAACATATATGCTAACCACAAACTGCAAATATTTTCACTTGTTTCGTCCAGTTTTATGTGCATTCAATGCATGTTGAATTGAGTTCCCCTTGACTTCAATGGAAAATAAGGTAATTTAAGGCAGTAATCAGCATATACTGTACTCGGAAGAAATATAAATTGAAATGTTTTATTTCCTGAGCGTGTATGCCGGTCCCTCATTACCTCGTGTTCATTTCAAGTCCGTGAATACACGCTCTTTATATTTCAATTATATATCCAAATATATGGTTTTCACGCCTATTAACATATCCCCAATCTCGGAAGCTAAAGGAAAAATTCAGCCAGGATTGTTTGGAGGGGGCAACCGCCACGTGTCTATACGGGTGCTACTGAAAAGTTACATCGGATTCATATTTATATTTATGACTGCTGAAAGAGGACTTACAGCAGCATAACATGAATATGTTGCCTGGGACTTGGAACTTGCGACCTGGAATCCATTTTTGACGAGCTACTCGCCCTGCCATCCACCTTGCCGGATTGTCCAAACATGCAAATTATACTCTAATCAATCTTTATTCGAAGCTTTCGTGACTGCAGGAATCCATAATCTTTGGTTCTTTCGGTAAAGTCACGTAGGTATAAAATAACTCACGACGTTTCGGGCGCAACACAAGCGTCTGTCATCAGGTGGGAAAGCATGGTCTGCTGCTGAGGCAGACTGTTTTTAAAAGGTTTGAAATTGGTTTAGCCTAAGGGTCATAAAGAAGTGGCCGGGGCTAGTGATGTTAATGTGAGAAATTAGCATGTAACTGTAGAAAAGAAGGAAAGCGGCCTCCTAGACGAGGGCACGGAAGTGGCTATGTTAATGTGAGAGATTAGCATGATGTTAATGTGAGAAATTAGAGGGCACGGAAATGGCTATG
>CM025634.2:4095102-4132463 GCA_014621495.2 Entosphenus tridentatus | reverse complement strand
AGGGCATGGAAATGGCTATGTTAATGTGAGATATTAGCATGATGTTAGTGTGAGAAATTAGAGGGCACGGAAGTGGCTATGTTAATGTGAGAGATTAGCATGATGTTAATGTGAGAAATTAGACGGCACGGAAGTGGCTTTGTGAATGTGAGACATTACCATGATGTTAGACTGGATTGTGTGTACAACGTAATGCCGGTTATGGGTACGCGGGCAGTTTGTAGGTCTGCTAAGAGGTACACGAGCAAATTATTTGGGAATAACGTAAGTAAATGTATAATGAAGCCTTGTATTATGGATGCCCTATGCGTGCATTTAATTTTTTATTCTAGTCTATTTAACACGTATGCTTTTGCCACCAATATCACAGTCAATTAGTAACGTTTGTCCCGTAAACAGAACATGCCAATTCGTGCTGTTTACGCGATCAAACCCAAAAAAACCTGTATTATGGATATTGGTCGCGAAAGCCTACGTGCTAAACTGGAACTCCTATCGTTCACATTATGAATGGGTAAGACATAACGTTACGTAGCCTCTGTGTAAGGGCGCCACATCAAATCTTGACTTAATGCTTTCGTGACTGCAAGAATTCATATTCTTTGGCTCTTTCGGTAAAGTCACGTAGATACAAAAATAATACAATTATCACGTTGTTTCGATCGCAACACAAGCAATCGTCATCAGGTGAAAAAATATATCCGGAGAGCTGCCGAGGCAGGAGAAGAAATTTCCCCCCCCCCCCACTATTTAAACTCGCCTCTCAGCCAATCAGCGTTCGTCTTGCCACGGCGATAACTGGCACCCCCTTAGCGGGCCGCGCGCTGATTGGCCTCCCCGTTGATGACGTTGGAGGCAGTCGGGGGGGTGGCGTGAGTTGGGCGGGGCCTCGTGGCTTATAAATGCGTGGCCCCGCCCAACTCATGGCCGTGACGTCTCGCGAAGGAAACGTCGGGCGAGGAAGAGGGGGGTGGCTGTGACGTCAACCAGCAATGACGTCACGCGCAGGAAACGTCGGGCGAGGAGGAGGGGCGGGAGGGCTGTGACGTCAGCCAGCAATGACGTCACGCGCAGGAAACGGCGGGCGGTGACGTCGGCAGGCAGTGACGTCACGCGGCGGGGGAGGGGGGGTCAAAGGGCAAAAGCGGGAGGCTGGCTGAGCGATTGAGCGAGGCGGCAAGGCAGGCGGCGGTGGCGGCCTTCGCGTGTGAGGTACTCATCGCCCTTCGTCTCTCTCTCTCTCTCCCCTCTCCACTCATCACCGCCGCAGCAGCCTTCTCGGCGTCGTCGTCTTGTCAACACGAAGCAGTCCGCCTCCCTCTGCTCGTCACGGCGTGAGTCGTTCGCGTCTTCCTTGGAGGGATAAAAGACACAATCATTTCGGGGGCCCTCACTCGGTGGCGACAGACGCTTTTGTTGCTGGAGGCCGCCACACACACACACACACGCCCGCCACCACACACACACACGCACGCTAAGGTGGGCACATTATTGCCGCCACCAAGGCCCGAGTGGGGGTTTGTGTGGCGGGCACGCGATCGGTGCAGTACAATGAGAAAATGCCGCCCGCCGGGGCTGGCGTGAGACAATGAATTTGAATGTCCCAGTGGCCTGCCTCGTCTTCTCCCACACGCCCCGCCGCTCAATGGAGGCGCCGTGCCGGATGCGTGGTGGGTGGTGGTGGTGAGTGGGGGTGGATATCAGACGCGTGGCTTGCGGCTGCCGTGTGCCCGCCGTCACGCTTGTCCTATCCCGCACTTGTCTCGCCGTCGAGGAGGAGGAAGGTTGAACGCCTCTCTAACGCCGCCGGTGGCGCCTGGGATCGAGGCTGGTCAGTGGCTGTGTGAGGAGGCCGCGTGGCCGCTTTCCGGCCACCCCCTACCACCACCACTCCCCGGTACCTCGAGGGATCGCGGTCCCAGCGCGGTCGAGGCGCTCTACGTGGAGTCTGAGACACGCGGCACCCGCTCTGGCGTCTTCCCACCGTGACGTTACGGTGGTTTTGGTTTTGGTTAGGTCCGGAGAGCTTATTCGTTGGCTTTTTCCAAGCAATTATCTGTCCCCCACGGGCATTTGTTTGCGCAAGAAAACTCCGGACTGGATTCGGGCCTGCTTCTCCTAGGTCTCATCAACACACAATTTGGGCTTAAATAATCGAGTCCCATTATTGATTATTGGTACCTTTTGCACCGGCGTGTCATATCTCTCTCTCGATAATGCCATTTAGTCGGAATGTTACGTCCATTGTAAGTGCCATTTATTTTCTTTTAATCGGCACGATTTAATCGTTGCACGCAGAGTAGCGTGGGTAGAAGTTGATTTGAGTAACCCAACCGTACGTGCAATCGGTCCCACGCATATAACGCGGCTCGATGCTGTACTGTGATACTGCAGGAGGGTGAGGGGTGGATGAATTTCCATGGAGCGGTATATGTACGTGGAGCGGTTTATGTACGCCGCTTCTGTCTAGGAGCGTGGGTTGAGGTGCGGTTAAAACGCCTTCCTTTGTTGTCCGAGTGCATGGGTGTATTTACAGTGTCAAACCGCTGAGCTAGCCCTGGCAAAACGATGCCCCTCGCTGCCCCAGGTGTGTTGAAAGCACACTGAGTAACGGGGGGCGCATTTGCGGTGTTGCCCGGTGTATTGTGCGCCGCTCCCAAGGCTTTGTAGCCGACGGTATTTTCACGAGACGCCCTAAAGCTGGAAGCGTAGTTTGGCCGTGTGTGTCTGGGCCAAGTTCTGTCTTCCGTCTCTTTTTTCCTTCCTCCTCCCCCCCCATCTGCTGCTCTGCTTTTCAGGCCACCAGCCGTTGTTGCCGGTCGGTAGCCGCTCGCTTTCCTTTTGTTTCCAAATGCTTTTTTTTACCCTAACCAACTGAAGGAAAAAATAAAATAAAAGCACAGACAGCATTTGGGGGGGGGGGGTGGAATTCCCATTGTTCAGAAACACGAATAGAGAAAAATACTAAACACAAAAGTCGCGAGTAACGCGAGGAAGGTCCTATTCACCTTGCAGCTCAATCACTTTTGACTGGACGTCCTCGCCAGCAAACATCGCATACTGTATAAGTATTGTTAAAAGGCTGCCAGCCTTTGCCCCCTTAAGAGGATACTGTAACTTCAATACAATGCAGCTTATAAGAAGTAAAAAGTGAGTTTTGATACTCCATAATTCATTCTACATCCTTTGGTGGATGGTATTTTCACATTCGTCTCATGTTGGTTATTCGACATAATAAACTCGAATCATTGTCCGCCAATCTTTTCATCTGAATGAACATGCAGTATGTACATTTTGACGAGAATCGTCTGTTATTGGACGATTAATTTATTTAAAGATGGACTGTCCAACTGATGGAGCTTGAAGTTGTCTGATGGAAACTAACAACTCAGTTTCGATAATTTCGCCAATTTTTCATCACAGGAGCATAAAATGAAATTGGTGATTTCTGTTGAAGGAAGACCCAGCTAATAAAACATCACTTGTAGCTGTGTACCTAGGTTGTCTCTCCTGAACTTTGTTCATAATAAAAATGAGTTTTAATGATGTTTTTAAAGTGAATTAAGTTAACGGTATAGATGTGTATTACAATGTGTTCCTGTTTTAATTGGTCCTGAAGGTGTTGGCAGAATGTGCACTGCATCATTGAGAGCAATGTTGCCTGCGTGACCAGCTCAATCGCTTGTTGCAACCAAAAGGAAACCTTTTCACAAAAATAACAATAGTGAGTACTGCAATTATACAATTCATTTGAGTATCCTTTATTTAAAACAATAGGGGGAAATGTAAAGCATTGAGTATAAAATGAGTCTGAAAAAGTTACTATTGTGTGCATATCACACACAGACCCTTATCTCCAGTAACAGCTCTTTATTCCCTAGTGGTTCTCACGCAGCTGACATTGGTTGTTAAACAGCTGAATGCAATGCACATCTTATTCAAATATGAATTGAGACTGACAGTGTATGTGAACCAGAATTATGAGTGGACTTTTGAAAACGCACACACATGAGCAAACTAGATATTGTGCTTTAATTTTCATTTTGGCATGCTAAACATTATTGATTGGCATACTTTAACACAGTGGTTTCTTTTACGATGTAACATTGAAAAAAGATTTGTGTGCGATATGAACTCATACCTGCAAACTAATGTTATCAGCACCTAGCAGCTTTATTGCTGTGGCCATCATTAGCCCGTGCGCAAATGCCAACCAGGACGTCATTTTGTGGCTTGCCAAACTTTACATTAATTTTTTTTATAAACATAAGGAAATGCTTGTTTTACCTGCTCTTACTAATTCCAACACACATTTCCCCCTCCCTTTAGTTGACAAAGGGGAGTCTACCATGGCGGAGGCGGTGGAGGATGGGTTTCGCCTGAAGAACGTCCAAATGATGCCCGAGCTGCTGGGAGAGCTGTGTGAGCTCCGTCAGACGGGCTCCTTCTGCGACGTCGTCGTGGAGGTGCAGAGCCGGCGCTACCTGGCCCACAAGGCCGTGCTGAGCAGCACCTGCAGATACTTCCGGACCGTTCTCTTCAATGCTCCCTGTAGCAGCCTGGGTCCATTTGTGTTGGACTTTGTGGGGGTGGTGGCCTTTGAGAAGGTCCTAGACTTCCTGTACCGCGGGGACGTGTTGGTCGGCCGGGGCGACGTGCGCGAACTCTACAGTGCGGCGCAGAACCTAGGCCTCGAGTCGCTCGAGCTGATCATCCAGCCCATCCTGGAAACGCTCGACGATGTGGATGAGATCGCAAATGGTACCAGCACCTCCTTCGATGATGATGTGCAACAGGAGCGATACACTGCAGACGTCAGGGAGCTGGTTCAGCTGAAAAAGAGAACCGAGAGCGCAAACTTCAAAGACAGGAAAGCGCGGGTGAGCTGCGATGTAAAAACTGAGCGCGTTAACAATACACAGTGTCTCCAGGAGCGATATGCAGGTCACGAGTCGGCCATTGAGGGCTGCGGAAATGAAAAGGACCTCTTTCCCACCTTGGGTCCGAGATTTTTGAGTGGTTCCGATGACAGCCAGGGTAGGTGTAGGAGAAACTCTGAGCAGCAGTCCATTATCGGATTTCACAATGGGAGCTCCGGAGATCAGGTCAGAACTGACGGAATCCCGCGTGGGTCCGCGGAGGACGAAAATGGACAGCTGCCCCTCCCCATGATAGAGGTTAAACAAGAGATGGATGACGAGAGTAATATGTGTTCCTACGACACTGCCGACATTGTTGGTAGCCAAGGAATGCACGCGAAAGAAGACAAGATTGAGATTTTGCAGAATGAACAAGATTATAACGTTATTGGAGTGGAAGGAAAGTACATGCCAACGGCGTTAATGACGGCCTCGGGCTTGAAAAACGAAACGCCTGAGGAAGGATCAGTTGTTGACTCTCCAAAGGCGTACGGGTACGTGCAGTGCCAGATCTGCGGAGAGACCCTGGAAGAGAACATGTCCTCCCTGCGTGAGCATGCGACGATGCATGTCGATCGCGAGACTCTCGAGTGCAGGGTGTGCAGGCGCAAGTTCAGCCTCTTCAACAGGGCCGTGGAGCATATCCTGTCCCACGCCGGCATCACGGTCCTCTCCTGCAATGACTGCGGTAAGAAGCTGCTTTCCCCCGCGCGGCTCAGCCTGCACTACAAGAACTGCAAGATGCGTAAATCGTACGCCGGTCGGCAGAACGCCTGGCAGCGCCAGCAGCCTCCGCAGCAGACGTCCGACGGGATAGCGGACACCTCGGACGATGGTTACGGCTCCATGCCGTGCCAGGTGTGCGGCATGGCCGTGCCCAAGAAGATGGCGGTGGTGCGGAGGCATGCGCGGCTGCACGTGGACATGGAGAAGCTGGTGTGCAAGGTGTGCGGCCTGCAGACGACGTCGAGCGGAAACCTAGTGAAGCACACGCTGCTGCACATCGGCGTGTTCATCCACGAGTGCAGCGTGTGTGGCAAGGGCTTCCCTTTCCAGAGCCTGCTACAGCAGCACCAGCGGCGCATGTGCATGGTGCAGGAGGCGGTGTCTACGCCGGACGCGCCGGGGCCGGAGTCTGGCTCGTTTGCTGGAAACCCCCAGGTGGCGGAGGCCGTGCACTTTTACCTGCAGTCAGGATCATTCCAGTCGTCTGCGCCGGTGGAAGGCGAAGATAGTTTCCAGACGTAAACGCGTATTTATGTGGCACAAACCAACGAGGGTTTCGTGTGTCTTAGTGTTTCTTATGCGTGTAATTTTTATTATTATTATTTTGAAATGTTCATTAAATGAAATAAGCTGATAATTATATTGATGATGCTTATAGGTATCGTTTTCATATTTTGACATTTTTGAACTCTTAATCTCGCATAAGTGCTTTTGTTCAGCGTATGTATTGCGTGCGATACAAACACTGTTGCATATTACATTTGCAAACACCTCGTCAATGGACCAATTGACATACAGCCCATGTCTATGATAACTGCATAAGTAAGTTATATATTTCCCTTTGTCCCCTTTTTTTCAATCCTTTTTATTTATTATTTTTTACATTCTGCATTCCAATAATTCCACGTTCATCAATTAAAATACGTTGTGCGTATAAACCTTTACATAAAATCCATCCCGTTGAAAAGTAAGGGATTGTACAGCTGAAACATTCTGACAATTGTGCCAAACTAAAGACACGTGTCAACATTTGAGAGAGCTTGTGCATGTTTGTAATATGCTGTATCTTTGCTGGTGTTGCAGGACTATTTTTAAAAAACACAGCATTGTCTACCTTTATAATAACATTGGACTTTCACGTAGGGAATTTTAAACACGTGCATCCGTATGTTTCTTTATTCCTTTTTTGGTGCATTCACGAAATGTAATGTTCAGGTCTCAAGGGTATACTGGGCTCTTAACCTGAATAAAAACTCTTGGTCCCCATATCGGTAGGTCTGGATTGCAACTGTCCACAATGGTCCATATGTCATTGGGCAGATGTCGTCGCTGACTGTTGGTTATTTCAACTTGGGTGTAATGGGCTTCCTGGTCTTTTGGTCTCAAACTAATGCTCATCGGCGAGGAGCCTTGAAGCTGTTATGACGAACCTCCCGAATACCTGTCCCTTGTGCCATGGTTTCTGCATGGTAAAAAAATATTTTGCAGGCATGGTAAAAAAAAACATTGTTCTTACCTCTTTGTTTAAAAATAAGTGGCGTCTTGCAAGATTATTATAGGGGTACAGATACATTGGACTAAACCCTTAGGCAAAATCCCTGCTCAGCAGAGCCTCCTGCGCTTGTAACCTCTGGGAGTCTTTAGTTCTAATTCTGCAAAAGAAATTATTTCTTGGAAGTCACTCCATTATCAACTGGTGGCTTCCACATCACGTGTGCTGTGAATAATGTCCTCCGTATACTTTTTGTCGAAAGCGTGGTGTTATTTTTGGCTATATACCCTTCGTGGTTTTCCCATTTGCAAGTACCTCGTGGTTAGTGTTGGCGAATCATGTCGCCAGTTAATAAATACAATTTTCTTAAAGACCTATGACCAAATCTCTCGGAAATTCCCTAGATCTGGGAAGCTACTCATGCCTGATGCTTTGATGGGTGGCCACATGCACAATGGGTTATTGAGTGGGGCGACATAGCAAGCAGCAGAGGGTTGTGCAAGACCCAATGCTGTGCTGTACTGCTATGCTCCCGTGTCTACAATCCCTTGCCTTCATAATATACATAATATAGGTTTTTGGGTCAGATCGCGATATTTATAAATGTGTCGTAACCCTCCACCACCCGACACGGCCAAACAGTAAAAAATGTCACGTTTTCATTAACCCGCACCGACCACTCCAGTGGGGTTCTGGTAAAATATCCTCCATGACAGTCGGATATCGAGGCCCTCCTTCAGCAGTATATTGGGAAAAAAGGGCTGTACAATGTATGTTATCAGATGTAACGGAACTAGCAACACAAGTACAACTTTTTGTCTTTTGTTACATAAAAGTCATGTTGACAAATGCGCTGACGTTCGATTAACACTTTCCACAGAACCCCATCACAGTTTTCACTAAAACGAAAGACGTGTTGCTTCGTTTATTTCCTTTGTGCTCTATATCCTTAGAGGGCCACTTACCGAACACTGTTGGATGGTTTTGTCGTACTGTCTTGCTGTCGTTGATGGAAAGTGGTTCACTGGTTTTTCTCCATTACTCAATGGTCACTGTTTGGTGTGAATTGACATGGATTGCATGTTTGCTACGGGCAGCGTCTGTACCCTGACCCCTTTTGCAACTTGCAAAAAGTTTTGCAACTGCTGAACACAACCAAAAAAGGTGTTTGTAATTTTAATAACTTAAGCAGCTGAGCAACTCCTTCAAGCTGGTATCTTGTATATTCCAACCAGGGAACATTAACTTCATCTTCATTAACTTACGATATAACATGGACAGTTTTTGAGTATTCCGTCCAATGTAAAAATATGGTGCAAAATTTCTGTTATGTTTTATATTCAAAACATGGTTATATAATTCTATGGCAAAATCATTCTGCAACAAGCTTTTAACAAATCTGGGCTTAGGTGATGGCGATTGGGTTAAAGTTTGCATTGTCACGTTTTGAATTGGAAGTCTTGTTAATTATTTTGTAAGAAACGTGTAAAAAATGTATATGTAAGCGATTTTTGTAACACTCCTATAATTGTGCTGAATCTCACATCCTTTGGTAATGGTCCCGGTTTCAACAATTCACATTCTGCCAATTGTGCTCTATACTTGCCAGTTATATTTACCTTTTTGTTCTACGAAAATAGCGCATGGTTTTTCCTTCGCTAACCATCCACTTTTACAGCTTTTTTTTCATTAAAACTGTTTCTTTTCTTTGACTGCAACATTAAATAAAATTGTAACAATTGAGAGCATTGGATTTTTACTCAAATGCGGAGGGTGAAATGTACCTTTTGGTGTGCAGTGGTTAAACAGGAAGTTAAGGTAGCTCGTTGTGTTTTAAGAAATGCATTTATGAATGCATAAGTCATTACAAGAGCATAAAACTGAGGCTCTTTTGGGAGGGATGGATGAAGTCTTTCCAAATGGACAGGCTCTTTCCATGGCTTATTTATTCCATTGTGACTGATCGGGTAGCATATGTCTTATACACCCCTATCCTGCCCCCAGTTTTCCAATGCAAGTAATGGCTGTGTTGCATGCATATATACATGCACATATATGTAGCGATACACATGTGCTAACACGGTTCTTGAAAGTGAGACTCAACTATTGCAGCGCAACAGATGTGTCCTTTAATCCACGCAATTGGCCCATCTCGGCAAACAGCGCTCAGTGTCTTCATTGCAGAAGCTCAAGGGTTGCCCTCTGCTCTAGCAGCAAGTGGATATTCTACCACTGGGACCTGTTGCAACGAAACGGCCCCAGCAGAGGGCTCTATGTGGCAGCCCAAGAATACTGATGATGTCTGTCGTGCCGACGAAAACTTGCAGTGTGCTCGTTCGCTTAAAATGTTGACATGAGAGTGAATGTTTCATATATGGTGTATATTGTTAAATAATTCATTGCAGAGTTCAGTGCCCACCTTCCTTGTAAGCTCACCCAAGCTATTATTTAAAGGATATAAATAGAAAAGCTTGGATGAACGACATTTAAACCACTAAACACTTTTGTCAGAGAAAATGATTGCGTCTTTTTAGGCACGTTCTGTTCGAAGGATGATAAATGTGCAAGTTTGCATTGCTCGCCTTTTAATCTGTTAACGATTATCACATTTCATTGCATACTCTAACGATAAAGGCAAGGTGGGGGCTCGTGACCAGTAGGAGGCCGATATATCTGAAAATGTTATGTTGATAATGGAAATATTTTCAGTGTGTAACTTCATTTTTAGTTGTGAATAGTTATTTTTTTTGTTTTGGTTATTTTTAACGCACCAGACCATACTTTTAAAAATAACAACCTGAAGTAGATCAATGAAAATATGAAAAAACTTCAATAAATATATTAAAACAATCTGTTTGGTTTGCATCTGATTTATCTAGGGGAGTCTGCTGCGGTTACAGCTGAATTGTTTTTGTAATTATACTCTTGTTCTTTCGGCCGAAACGTCGTGTTTTATTATTTTTTCTACCTACGTGACTTTACCGAAAGAACCTGAGAGTATGGTTTCCTGCAGTCACGAAAGCTTCAAATCAAGATTGTTTTTGTAATTGTTTTATTGGTGAAGCTTTAATCGGTATGTATAACTGCTATGACGTGGTTCACAAATGCCAGGACACGCCGATAGAAGGGATGATGCTCAAGAATAATGGAGTAGGCAGCCAAGGAAAGGAAATGTGTCTGAGGATGTCTATCGAGGAATTGGTGTGAAATAAAGCTGGTTTGCAGATGATCATCGCGGGAGGTGGTGGTGACTTGGGGAGGGAGGCCTTAATCTGGTCATGGATTGACCATGGCCGATGTTTTTAGTGTATTCTTGGTCTTTTTACTTCAACATTTGTAAAATGGGTTTTTTCCTGAATTCATCCCGATTGTGTTAATATGCAGTGTGTCATTTGTATTCCTCACATTCTCATCTTTAGCTTCAAATGGCCTATACAATAATAATGCACTGTGTAAGTAACAAAAACATAATTTTTTTGTTCCTGGGTAGTAAGTGTTATTTTCCAATTGCTTATGCCTCAAAAGTACAGAAAATGGATATTATTCAAGACAAACTTTGCTCAGACAGTGATATTTTGAAATTTACCTATTTTCAATGCGAAAACGTGTGCATTTGTCTTCACGTAAAATCCTGATCACAAAAGCAAAGTTTGTGGGGGATAATAGCCATTTTCTATACTTTTGAGGCATAATTAATTAGAAAATAACACTACCCAGGAACAAACATCGTGTTACATCGTATAATATACTCTTTGGTTCTTTCGGTAAAGTCACGTAGGTAGAAAAATAAAATAAACAAAATAATATAGTATAATATAGTACACTTGTGAGATATGCCACTCTTGAATTAATTAACCACACATGTCGGTATCCACTGTTATTTATCACGTGGCAGTTTCAGGTACCTAAGATACCACCTTTCCACAATGGTTAAATAGATAAATTGTATACTTTCTGTTTAGCAACACATGATAGAAAAGCCAATGCGAGATATCCAGTTTAGTTATGTGTCCAGCAGTAACTGGCTTCCATTGTTACACATCTGCCTGCAGGTTTCAGACTGAGTGGCACGTGACATTTAGCTTCGCGTTGCGTGTCTTGTTTTTTTCATAAGGCCTCGCATTGAATTCTCAGTCAATGCTTGACTGACTGGCTGATGTCATGGAATTATATTTTGTCTGCATTGTAACGTTAGAGTTTAATGGACCATTGGCATGACCTTTAAAGGATTCTGTAGTTGGTCCCGTCTCTGTATTCATGACGGTAATCCATTTAAAAAAAAGCGTAAATCGTGTTACGTTTGTCCTAACGGTTTAATCGCTTGGTGCCGTTGAGCTTGATTGTGCATTGTTATAGTCATACTTGTTTCATTGTTAGCTTGGTTTTCTGTGATTTCACGCAACAGTCGCAGAACGGTAACAGACTGGTAATGTGAAATTTAATGTGGACAAGTGGGTTTTCTGTAGCAGTGGACTGCTATATTTGATGTATGCACATTTTTAAACAGCCTTTCCATTCGTAACTAAAGAAAACAAAATCTAAACTACCCAGCTCCATCACATACTCTGTTCAACCCTCGGTAAATCCTTACATGTCACGGCAAATTTCTCTCACCAAGTCCATCTGACCAAGAGTAGTTAGTCCAATGCATTAAAGTACTCGCCCATTTGACAGATGCAAAGTACTTAAACAATGACAAGCATTGTCATTTGTAAGTTACAATACAATCTCTGGGTGATAAGGCTGGACATTCTGTCACTCGCACGGTCCCCCCCCCCCCCCCCCGTACTGCCTGAACTGCCAATGCAGTCCTTGAATTCATAGCATCTCGTGCAGACCGATTAATTCTAGATTTGAAGTTTTCATGACTGCAAGGATTCATACTCTTTGGTTTTTTCGGTAAAGTCACGTAGGTAAAAAATAAATTAAATCACGACGTTTCGGAGGCAACACAAGCTTCCGCCTCCGAAACGTGATTACATTTATTTTAATTTTGTACCTACGTGACTTTACCGAAAAAACCAAAGAGTACAGACCGATTAAGTTGATTACATTGCTTAGGGCAAGATCAAGCCAAGGTTCTTGTTTAATGAAACCCAGATTGGGGGTGGGATGATTGAAGCACAATTAAAATGTGGTCGTATAAAATAGTATGGAGCAAAATGGCACAGTTGTTGAGAGCATCGTGCTATGAACCCGGCGACCAGGTTTTGATTCCCAGCTCTGGGGTTAAAATCGGCGTTGATTAAATGGCACCACTGGTCCAGGTTTCTAATTCAACCCACACCGAGCATTGTGTGGTTATGTATGGAAAAACAATGCCCATGACGGGATACGGTGTGGGGAGATCATCTAGCAGTGTATTTACAAAGTCGTCTACGTTTGTATTTACACTGAAATGCACAGTCCCCCCAGCTTCAACAAGAAACACGGCTTTTCTGCATTAATCTCATAGGGGTAGCTCAAAGGTTAGCTTACCACAATCGTCGCACGTGATTTACATTTTAGTTTTTGTGGCTTCAAAATTACATCACACTCTTCATATTACATGTATCCACTTGAACAGGCATTCATCATAATGTCAAGGAATGATTTTATAAGGATGAAGGTTAGACGTGAAGTGATGTTTCTAATTGCCTTTGTGGTTTACGCGTCTTAACGATCAACCACAACGACGGATTGCTCTGTAAAATAAAAAAAATATTGTTGAGGTTCAATCAAAGCTATTGACAAAACAATTATCAACATGTTTTGTTTAATAATACAAATGTAATTAATAATAAGTTACACTTTGTCTCGGTAAACTACATACATTAGGTGATACTCTTACCTCTAGCCGATGTGCTGTTAAGACGGGGGACCACTCGGATAAAACCTCTCATATGCTGCTTCTTTTGAAGGCAGTGGTAATGACTGATACGGGTTTTTTTTGTGCAAGCCTGCACGTGCCGGCCTTAATAGGTGCTTGCAAACAACACTTACCCATAACAGTCTGTTAAAGGCTGTGGGGAACTTTGTATTTGAAAATAGGCAGTTTTGCGGAAACTGTATATCGATGCGTATCGCTTAATATAATCGTGCACACGTAATTTTAATTGCAAATAGAGAGTAGTTTAAAAGCTAAACGTGTTCCTTGTTAAGGACGTTACATGCCGTGCGTCTGGCTGCAGAAGAACACGTGGAGCTTTCTGAGCAGGAACGTTTCAACGCAACCTGCAGCGCCGCGGCTGTTGATTGGAACACAATGCGAAGTGGCTTGCAGTCCACTTGCAAGGCTATCCCGTGTGGCCGCACAGGGGTGCAGTGTTTACTCTGCAGTGTCCCATTACTACGTGACGCGAAGGGTTGTAACTCTCGGTAAGAGATGCGTGCAAGATCTGCGACCCGTGTGCTCGCAAAGGGCGCGCTGCATTTGCGAGATGTTAACTCCCTCGCCTGGTATGCAAGAGGTCGTGCGTTCGTTCCCGACCCTGACGCCTGCTGTATATTTGGAGTTTGCGTGTCTCTCTCAACGTGGTCGCGTGGATTTTTCTCCGGGTCCTCCGTTTTTCCCCCCCCCCACCACATTTAAAATTAACGTGCGCTTTTCGATAATTTGGCTCCTCTATATACATTTCCACACGATATAAGCCACTTTAGTTGATTATAATGGCCGGGTCGCTTTTGAAAAAAAAATAGCTACATAGCTCAGTGGGCATTGCCTAGTAAAATTTTTTTTTTAATTTGTTTAAGTCGTGCAATGCGTGAGCTCACACGACATCTGCCGAAGTGGGTGGGGTGGTAAGAATCACGGAATGTCCTCAGCCCGAGAGCGGCCAGTGCTTCTTGGTCCGTAAAGTAATTTCCCTCGAGCCACGTGCTCATACCTGTCAACCATGCCTCTGAACCTCGTATCAGTAGTGCCCCACCTTATTACAGACCTATTCAGACCTTATTGGTCACCCCGTGCCCCTTGGAAATCTCAACGTTCATCCTACACGGTCACATCACAAGCAGAGAAACACTAACAGACAAACAATTCGCCCGTATTGAAACGGCTGTTACGCCTTATGGACCTGAAAACTAAATTTCCCTGTACAAGAATACGAGGTAAACCGTATGGGTTGACACTACCATACACTACACCATACACTACACTACTATAATTACATATCTGTCAACCCCTTATCAGACCTTATTGGTCACCCCGTACCCCTTATAAATCTCAACGTTCATCCTACAAAGCCCCATCACAAGGGAGAAACACAAACAAATGGATGTAAAAAAAAATTGGCCCATATTGAAACGGCTGTTACGCCGTATGGACCTGAAAACTACATCTTCCTGTACAAGAAGACGGGATAAACCCTATGGACTGACAAGTTTGCGTTCACCATATTTATATATAAAAAAAAATAATTGTTCCCCCGTGACATCCGTGTCCCGATACTGATGTCGAATAAATGTGAATGTCACTTTGTAATGTCGTTTTCTTTGTATTTCACAAACCTAAGAGATTTTTTTTATTTTAAGACTTGAAAATCTGCTGATTATCTGTGTTTTACACATTCCACTCCTTTAGTATGTTAATAACTGTATCTTACATCTAGAGAAACTAAAAACCCCATCTCTTGTCGATCTACTGCTGGATGAAGGCTTCCCCAATGCTGTATCGGACGTGGGGGAGGGCGTTACCATACTTCACCTCACTGGTCAATACACGCGGCAGGGGTAGGAAGGCTAAAAATCGGTTCAGGTATCACTTGTGCCACCGATGTTAGCCGAGGCCTGGAATTTAACTCGAGTGTACGCACTCCGCACACCATCCCGACAAAAAGAAACCTCACCAAGTCTCTACACTTCTTTCAGGAGGCTTCTGCCAAGTTTTCGCTGCAGGGAGCGATGTTGCTATGTTCGAGCTTTGTTGCTGTTCGTATAACAGTTCTATAAAACATCATAACAGGTCAATTACATCTACGTTGAGAATAGTCACATACAGTTCTGTTACTGTTAAACTTCGGTAATATGTGCTACGCTGGTTGCTAAAGTCAGTGTCGTTATATGTGGACGTCACCACTTTGCTCATTGACATTTTGGAATATTACTCGGTCATGCTGACCTCTGAGCTCATAGTTAAAGGCTTAATAGCATTCGAAAAGAGTTCGGTCCAATGGGACGCAAGCAAAACCAGGTGAACCTGCAAAGGGAGTTGACGTGTTAAATTAAAACGGCAAGTGGCCCCAACAGAAGCCTTTTTTTTACAAACGAACCACGTCAACCATCCTACCATCAGTGCTTATTGACCCCAGTTGGAGTGTATTGTGCACAACAACAGAACCAAACAATGTGACTGCTCCATCACGGCAGCATTGAGTAGGCCTTGCGTGCACCACAAGCTGCGGTTATAGCAGCACTGCAGCTTGGTTGTGCTGACGCAAGTTTTAGTTTCAGACTATAGATCTCTCGTGGCAGGTCCTGCTGCGTCATCCGTTCTCAACGTGGCAATTGAAATCTAAAGGGCAAGCTTTCGTAAATGTCCCCCACCGCCCACCAACCTTATTGCCCACCACGCATTGTCAATGCGTACACACAGTGGGTCGGGAGATCGTGTGTGGGAGGGTAAGATGTTGGGTGCTCCTACATCTTCCAAGGTGTCAGTCCAGCGTGGAAGATTCAGGCTGAAATATCCTTTTGAGTGGCTCTCTGGAGGCGGCCGCGAGTGCAAATGCCCTTCTCGCAGCAGTGGTGTGAGCAAGTAATTGCAGGGATGCACCTTTAACTCTTGGACAATTAGCACAAGTCAAAAGCTAATAATTATTATATTTCAATTGTGCGCTCAGGGTCTTGTCATGAGATGAAGCCATCTCTGTGTTCCAAGGACCTCTTGCAGAAAGCGGTCAGTGAGACGTCCGGGGAGATGACATCACAGACACACTTTGGAAATCACTTGAATAAGGCCTCTTGAATCCAAATTTAAAGGGACACATTTTATTTGCCCAGCAAAGAGCGTTCGTTACATGTCGGACTAACATCTTTGAATCTGTGCAGTTATTAGTGCTTGGTGCTGAAGCCATCAACTCATCAAACTCAAGAAATTAGTTTTTAGTCGTGGAGTGCTGACTGGAGTCGAATCCAGAATATCAATGGTGCTGGCGAAACGAACTTGACCCCTGAACCATGCATGCATGCATAAGTAAAACTCTCAAACACCTTGTGAATAACCCAACGAAGATCTCCGGTTTTGATCTTCCACGAAGCTCATGGTCCACCCTAAACCGCATCTGCACAAACCATGGCAGATGCAGATACCTGATGCTACAAATGGAAAATTGAAAACTCACTTTATGTGTGACTGCGGTCATCCAGAACAAACCATCCACAAATGCGAAGGATACATCACAGCGATACAGTCTGCTGACTCCTGGCGCGGTTGTCAGGCTTGACCACCTAAATGTGAAATTGTAGTTTTTGCTCTGCATCTATATCAGCCATACGAAAGAAGATGAGTAAATACATATCGTACAGATCTATCGACTGGCAGGTGAAGATTTAAGTGTGTTGAGCATGATATGGGCATTCGTCATCTTTAAAGCACATTGTACATTGAAGTGTACGTATTTATCAGCAAATGTGTTGAACCAACACCACAGACCCTGCCGGTAACGTGTCCACCTCGCCAAACATAGTCACGATGCATGTCCTCCGCATTGGAATGGGTTTTTTTTCTTCACGTTAAAAGTTGTTACGCAATTATTTATACAGCGCTTCTGGTCATCACTTGCCACGTTTGCTACATTGCACGGCTCACGTTGATTTTCTCTCTTTCTGACACGAGAAGGAGCATCTAAACCCTCCCGAGTGGATACCTTAAATGGCGTTCGACCAACATGCACACTAAATATAGTTGACATGCATTATTCTCTTGACATGTGGAAACACGTTGACGTTTTTTTTCGAGTGAATTGCCTATTTTTGTTATATTTCTGGGGATTTCCAGATAGCTTCCTCGAGCAATATGCAAAAGTTAACATTCACATATCAAATCTAAAGTATTCGGATATGACTGTGTGTGACTTCATCAACCGGTTGTTGTGAAACACTCACCTCCTTTCACCCGGTCGCCGTACACCATGAATGCAAACAATGCATGAGGAGTGGGACTGTAACACGATGGCAAATGTCACCAGCAAGTGAATCTGTAATCCTCACTGATTGTCTCTCGAACAATCGCTTTCTGTAGAACAGGTGGCGGATGTAGCAGCAGCAGCAGCGCGTACGATAACATCAAGAGCAGAATTGCACAGCAGGCAACAGACTCGTTTCAGAAGCCTTCGTCTGGCATCAGATTTACTTGAGTTGCTTTAGGCTTCTCGTGGGGCTTGGTGATAACCGAATAAATAAATACATGGATTTCAATCAAGGCTGTGGAACCCTCAAATCTAAGTAAATTACATTTACAAGTATACGATTATGCCTACGCGTCTTCACGCGAATAAGCTGAATGCAACTTCAGAATTTCCCACGGGTGTTGTTCAACAAGCTTACTTCCCTGTGAAGCAAGGTGAAGGCTGTTGTGTTTTTTTAATTAATATTATCTCATTAACATATTACATTATTTTATTTTACCAGATAAGGCCCAGCTACGTAGCTCTCTTTCAGAAGCGACCTGGCCACAAATGACCGCTCAACGAAGTGGCTTCTCATCACGTGGACATTTACAGCAGCCAAATGCCCTAAATGCGTGTTTCTAAATGTGGAGGGAAAAAACGGTGGACCCGGAGAAAAATCCACGCGACCACGTGGAGAGAGACCTGCAAACTCCAAATATACATAATACAGGTTTTTTTTGGGTTAGATCGCGTAAATATACGTGTCGTTAAACCCGCCACAGCCAATTAGTAAGGTTTGTCACGTAAACAACATGCCCATTCGTGACTAGTGATGCACTTTAGAGACACTTTATTAGGAGGCACTGCTGATTATCGCCTTCGCAGGCACAGGGGATACTCCAATCTGGTCAGGACAGCAACTGGCTGCCTAACCCCCCACACCGCTGAAGACGAGGGTAGAGACGCGGTCTTCCAGATGATGACGAAGACTTGATGAGCTCCAGGGGTCCACTCCAACAACGGCCTCGAGTCCTCTCCAGGGTCCCCCTTTTATCCCCTCCCATCCAGCGCAGCCCCTCCCCCCCTCCAGAACCCCCTCGAAGGTTCCCGGATTTCTCCCGTGCCCCCTTCCGTGACCCCTCCGTCACCTCTCCCCACGTCCCTTCCTCCTGCCTCCCCCATCACCTGCTGGCCGACAGAGTTGCTATGGCAGCCGAGACCCTTATTGCCAGCAGCTCGCGCTACACGCTATAGTGACCCATTCCATGTCACTACACGAGGACAATACACACTGGGTGTGCTGTGGCTTTGCTCTACATCACACTGGGTGTGCTGTGGCTTTGCTCTACATCACACTGGGTGTGTTGTGGTTTAGCTCTACATCACACTGGGTGTGTTGTGGTTTTGCTCTACATCACACCGGTGTGTTGTGGCCTTGCTCTACATCACACTGGGTGTGTTGTGGCTTGGCTCTCCATCACACCGATGTGTGCGCTGCACTAGTAACCAATTAGCATGTTCTGTTTACGGAATTACCTGGGAGGCAGCGGAGGACAATGCGGGAAAATCCACTGCTGTTCTGTACTTCTCTACTACAATACCTACGCTTCTATGACCCTACTTGAATTGGGGGTGCCACGGTGGCGATATGTTAACCACTTCGCCTAGCATACAGGGGGTCGTGGGTTCGATCCTGGCCGTGACGCCTTTGGGCCATTCCTGGTAAAAAAAAAAATAGGTCGTCTGCATTACACCCTTGAATACCTGGGGATTCACTGCACCTTGAGGCTATATCCAGGGCACTCTTGTGAGACCTATCCTGCTGTCTCAAGTTTTCACTGGGCTACATAAATAAACACGGTTTCTGTTGACACATAAGGAAGTTCATGACAGGTTAATTATGGCTTTGTTTAGCTTCATATTGTGGGTTTCCCCTGATAGCGGCCTCGAGCAATATGCAAATTATAAACACACATACTTTTTCACTTGACGAAAGAATCTTCAGAGGACATTACAACATTGTCCATGCCTCTTGTGCAGAAAGGTTATGTCCCTATGATGCAAGGTGTTGGCGGCTGGTTTATATATATTTGTTATTTTTGCTTATGATTATTAATTACATATACCAGGGATTATAGGCTGTGGAATTACCTTGTTGGCAGCAAAGGGCAATACAGAAAAGTCCAAAAAAGGTATCTGTTTGGTGGTGATGAAATGGGTGTTAAGATGTTCAAACACAAAATAGATACAACATAGATCCCAAAACAGATCTCTTTGAACATCTTAACATCAGAAAGGGTAAAAACGTTTTCTTATTTTTCCTCATTTTTTGATACTGGCAAAAAAAGGTCCCTGTTCTCTGCTTGTTTTCGACATCTGTGCTCAGCTCCCACAAATGTGCCCCTCCAACAAGCCCGCACTGACCGATGCGATGAAGCGTGGTCAATTGAACCCCCACACTCCGTTCAGAATGGGGGGGGGGGGGGTGATCCCTCATCTCTCATCCAGCAGTGCGTTTACAAAGGGATACACATGCGCGTTATTATTCGCAGGTAATGTTCAACAACGCGATTCGAGCTACGGCAATAGAACTCAACGGCCTGCCCTTTCAACAGGCGGGGGTTACAGGATGTTTTACTTACACTGGACATAAAATATTTTGGTAATTCTCCACAAGGATCATCGAGGGCATTTGGGAAACCGAACAAGTTATCGCATTAACACGTAGGCTTTCGCGACCACTATTATCCATTGTAATTTACATGCATACATTAACCACCCTCCGGCCTGATTGTCTCACAAGTGACGACATCACATGTATTTCTCTGTTTAAACCCCAAAACAGGAGGATTTATCCACAACGCTGGCTGTTGCCTGATGATGCTGGTTGTAATTACTGGCGAAACGTCGCTCTCGAATTGTAAATTTTGTGGGTTTACTCTCCAACACATCGGTGTGCTGTAGTAGTAACGAATTGGCATGTTTTGTTTACGTGGCAAAACTTACTAATTGGCTGTGCCGGGAGGTGGCGGGTTTAACGACACATTTATATTTACGCGATCTAACCCAAAAACCTCATTATCCAAGTTATCGCAAGCAAATTGAGCCAGTGATGAATGCACAATATGTAGGCTCACCATCTGCTCAGTGTGTTCTTTCAGACCAGATGTGTTCTCTACTATGTAAAGAAAACTGTATTTGTATTTTCTTTACATGATGCTTTTTTGGGGGAATTTAAAGCCCCTTTAAAATTGTGTTAATCCTGTGAGCTGTTACGTGCTGGAGACCGTGCCGGATTAAGCTAGAGTGGGGCCTGTAGCATATGTTATAAAGGGGCCCTAAATGAAAAAAAACCCCATAAATATGAAAACACAATGTTTTTACTTGCATAGTAAAGTTCTTTTATTTTTTCATTTGCTATACAGCCAGATAATACGACAAATCACTCACCTTAAACACCCAGTCGTTCATAAAAGTTGAAGGCAGTATAGTACTATAGTAATAGAGCAAGTGTAGATTCACTGAACCGGAATTGATATCTTGAAAGCATTTAGCGCGGGGCCCTTGAAAGTGCGGGGCCCGTAGCTTCTACATATGTAGCTACTACATATGTAACTACTTTTGTTACTCGGATAATCCGGCACTGGCCGGAGACAAGCCTCAACTGTCCGATTCTAACCCAAGGCTAGATTGTGAAATGCGCCCATTTAAGGGTTGTGGTTTAGGTGTGATGACGACGACGTAGTAGACATAGTCGATGTCGTTGGCGGCAGTGTTTCACCTTCGCAAAGCTCCAGGCGGAAGGTCCGCTGTCGAGAAAAGTAAAGTGGGACTGGGATGGCAAGTGGTCAAAACGAATGATGGAGTGACAGGCAGACGAGAGAATACGCCCAAGAAGACATCCGCTGCAAGAGACGGAGTGGTGGAATGGGTTTGTGTGGAGGTAGCTGCGATGGATTCTTACACCACAGGGCCGGAAGAGAAAGCAAATGGTTGGGGAGTTCTTCATGGAGCAGTGGTTTAAGTATGACCGATGATGACCCCTAACTTTTTATTCACGACAAAATGATCACCGAGTCTCAAGGTTATTTTTCAGAAGTTTCCTTAGGTAATGTATTTTGTAAAAAAAAAAACGTGTGTTACGAGGCAGATTTATGTAGTACATACATAACTGGGTTTTGCATGTACTGCCTGAAGACACACTTTAAAGTAAGTCTATTCTGCGCTTATAGAATGTGTTTGCTTTTCGTCATCAAATTCATTTTCCTAAAAGCACTCCCACTCGCTCTCAATAATCTTCATAACTATTGCATATTCGCGGTTAGGGCATGGATCAGAAACTTGGCCATTGACAAACAAAAGCGTAAAAGGGTGCAAATAAAAGCAGAGACGTGCGCATTTAAAATACACTAAGAGACGGGAAGAGGAAAACATGAATTACATTATATGCAAACGAGACATAATTTGCCTGTGAAAGGAATGCAAGCGGGCTTGCACAGGACGCATCATGAGAAGGGATGATGGCCCACGGCTGAGACGAACAATTGAGTGGGCAGCCAACGGAGGGACCACGTCCGAGATGCGTCTATGCTGAACTTCTTTCGCGCCGTACGTAGCCACCCGTGCGAATCGTAGGTGACGTTCTCCACAGAGATGGAGCAATGAAATCAGCATTGCAGGGCCAGGAGAGACGGGGACAACAACGTTGGGAAGCCTTCACTCACAAAGTGGATCGATCATGCTGGACGATGGCCATGATGTGTTATTTGGTGGCCAACTCTTTCTCTTGCATGTAATTAACATGGGAACGATAGTAAGGACAAGGATTTACACTCATAGGGCGCTTGAATTGCAGGCACATGAACAGGCGATATCTGACAACACTAACAAGGGACACTCTATGATGCGTATTGGCTTTAGCCATTCCACTGACGTGGGTCTTAGAAAAACTGCGATCTTCAGCACAGATTATTTCACTCAAAAGAGCAATCCAGACAGGCAGGCGTGCAGACACACAAAGACTCGTCTGATTACCTGGGATCTCAATGTACTTTTCGGTATTTTTTCTAAAGTCCTGCAATGCGGTATCTAAACAAGAAAAACAGAGCTAACGCCCATTACGTTTAGCAAACAGATCAATTCACCAGTGTTGACATTGGTGGTGCAGAGTATCCAGCTTGTCACTGCAACCGCGAGACATTTAAAAAAACGAACAATAAAATACACCACTAGGCTTACCCATTCATTAATTGTGGTTATAAGAACATTTTAATATTGCGAAACAACCTTAACAACATAGTTTTTTTCGTAAGCGATTATATAGTTGACAGATTTTTGGACAACTGCCCACATAGGCCTCGTTGCTCGTTATTTGGCACTGGCAAACATTTACAATGAATTTATGTTAAAATCGGTCGGTGAAAATGGTAAAGGTGCAGCCCTGCAATGACTTGCCACTGCTGGTGGAAGGGCCACCACTAGAGGGAGCTCGCGAAATCCCCTCCTGGTGAGAGCCCTTGTGGAGGGTGTAATTATAATCCGTAACATGGTCGTGGTGCTAATGATTCGTGTATTTTTTTTGCTGTAAGTTTTCTCTGTCGGTTGAAACCGAGGTATTGTTTTTCTATTTTATTCGGTATTCAACAACGCTCGGAAAACATCACCAGGATCAACGGACACGCACGGGAGTGCACTCAAGCCCGACCTTCTCAGACGGGTGTGGTTTGACTTGTGGGCTGAATGCGACAAATGAGGGTGAACCGGTTCTTTGTGAAATTTGTATTTTCCCCACTTCTTTTTTTTACTGTGACGTGACACAGTTTATAGTCAAACTAAACGAAGTATTTTTTTATTTTACCAGGTAAAACTCACTGAGCTGTGTAGCGACCTGGCCACAAATGATATCTTATCACGTGGAAATGTATAGGCAACCAAATATTACTCTTTGGTTCTTTCGGTAAAGTCACGTAGGTATGAAATAAAATTAATTAAATCACGACGTTTCGACTGCAACACAAGCAATCATCACCATCTGATGATGATCGGCGCTTGCAATCATCATCTGATGATAATCGACGCTTGTGTTGCAGTCGAAACGTCGTGATTTAATTTATTTTATTTTCTACCTACGAGACTTTACCGAAAGAACCAAAGAGTATGGATCCCTGCAGTCACGAAAACTTCAAATCTAGATTCAACCAAATATTCCAAAGCACGTTGATTCTAAATGTGGAGAGAATAAAACCGGAGGACACGGAGAAAAATCCACGCGACCACGGGGAGAGAGGCATGCAAACTCCAAATATACAGCAGCAGGCGTCAGGGTCGAGATCGAATTCACGATCTCCTGTAGACCAGGTGAGGTAGTTAACAACTCGCCAACCGGGACGCCACCGAGGTGCAGCAGACCTGAAATTATTTGCTCACACCACTGCTAGCAAAGGGGCCTCCACTACTAGCAAGGAGGGGTTCTAGACAGCCCCCCTGCTCTATCGCGTTATTGGCCTACTCTTCCACACTGACCAGACGCCTTTGATGAGACCACAAGACTCACAATTTATCCCGCTACACGCTACCTGCCGATCGTCTCGTTCAGCGTTCTAAAGTTGGACGCATCCCATGGCAAAATGTTGTGCAAGTGGTACAGCTGGTTTGATTGAAGCACGGATGATTTTGATATACACACACAGAGCAAGGTGTAATTGCGCATTGAACATGTAACCTGTGGTCAATTAAAACTGTTCCGAATCATTGTAGTGGAAGATATAAGTTACGTCCATGGTGTCAAAATACACAACATTTTGGTGATTCATAAGGGAGGTGTTAATGGGGCAAATATTGTTTATGACAAGATACGAAACTAAAAATCCAAATTGACGAAAGGGTGCATTCAGGTTATTGTGGAGCCTGCTTTAAAGTAATCTTGATGTAAATAAATGACCGTATAGTCATGTTACAAGTATTTTTTTAAATATTCAAGTCTGTGCTATGTGTACTTAATTTCCTTTGAAAAAAAACATACATGTTTTGACCACTACATGCAAATTACATGAACCATGCTTTGTATAACCCCAGGTGACAAACTTGAGTCATGCAAAGCGTCGCTCCCTATTGGGTTATGGAATTTTGACATTCGCTCGTCACATTTGTAAGCCACACCTCTGAGCCCTCCCCTGACACACGCAGTCGAGTATATATATAAAACACACCTGTATCGCCTCCACGACACTCACTGGCACTGCACAGCTTTAGCAGCTATTCCCACATCATCTCCAGCCGTGTCAAGCGCATCACAGCATCGCCAGCCGTGTCAAGCGCATCACAGTATCGCCAGCCGTGTCAAGCGCATCAATCACCTGCAGCCGTGTCAACCGCACCACAGCATCGCCAGCCGTGTCAAGCGCATCACATCACCTGCAGCCGTGCGCAGCCTCCCCATGGCGGTGCGCCTCCAGTCGAACTTTGGCAGTGGTCTCCGGGAGGAGTGCACGTGCTCCGTGTGCCTGGACATGTTCATCGCGCCCTGCACGCTGCCGTGCGGCCACAGCTTCTGCCGCTCGTGCATCGAGACGCACTGGAGGGTGAACTGCTCGCGGAGCGGCTGCGACTGCCCGCAGTGCCGCCACGTGTTCCACAAGCGCCCCGCGCTCCAGACGAGCACCCCTCTGGCGAGCGTCATCGCGCAGCTCGGCCAGCGGTGCCCGTTCCGCGCCGCCGACGCCCTCGCGTTCATCTCGGCCGACCCGGCGCGCTCCTCCCCGCCGGCGCTCTCCTCGCTCTGCGGTCTGTGCACGATGTCGCGCGTGCCGGCCGCCAAGGCGTGCCTCACCTGCGAGGTGTCGTTCTGCGGCGAGCACCTGCGCATGCACGACGAGACGGCGGCGTTTACGCGCCAGCACCGGCTGCTGGAGCTGCCCGCGGCGGTGGCGGGCGGAGGAGGAGGCGGTGCGCGCGGCGCGCTGGGGGTGTGCGGGCGGCACGGGCGGCCCCTCGAGTTCTTCTGCCGCTCGGACCTGGCGTGCGTGTGCGCGGCGTGCGTCAACGACGGCCTCTGCCAGGGACACGCGGTCGAGGAGCTGCAGCTGGCGGTCGGGGGAGCGCAGGTGAGAGATGGGATGGGGGAGGAGGAGGAGGAGGGGGGGGGCGTTGAACAACGCGACATTTTATTGTTTAGTTGGACAGGTTTTTACGGGACAAACACAGTTGAAGATTCATAGTAAAGGTTTTCGCTGCTGCAATGACCAGCGGAGACGTCGTGCTCAAATTGTAAATGTTCTGGGTTTACTCTCCGACACGGATTGGCACGCATCGTGTACGTGACAACCCTGAACAAATGGCTGTGTCGGGGGGTGGTGGGTTAACGACGTATTTACGCGATATGACTCCCCAAAAAAACATTTGTTATGAATATTGGCCGCGAAAGCATGTTTTAAAAATCTATATTGACTAGAGAGTGAATGCGACTGTGCAACATTAGAGGCGCTACATTCTTGACCACGCATGCACGGTGACATAGATCATGAGGGCCGTTCAATTCGAACTCTGTGCCTTCGACAATCTACACTGACCAGTGTGGTGAAGCATGGTAAATTAAATAATCCCCACAACCCACATAGGCGTGGTGAAGCCCTCATCAGGCAGTGGAATGATATAAGGGCTTTGCACATTTCCTCTCCAATGTTGATTTGCACTCGGGCTGATGTGGGATATGCAGAACAATTTAAGAGCCACCTTTTTTGCTGTCTGTTGCCTTTGTGGGAGATGAACCGCCAAAGCCACTCGGTTCAATGCAGGAGACTTGACACCTCCAGAATTTTGGAGAGAGAAAAAAAACCGCACGGTTGTTCGTGCCATTTGCATGAATGTGTCAGCCAAATGACTGAAAGGCCACATGCTGCTGGCGATTTTCTTTTCTTGGGTTAGCTGCTTACGTGTAATTTCAGCAACGTCCGAGGTATTGCACAACTTGCGAGTTACATCACATGAAAGCCTCACGGCATGTCTGTTGATGGATGAGCTTTCAAGCCACAAAAGAGCAAAACATATCTGAATTTAATGAACAAAAAGTCCGTGCACATTTTAAATCACTGTCAAGATACGTTTGTGGGGAGAGTGGGGGAATGACATATTTCGAGTTGTCGGCATATACTACACCGTAAGCAAGCCCCTCCCCCTCTCGCATTCCTCGGTTTGGACTGGCCGTGTGTAACGTCACACTCGAAGCAGATCTTTTCCCCATATTAACTAAAACTAAGCAATGTTTTATTCCATCAGGTATGGTAAGGCCCACTGAGATATGCAGCTCTTTTTCAGAAGTGACCTGGGCCAGAAATGACAGCCCGACGAAGTGGCTTATCACGTTGAAAAATATAACAGCCAAATACTTTAAATGCACATTTCTAAATGTGGAGGGAAAACCCGGAAGACCCGGAGAAAAATCCACACGACCACGGGGAGAACACGCAAACTCCAAATATACAGGCGTCAGGGTCGGGATCGAATCAACGACGTCCTGTATACCGGGCGAGGTTGTTAACATGTTGCCACCGCAGCTCCCCTATATACGAACGTTTTCATATTCGTACAATGGTTTCCTATGTTCGCATTTTGTCAAATGTATGTGTTCATATATATCGATAGATATTCCATTCCTTGTTATGAAAATACAATGTCGCCTATATAACCTCCTACTACTATACCTTCATGCCTGTTTTTGAACGGGACAACCACAATCCAACACTCGATGAGTATTCACACGTGTGTCTTGTTTTTATTTGCATACAGATGGACCTAAAGCAGAAGAGACAAAAGCTTAAAGTCAAACAAATGATGGTGTCCAAGAGCAAAATCGAATATGAAATAGCCACCAAAGATATTATGGTGAGTTCTACTCACACATTCGTAGTCACTGATTTATTGAAATAAATGTGTTACATTATCATTATTATGATAGAAAGTAATGTCATATGCTCATCGCAGATATATTAATACTGTATAGTGTTACATATTGGACATTTAGCTGAGCGTACAGGATACCAGTGGAGGAAGATAACGCAAAGCTTGCCACCACTTTGTTTATAAATTGGAAAGTATCATCCTGCTACACACACAGCTACAAAAATCCCTGTATAGATTATTGCATTTCTTTTAACAACCAAATATGAAGATCAATGCAGCAGACTAGGGGACAGTGTGGCCGGGATGGCATCCACCTGCCTTTGCTTCTCAAATATCCATGTTGACCTCCCCGCGCAGGAGTTGAATCAACGGGGCAAGCCGATTAAATCCGCCCAATTGTGTCCACCCACCTGTACACATTTGTGCACCACAATTCGTGAATCAACAGATTGCGTGTGGTGAGATAATGTGCGGGTACTCCCACCACTTCAATGGTTTGACCAGCGTGGAAGAGTAGGCCAAAGTACCCTCTCGAGGGGGCTCTCTAGAGATCGTTGTAGCGGAGGTCCTTACACCAGCAGCGGCGCAAGCCCAGCAATTGCACGGCTGCACCTTTACTTCCTTGACATTATTAACACACTATCTCGAAAGCGCATGAGGCCATTGTCAAAGCCAAATGCTCCGCAGTGCATTGCAACGAATTAGGAGAATGCCCCCTGGCAGACGTGCACATTCCCAAAGGTGCTTCGCCGATCGTGTGGATTTTCTGAACAAGTCAGCACGGTTTTAATTTTGTCGGGATCAGAATTTCCAGGGCTGCGCCTTTACCTTACCGAACTCTCTCGCGTCGCGTGTGCGCTTGCAGGGTTCGTGCGTGTCCCTGAAGCTGGAGGTGGTGGACCGCTTTGGGCGGGCGCGCCGGGCTCTGGACGAGCGCGAGCGTGCGGCCGTCATCACCATCGAGATGGAGCAGAGCCGGCTGCTGGCGCTCGCCAACGACCGCATGGCGCAGCTGGAGCAGCAGCTCGTGGCGCTGCGGGAGGCGGAGGAGCAGCTCAATGCGCAGTGGGCCATGGGCGACGCGCTCGCCTTCATGCAGGTGAACGCGGCGGCACAGGGAGGCGCGCCACGTGCAACGCAGCCGCTGTAGAAATAGTGCTCCGTCGATCGTCCCTGCTGCCAGAGCCCCACGGGGGCAGCGCACCGTGCGAGTGCGTGCGCGGTCCACGGGTCAAACGTGGGATTTGTCGCCGACAATTTCGACGGCGCAGGTTCAAATTGAGCGCGCGCGCAGTGTAAACTGGTTCGCGTTGACCAAGCATCACCCCGATGGTGGCGACGTTGCCTGAAAATTATTCGATTTCGAATTGCGCACGGCAACATTGCATCCCTCCCTACTGCGAACACTTGGCAAGACCCTCCTGAACAAGAGCTGAGACCCATTGAGGCTTTCCTAGGTAAATACAGTGGGAATAATAATACTTACATGTACATTTGGAATATTAATTGTGTATTTTTTTAAATTTCGGAATGCACCGATTGGCAATGTTTATTGCACTCGACATGGATAATTACGTCCGTGTGTCCGTAAAGATAGCGCTCATTGCTTAGTTACAGATGACAATTTGTTTGAGCTGTGTTGTTGAATTGTTCGCAACGCATTCCTTATACACTTAAGCTTTTAGAATGTGCCTCGTTTGTTAACATCTCATTGGTAGCCATTGCTTCTACCGTTAACTGAAATCCTAAATTTAATACGCACCCAAGATTAATGGCAGTATAGTTGGTGACTATTCACTTCGGGGTGCGGGGTAGGAGGTGACTTTCGGAATAACAAGTGTTTGTTATCAATAAAAAAAATCCCGCTGCTGCAGTGCTTTAAAGCAGAATGTATCAATGTTTCAAACAAGATCTGAAAGAGTAACCCTGTGGCTCATGCGTGCCTCTGTTAAAATGCTTTACACGCTGGTTAAAATGTATTCCTGACACACCTTGCGTTTGGCGTGTGCGTGTTCGCAGGGTTACTCGTCTGCTTCGAAGAGGTAAGCTGTCAATGACTTCCTTTTCACTCACACGGTGTACAGTGCTGGCTATAATCAAATATGTGAATGACGAGAAAATGAATCGTAACAGAAACGAACAGTGCAGGGCACAAAACCATGAGTTTCAAACAACAACAGCACACGGAAACGTGTACCAGAAGTCCTCAGCCTCTGTGCGTTACGGAAAGTCCATCACCAACTCCTGCCCAAAGTGACTGTGATCCTCTTGTCTTGTTGACCGAATGACAATGTGATCTGAGATAGGAAATGTATATTTCACCATTTTTCAACAAACTCTATCATCATTGGCTTAATAGAACCGCGAGGCCGGTGACAATTGCCAGCAATTTGTTTGGTTCCCAGGTAAAATCCCACTGAGCTCTTTTTCAGAGGACACCTGGCCACACGTCGATCTCAGCTCATTGAAGTGCCTCGTCATGTGTGGGAATTTAAAGTAGACAAATCATCTAAACGCGTGTTTCTAAATGTGAAGCTAAAATACCGGAGGAACCGGGAGATATTTCCACATGATCACGGCGAGAGAGACACGCAAACTCCAGATATACAGCAGGCGTCAGGTTTGGGATCGAACCCACGACCTCCAGCACACCAGTCGAGAGTCATAACGTCTCACAACCGTAGCACCCATTATTTTTCTTCTTTGCTCTATCGTGGCTTCAATGCCATTCCCCCCCGATAGAAATGGCTCCCGTGGCGAGCGTGGAGTTTGACGCGTGGCTTAGCGGGGCGCTGTGTGCCGTTGTTGTCTGCAGGGCGGAAGCGCTGGTTGGGCTGCCCAAGGATGAAGGTCCCACGCTGCAGGTGGAGACGCCAGCCGTGACCAGCATCAAGGCCTGGCTCGAGAGGCTCATCCGCACCCTGGATGGCAGCAAGGACACAAACACCAACCTCAAGCTCATGTGTAAGCCTGGTGCACACCGCGCAGCCCGCACGGACGTGATGGTCACTGTGGTGGATATTATGGTCATTAGTGATGATGAATGCACATGATGGTTATTTTGTGATGATCACAATGATCTTACGATGGTTATTTTTGGCGGTGATGATTAGTTATTGGCAATGGTGGTGACAACCTTGATTGATAGTCATGGGTGGTGATGATGTATGTATGTTGAACTTATTTCACACCATGCTAATCAAATTGTGCGGGGAAAGGGACAGCTCATTGATGGTTATTCTTAATGATGACAGCAATGAGAATCACAATATAATTGTATCACGAAGATTTATTACAATAATAAAGGTTAGTCAGTTTAACACGTAGGCTTTCGCGACCAATATCATCCATCAGTTAGACTTCTCCACAAATCTGGCTGCCGTCTGATGAAGCTAGTTGTAATTACCGGCGAAACGCCGTACTCAGATTGTAAATGTTGTGGCTTGGCTCTCCAACACACCGGTGTGCTGTACTAGTAACGAATTGGCACGTTGTTTACGTGACAACCCTTACTAATTGGCTGTGTCGGATGGTGCCAGGTTTAATCAGGCATTTATATTTACGCGATCTAACCCAACCCAACCCGCCCCCCCCATATTATGGATGATATTGTTCGCGAAAGCCCTACTACTAGGCGTTAACAGTGACGTGTTGACGATGACACGCATTTGTGGCACGTGCAGACGGGCAGCTCGTGACGCTCGACCCCGACACGGCGAGCACCAGCCTCCTCCTGTCCCAGGACGGGCGCATGGCGGCCACCAGCTCCCGCCGCCTCTCCTACCCCGAACGGCCCGAGCGCTTCGACCACTGGTGCCAGGTACTGTGTGCCGCGACCGCAATCACGCATCCCACACCGAGCACGTGCGGCGAATTCCTGCCAGGCCAGGGACCCACCAGTGACATGGAAAGGGGATCATCCATCACCAGGCAGCCCGTGCTTGCTAATGTCTGATCTTGCCTCCCAGTTTCACATTGGCGAAAGCTATTTAAACTAAATGTTTTGTTTTTTAAACCAGGTAAGACCCACTGAGTTAAAAATCTCTTTTTCAGACGCGACCTGGCCACAAATGATAGCTTAACCGAAGTTGCCTATCACATGGGAATTTATAGCAGCCAAATACTCACGCATTTTGATTCTAAATGTTTCTAAAGCTGCCTCTGCTCTGAGCTCCAATCAGACAGACTCTACACCGCTCCCCAAGAATCAGAATCTTTATTTTAGACTGGAGAAATCAGATGAGCTATAAAGTTATTTTTCACGGATGTCCCCACCCGCTCGTCTGCCCACTCAAAAGCGTGATGATTCTCGCACGGCCCCGTGAGCCTTAACCATGCAACAACGGGGAAGACACTCTTTTGTTATAAATTAAATTCTTTCCAACTCACATTCTTTGGGTCTTTCGGTAAAGTCACGTAGATTGGTTCAAAGAAAAACTAAAACTTCGTTACCAAAAGACCAAAAGAATATGAATTTCTGCATTCACGAAAGCTTTAAGTCAAGATTTTCCAACTCGTGTTTGTCTTTTAAAAAAACTATTTTTTGTTATTTTCTTTGAACCTATCTTCGTGACTTTTTTTGAAAGACCAAAAGAATATGAATTCCTGCAGTCACGAAAGCTTTAAGTCAAGATTTTCCAACTCGTGTTTGTCTTAAAAAAAAATTTGTTATTTTTTTTGAACCTATCTACGTGACTTTATCGAAAGACCCAAGGAATATCAATTCCTGCAGTCACGAACGCTTTAAGTCAAGATTCATGTTTGTCTTATCTGCTGGGCCACGCTGTGGACGGCAGATGGCAGTGCAGCAAAAGTGTTGTGTTGTCTTTCCACATCCCCACGTCCACGGCTCCCACCGACACCGAGCCGCAGACTGATGTGAAGTGCGGTCAAATTACCGGCACAACCTTCACGACGTGGGGGGAGGGCCCTCATTTCAGTCGTGAATTGACAAAACGGCTGTGTAGGTGGACGTATTTCCTGTAGACGTGCCCTGGTGCGACAGGCGCACGAGTTTCAGTCGTGTTTTACTTCGAGTGGTGCCGTTTGGCTCTCCAACAATAATTTCGGCCAGTACCGCACCGCGTGCCGCCCGGCACGGTGTGCCACGTTTAACTGCACGTGCTGGAAGCGTCCAGTTCTCTATACCAGTGGGGTGAAATTCACGCAGCTATTTTTTGAGCCCCCCGGCAAACGGAGCAAAACATCGAACACTGTGCCGAACAACACGTGGTGACAACCCCACAAAAACCATTCCACCCGGAGCGCATTCGAGCCGTGTTTTTATTTCTGCAATTGTTTTCTGGATGGGGTAAGGATGAACCCGATCATGACTCCATGCCCACGACGTGCCCACCCACCCCTCCACAGGTGATGTGCCACCAGGCGTTCGCGAGCGGCCAGCGCTACTGGGCTGCGACCGTGAGCGGCGGGGACACGTGGCGCATCGGCGTCGCCTACGGCTCCATGGGGCGCAAGGGCAGCAGCGGCTCGAGTCTGCTGGGGCTGAACGGCGCGTCGTGGTGCCTCGCGCAAGCCCAGTGCGAGTGCGCTGCATGGCACGACGAGAAGCACGAGTCGGTGGTCGTGGCCGAGCCGCCGCGCACCGTCGGCGTCTTCCTGGACTACGGCGCCGGCGTGGTCACTTTCATCGACGCGGAGCGCATGGCCAAGCTGCACACCTTCCGAGCAAAGTTCACGCAACCGCTCTACCCCGCGTTCCAGCTCGGTGGCAAGACCACGCTCGTCATCTGTCCCTGAGGGGTCGGCTCGTCGACGTTGCAAGCGGCGCCGCCGAACGCGCTAAGAAGTCGCCAAACGTGATTGGAACGTCGCGAGTTTCCGCGGGCCACTCGTTGCTGTTAGTGGGTTTTTACGCAGCTTTGTCGCAAGATGCTGTCCACGCGCTTGATTGAGATGATGCGCAAGAGAATGGATGGTTAATGTTCCGAAGTGAGATGACGGATGGAATTGTTAATTGTGTGATGATGGTTTGAGACTTAAGTACTGTGAACGTGGGAATTTGTTGACACCATGATTTCAAAGGTCAGCCAGGCAGCGATAATGAAGGTCACACGTCTGGAAAATGCCAATATACAGTGGTCTTCTAACGTAACGAAAGTTATTTGTACATAGTTGTATGCTATATTCCAGGTTAGTCGTACTTTCTAATATATTTACTCGTGTAAACGCACCTATTGTCGGAATGCTTGTAATAATCCACACTTTTTAAAAGTATAAGCCGGAGTGCTGCATCTCCACAGGTGGAGTTGATGTGGGTAGTAAGGGCTGTATGATTTAATATTTTCCGACGTCCTCCAACTTATGCCCGATTGTGAGGGCGGCCACAAGCCGGCGTGGGTAATTTAAACGTTGAGTTTTATAAGGGCACCACGGGGTGACCAGCCCCTCCCCACCCAGCCCCTCCCTGCACGACGGACGGACACAATAATCCCCTGTTGGCTGCTGTAACCAGGTTCCTACCAGTATAAATCACCCTGGGTATGCGCAGGTGGCTGGGGTCGTCCCACACCTGATGCAGCAACTAACAAAAGTGCTTACATGGCGTCATCACGGTATGCGGTTTTGTATTTTTACATAAAATATAACCTAAATTAAAATATATTATGGAGTAAATGTATGCATTGTTTGAACTGTATGATCTTGAAGGTTCTGTATAATGAGCAATTGTGTAATGCACCTCGCATCTACAAATACCTTTTGAAGCAACGTGATTTGTTGCGTGTTTCAAGTGCCTATTCCTATAACATGCACTCGTCTTCAGATATAACTCGTCTTTGACACGCAATTATTTCAGGACACATTTCCATATTTTTTTGTAACGCAGACCTTTTTTTAAACGAGTGAATCTCATGCCCAATGCGAACATATTTAACTGTTAATACAGAAAGGCCGAATCAACATCATGTGCCTGGCACTTCCCACCTTTTTTTATTACCAACCTAAAACCTATTTTATTATCAGGTAAAGCCCACTGAGCTTTTCGCATTTTTTTTTAAGCAACCTGGCCACAAATGATAGCTCAACGAAAGTGGCGAATCACGTGGAAATTTATAGCAGTGAAACGTGGAGGGAAAGAAAACGGAGGACCCGGAGAAAACTAAAAAAATATGCAGACGTCAGGTTTCAGGGATGGAACCCACGGCCTCCTGCATGCGAGGGTGGTAACATCTGGCTCCCTTCCCACCGTGTTTTAAAGCGACGATTGAGTGTGCGTCTGACAATCCGGGAGTAGTTTGCGTGACCAGATTCGCCTTTGACAGGCGTCTTATAATCGGGAGAATGTGTTATCATCGTTGATGCGGTGGGTGCCCTGTGCTGCTGCAATTTGGTGTAGCGTTGCTTCAGCAGAAATAATTTACTTGAAATAGATGGGGAAGTTTGTGGAATAACCTTAGAAGAGGTTCAATTATCTTTCTCTGGATGCGAACTCTATGCCCGGTTAGTGAAAATTGTATTTACACTTTAGGGTCAAATTGTGGATCGCTATTATCAATCAGTGGTGTAAATCTTTTGCCGAGTAATTTAACGGCACGTCGATTGTATGTTATGTTCTGACAGGCGTCATGGATTTTAAAGTGCTAATGATAACACTTTTGGCAGGCTTGTGTTGTGTGAAATCCAGTTGAATTCACAGTTAAAACATCTTTATTCATACTTGAAGTACATCAAAGCCCATCGTGACGATATAATTGTGAAATTGAATTACAAAAGGATAACCGATATCGCGATCATCGTGAAAACTTGTATCGTTGAGCGAAATCGGCGGCAAATCTTAACGCATTCGGTGACGCTGCGTTGGTGGCGTTACAAATGCAAAAATAACAAACTCAACACGGTCGTCAATAACAGTGGCATAAAAAAGTTTAAAAAAATGTAACGGACATTTCAGACAATCGCCCTTTAGCTATTCTTTTTCAAGTTACGTTACATGTACGCATTTATTGGGTTAGGATTTGGTTCCAGGAATAACGCTAGCTCTCTCCCCCGCGTCAGGGGTCCGGTCTAGTCCCAGTCTTTACCTCTCAACCCATGGTTCGAAAGACCTACACATTTTAATTCAAACACAATCTATCCACTGTTGGACGAAGGCATCCCCCCCCCAAGCCGTCGCCATCTCTCGCGGGTTCGCGATGATGCAAACGCCCGACAGTGGCTCTCTTCGTTTTTGGGGGGTTTGGTGGCCCCCCAATCAATCCACGCTCCCCAACCGCCCCCCCTCTTGGGTTACCAAGTCTACAGGGTGGTCCAGATGTCTTGTGAGCCTCACCCCCCAATTAATTGACCCCCAAACATGTTTTTGTTTCTTTGCATATTCATTTGTTTTAAATAAATCTTACTTTAAAAATATATATATTAAGTTTTTGAAAATTAAATGTGGATCACAAGCCATCTGGGCCATTCTGTGTAATACACTGAGAGTTAACATGGCCACACTTAAGACAGTGTTAGAAAGGAATTTGTTGCAAGTGGGAGACGCAGTGGTAACCCTCATGCCTCAGCAAGCGCGTGGGTTTTCCTAGGGCCCCTGTGTGGAGTGTGTGTTCTCTCGTTACCACCCACAGCTAAAGCAATGTAACCGGTATTAGCCAAACATCGAAATGCTGAAAATCGCCCAATTCATATTACACAGGAACACCGATAACTTGGCGCGACTCTAACGAAAACATTTTGAGACGCGGGGAATCGTTGCGCTCGCGTGACACGGCCAAGAGGCAGAGGAAACAAGAGAGCAAGAGATGTGGTGAATAAAAGTTGGAATCAACGACACGTGTGCTGCGCTTCTTACAACTCAAAAGAGATCGCCACACGTTAACAACGTGGAACGACAACCTTGTCGCCGCAACGCGTCACCGACTTTTCACACCACCCCACGCACACATTCAAAACTTTCTCTTGCACGGTTTCACCAGAACGCTGGATGGAGGCTGCAACCCCATGGCCGGCCGAGAAACAGGCTTGAGAAAGAGCCGACCTAAATTAAAAACGAAAACCATCCGCAACACATCACCAAACAATACAAAAAAACTGTCCAAAGCCTTCAAAAATTCGCGTGGTTCCCAAGTGCCACCACGTGGGCGTCTCCCTCCGTCTCGGCTCCACGTGTCTCTTGCCGCCCCGCCCCCTCGTGGTGGTCACGTGGTTCCTGGACGTCTCGTGCCGCCCTGAAGCTGAATCGCACACACGGCGACAAGATGGGGATTAAGACGCAAGACGAAGACCATCCCCCTCCCCCCCAACACACACACGTGTTGTTAGCATGTAACAAGACTTGTTGGGGAGGCAAGTTGCTGTTGGCGAGTGGCACACGAGGGGGTGGCCGCCGCCACCACGCCCGGCCGCCTTTGTCTCCCCACCAGTGGCGACGTTTTTACACACCGCAAACCGTTTGAGGCCGAGTCGACCTAGAGGAGGCGGCCCAGCACCGGGTTCAGATTGACCGTCATTGGTGCTGGTGGCCGTGAGCGGGAATCGAACGCGGGTTGCCGTGTTCGTAGGGCAGCGCGCTAACCGTTGCACCACCGCTCCTCCAACTTTCCACAGCAGAGTGTTGTTCATTCATTTTTGGAGGGATAAGGGAGACATCACCCATAGATGTCAACCCATAGATGTCAACCTATACGGTTTACCCCGTATTCTTGTACAGGGAAATTTTATTTTCAGGTCCATACGGCGTACAGCCGTTTCATAACGGGCAAAAATAATGTTTGTGTCTATTTGTTAGTGTTTCTCCCTTGTCATGGGACTTTGTAGGATGAACGTTGAGATGTATGAGGGGCACGGGGTGACCAATAAGGTCTGAATTGGTCTGTAATAAGGTAGGCACTGATAGGGGGTTGACAGGTACGGTCACAAATTTTGTAGGGGGGGGGGGGGCCTGGCCGCACTAAAGGCCACTTGCGATGAAGAACGCCGTTCCACAGCGTGGCCACGGTTTGCAACACTTGGCCTGTACACAAATAAACCCACAACACTCTCGGTGGATAAGTGACCTGGAGAACGGCGCGAATATCAACTGAAAGCTTATGGCTGGAAAATAACGTGCAAACATAAAGATACGTACGAACCCTATTAATAATGAACAAAACCAATATTAATAATGCAAATACAACAATGAATAAATGTATGCGTGTATGTATGTTGAACATGTTTCGCACCGTGGAAGCCAACCGGGTTTATAACATGATTATAATAAATTTCGATTTAAAGCTTTCGTGA
>CM025634.2:4078654-4094702 GCA_014621495.2 Entosphenus tridentatus | reverse complement strand
CCTGTTCTTCACCTGAGGACGGCTGCTTGCGTTGTGGCCGAAACGTCGTGAGAATTATTTTATTATGTTTTATTTTTATTATTTTATTATTTCCATTCTACGTGACTTTACCGAAAGAACCAAGAAGAGAAATGTAACCTGTTGATGTAAAATCGGAGAGCCGAAAATAACGAGCTAGATTAAAGTGTTTATGTTTACTGTAGTTTCATACAATCACCTATAGAGTTCACCAAAATACTGATGACTTTGATGTCTCATAGAAATGCAAAGGATGTCTATTGTTGCTGCAATAAGAAAACTGCACGATCTGCAGAATGTAGCTAAATCACAGCGTATGGACTGATGACTTATTTTCTGAATACCTGGGCATTGGTTTCGACCAGTGGTTCTTCTTTTGCTTGTCGTGTACCTACTGCATACCAGCCCTGTCAGCTGTCTCTGTACTTTTTATTATTTTATTATTTACCTTCTACGTGACTTTACCGAAAGAACCAAAAAGATGATTATAATACGCTAATACGTAAACTTACCTTTAATGATGCTCATGATGATGACGATGGTGACGCGAGTCCTTCTTGCGGATCATCACGGGAAGATCCCGGGGAGGAGCGGGGCGACCCTGGGTGCTGGAGGTGCCGGGCAGTGGCTCGCCGGGGGCGGTGGTGCTGTCGCAGACGGCGGATGAGTGCGATTGAAAGTAACTTGCGATTGGCATCCGCTTTGCCTTCCTCCAGAGGTCCTTGTAAACCTCCCGATAGGGATCCAACACGGCGTCCATCTCCCTCTTGAATCGCACGCTCCGCTCCACCAACGGGTCCGCCTCGAACACTTTGTCCTTAAGTTCCGACGCCAGTTGCATAATCTCTGCCAGCGTTTTCAAATTCAGCCGAGACTTACCGCTCGCATACGCCTCCTGCTCCTCTTCCCCATCATCACTCTCGCCATCGCCTGCCTTGATGCGTTCTTTAAGGTCCTCCTCCTCGGTGCGCGACTCTATCAGCACGACGAGATCAGCACCTTGCAGATCCTCGTGCGCTTCTTCCGCACCGATGGCCCTGGCCACCCCGGCAAGCCGACTCGGGTCGCCGTGGAGCGACGGCGAACCGGGCACGTCGCCGGCGCAGAGGAGGCTCGGTCCGTCGTTGGGCGCCTTCGATCCCGAGCGTTCCTCCTTGGAGATGTACGTCCTCGTGGGCATCTTCTTCCAAAACAAGCCCTGCTCGTCCACGTCTAACACCTGTCCGGGTTTGCAATCCTCATCCTCCTCGTCCACCACCTTCTTATGGCACACACGATAAGCCGCTTCATCAGCCACGGTATCCATCGACTCGCCGACCAACTTGACGTTTTGTAGCGAATATCGCTTCTTAAAGTTTTCGAACCATCCCTTACTCGCCGCAAATGGGGTGCGTGACTTCTTACCGCTGTTGTTGCTGCTGCTGCTCTCGCCGCCGCAAGAACTTTGCACCGAGCGCTCGTAAAACCGCAGGGCCCGGTCACGAATATCCACGCCGCTCAAGGGGACCCCCATCCGCGTCTGATCCTCGATCCAGAGATTCAGGGCCCTCTCCATCTTCTCCATGTGCGGGTCGCGGGTGTAGAACGACGCTCTCGCGGACCTGGGCACACATTCGCTCACGCTGGCACGGATGGCCACCTCGCTCTTCTTGATGTATCGCACCGTCGACTCGTTGACGCCGTAGAGACGACCCACCGACGCCGCGCTCTCACCCCGCGCCAGGCGGTCCAGCAAAGCGACCTTTTCACTCAGGGGCATGATTTTTTTCGCACGTTTCACCCGCTTCTTGGCCAGCCTGTCGCCTCCCTTGCGCTTCGGGGCCATGGTCGGCGGGGTCAGGGGTCGGGCGGGGGATGAGTTTCAAAAAGGCAAAACAATGAATGCGTTCACAACTTCATCTTGCGAACGGTGCGGATGGAGGTTGAGAGATAGAAAGAGCATCGTCCCACGAGTCACTGGCAGCACGGAGACCTCGATTGTCTAACACGCCGGGTCAACGATGTGCAGTCGTTCAACGCGGACAACGCGGTTTCCAAAAGCACCTAAAACGCGGTGAACATCACAAAAACATCTCCCCCTCCCCACCGTTGTAGAAATGCTTCACCATTCCGCAACGACAAGGCGTGAAAGTATCGTCAAAGAGGAGGAGAAGCTCGCAACGACACCCACAGATTAGCCACGGTGGGTGCAGCAGCAGCAGCAGGAGGAGCAGCAGCACCGGCGGGGATTGCGGTGCCCGCGTGGGGGCCCAGGCGGCGGGCAGGCGGCAGGGGGACGAGGGGGTCGGCATCTTGCCGCCCTCCGCCTGCTGCTGCTGCCTGCACTGCCATGCGTCGCACCCGGCGCCGATTCGCCGCCTCTCGGATTTCCGTGGAGAGAAGACGACGACGACGACAACAACCACCAACAGTCGCCCTAAAGTTAAACAAACAAAAAGGAAACTCGCTGAAACAAAAAGGCGCGCACGCCGCCAGCGACAAACAACGTGGGGGCGAGGGGAGTGGGGGGGGGGGGGGGGGGGCCCGGGGGGGGGAGGAGGGGAGGGGGCGCGAGGAGGGGGAGCGCCCGAGGGGGGTGGGGGAGCGCCCGAGGGGGGTGGGGGGTAGGAGGCGGGGGGACCCGAGGGGGGATGTGCGCGGTACTTGTAGCGCCACAGCGCGTGGCTTTGTAACGTTTATATTTCATTTGTTTGCTGGTGACTTTGTGTATTTCATATCGAAATCGCCTCCAGTGCTGTTGCTGCTGGCGGCAATAAAAGTTGTTTAAAAGTCAAAAGTCTCTCTGTCTCTTTGCCTCTCTCTGTCTCTCTGTCTCAATATCTCTCTGTCCAATAAAAGTTGTTTAATGTCTCTGCCGTCTTGCACCGTAGCGGCGTGCAGGCCCCGACGATGCATATCCGTGACTCCCCCCCCCTTGACCCCCACACCCCCCCTCGATCCCCCCCCTCATTGAGGGGCGGGCGCGGCGGCCGTGGAGGGAGGGGCCGAGTGCTCGTGACCACGCCCCCTCTTTCCCACCGGAAGTTCGCCCTCTCCCTCGCAAATTTTTCGCATTTTTTTTAAACATTCAGATTAACACCTCGTAGTCATTTTGCTTTCCACACCAATATCCATAATACACTTTTTATGGGTTAGATTGCGTAAATATCTAAATGTGTCGTTGAACCCGCCACCACCCGACACAGCCAACTAGTAAGGGTTGTCACGTAAACAACGTGGCCAATTCGTCACTAGTACAGCAGTAGTGTATAGTGTAGTGTATAGTGTATTATAGTAGTACAGCACCACCGCTGTGTTGGAGAGCCAAGCCACAACATTTACAACGTTAAATGTTGACGTTACAAACTTACTAATTGGCTGTATCGGGTGGTGGCTGGTTTAACAACACACATTTACGCGATCAAACCAAAAGACATACGTTTTATGGAGGATTATTGTGTGTATATTCTATATTTTCCACACAATTCTCAACCGCCGGTCAGAAAAAAAAATCCTTGCGGGGATCGATTCAACATTAATTTGTCGTGATTGTCGAGAGCAGTCGGAAGAGGAGAATGTTGATGTAACAGCTGCTGCTGATGGCGATTGGGCTCGCTCCGTGAATCCAAAGGATTTGGACTCGTGGCCCTAACATCGACTTGGGTAGGACGGTTTCATCGATTATTATTCAACGGACCGAAATCAATATTGACCGGTCATTATTGATAAAAAATTTTGGTCAAACCTGGCGACAGGGTCAATTAAAGGCTGATAAAAAAAATCTGATTTGCTGAAACAATTTTTTTTCGATATTTTTTCTTTTTAAGAGGGCCCCGGTGTTATGCCACACTGATTTACCACCAATATGTCCAAATATGGAAGTCGCTCCGCCCCTCTCCCCCCCCTTGTGATTGGTGAAGGAGGGTGCCCCACCCTTGTGATTGAAGGGGGGTGACCCCCCTGTATGACCCCCCCCCGTGCCCTCCACTTGTGATTGGTGAAGGAGGGTGCCCCTCCCCCCTGTGTGACCCCCCTCCCGTGCCCTCCACTTGTGATTGGTGAATGAGGATGCCCCTCCCCCCTGTGTGACCCTCCCGTGTCCCCCCTTGTGAGTGGTGAAGGGGGAGGGTACCCCGTCCCTCTTCCCTTACAGGCCCCGCCCCTCAGGCGGAAGCCACGCCCGTCAGGCGGAAGCCACGCCCCTACCCAACATCGACTCGCGGGCCAATCACCGTGCGAGGCTTTGTCCGGCTGGAGGCGTTCGGGTTTCTTGGGTTTCAATGCCGTGGCACGTGGTGTGTGGTGGTTCCAGGCGGTCACTAACAGCACTTGCAGCAGCGAAAACAACAACAACCTGTGTAAGCTACCCGGATATATTTGTTTTGTTCTTTGCCAGCTGTGTCAAGATCGTGAAGGGCAGTTGGAGGCAGTCGCCCTCGCCATCAGCAGGGGGGGAGCGACGCTCACAACAAAAAGCGGAGCGCCCGGCGATTAAACACGCAGCGAGGTTGTGCAGTGGGGAAGCTCAGTTTGGGTGCATCTGGAAATCTTCTCGGTGATCCCATGGCACCGGGGTCTGTCCCGTGATCTGTCGATGAGCCGACCACACTTCACGTGGCCTAGAAGTGCACCTAGCCTGGCACAGGCGCCTCGGTGACGCCACCGCCATTTCGTGGCGAATCGGAGCAGTGGCGCAGTAGTCGGCGCTCTGCGCTCCGAACACTGACGCGAGTTTAATTCCTACTCACGACCATCACCGGTGGCGATTGTCTCAACTGATCATGGGGCCTCCATTGAGTACTTAGAGCAGCGTATGTATGTTGAACTTATTTCGCAACGTACGTAGCCAACCGTGCTAGGTGTTTCTGTCTAAATATCAACAAAGGGCGTTGGTGTCGGTCACCCAACCCCCCTCTCCTGTGCCTTGCCGGCCTTCGTAGGTGCTGCTCGCTTACAGCAACTTGTGCCCTAGAAGCTCGTGGTAGCGTGCCCGGACTCTGGTCGGTGTGGGGGGAGGCGTGGTGGCCGTTTTGTGGCCACGGGGAGCTAAGAATTTCGTGAGATGAATAATCCGCAGGACGTGTTGATCTGTGCTTGGACGTGTTCTATTCTGTGGACTTGACGGTGGTGGTGACGTGTGGTTGTGTGTGCGTTAACAGTGTGGGACATGCACCGCACGATTGACGCTTTATAAATATATTTATTCCAGAAGGTATCCTAGTTAAAAATGTTTTATCATACATACAAACAAACAAAAAGCATGGTAAAAAAGTTGTTTTTATATCGTAGGCCCTTCAGTTTTCGTAGGTCAGCATGAGGCACGTGCAGAGAGTTTGATTCTCACTGATCCTGTGATCTCAGGAGTGTTGAAACGATCATTCATTCACATCTGTACTTAAACAAGGTGTCTGTCAGATGGGTTGCCAGCGTGATAAAGTGAAGATGCGTGTGAAATGGCCAAGCAGAAAGACTTCTATGCTGATGCTACAGGCATTTGCATGGGTTATGAAAAATACCATGAATGGAGACTTATGTTGACAAATAACGCGAGGTGAGCTGCCATGATCCTGGAATGATGTGAGCAAAGAACTGGGAATTAATTCTAGATTTGAAGTTTTCGTAAAGTAAAGTCACATAGGTGAAAACAAAATAAAAATTTAACAACTAAATTAAATCACGACGTTTCGGAAGCAACACAAGCATCCGTCATCAGGTGTGACTGCTCCAGCAACTGGGAATTACTTGAACCACTCATACAATTATACATCCGTTATACAGCGTACAAGCAGCTCATTTTAGTGGTGGAGGTTCGTTGAAGCAACATTCAGTCTCTCTATCAAGGAGACCTGGGATGTAATACTATACAATCAGCATTCCAGAGGTATCAGGTGGATGCAAGTTTCCAAATATTTCCCTGCAGCAGTTTGGCTCAGAAGAAGCTTGTGGCAGCACAGGCAAGGTGCAATTCCTTATAAAAGTGATTGCAAATGTGCCTATTTTTAGCGTTTTTACGAGTAAAAAATCGCTGCAGGTAAAATATTTAGTGGCTACAGAATGTTATCTCGTGAAAGCTGAGTGTGTTGGTTTTAGTTTATCTTTGGCTGCTGCTGGTAGAGCCACAGCTTTTAGCTATTATTACAATAAATCATTTTGTGCTGTTTACAATGGGTAGAGGTGAGTCGACCTAATTTATCTTCCAGTGCCTATGCCATGTTTACAATACTATCCATATGTGACTATGAGCAACTGTTTACGTTTGTTTACAATGTTAACGTGTGTGTCTTTGTTGATTTATGACACTTTGGATTGTGTTCAACAACATCTACCAGACAGGCTCTTTGAGAAAAGTCTGAAGAAATGGCCGAGAATATGGAGGAAATGTTCGAGCTGTCCAGCAACAACCACGTGCCGGACCTCCTGCGGGAGCTGTGCGAGCTGCGCGAGAAGGGCTCCTTCTGCGACGTCGTCGTGGAGGTGCAGAGCCGGCGCTACCTGGCCCACAAGGCCTTGCTGAGCAGCACCTGCAGGTACTTCCGGAGCCTCTTCCTCGACATGCCCTGCAGCTCCATGGGGCCCTTCCTCGTCGACTTCCTGACCATGAGGACTTTCGAGTTGGTCGTGAACTTCATTTACAAGGGGCAGATCCGTGCGAGCCGTAAGGAGATGCGGGGACTTTCCTACGCGGCCGTGGACCTCGGGATGGACTGCCTGGCTGAAGCTTGCAAACCCTTCAACTTGGCCGAGGATATTGAGAATGACATGGAAAGCGATGACTGTGGCAGGATTGCACAGGGAGCGCGAGCCTTCACTGAGGATTTACATGGCAACGATGGGCAGAAAGACCATGCAGATGTCCCCGCAATGCCAGCCATCGAGGACAAGCCCGTTCTGGTGAATTGTTCCGTTTCAAAACACATCAACATGAACAACGCCATACCCTTAGAAGATGGGTGTGACAAAATGAGAAATGCCTCCACAATGGTTGGTGAAATCAAGATTGAATCTTTGGAAAGTGAGGGTGCTGATGGTGGGGATGAAAACATTGAAGAGCCTTACGGAGAATTTGATAACCTGAATATTATGTTCGACGGCAAGGTGGAGCGAGTGAAAGCGGACTCGTACGTGGCCAAGCCCATCGGTTACCACCAGCTCAATGAACCCTATGCACAGTTCGCGGATGACATCCCGATGGGCATCCCGTGCCAGGTGTGCGATGAGTTCATCGGCGAGAGCGACGACTGCGTGAAGGGGCACGCGCGCTCCGTGCACTTGGACGTGGCGGCCATGAGCTGCAGGATCTGCGGCAAAAAGTTCCGGCTGCTGAGCAACGCCGAGCAGCACGTGGTGCTGCACATGGGCGTCACCGCGCTGCACTGCCACGACTGCCGCAAGCAGTTCTACTCGGAGGAGCGGCTCATCCTGCACCGCGCTCAGAGCTGCGGCAAGAAGCTCAAAGCGCCGTGGCACGGTGGCCGGTTGGCGCGCGCCGACCCCGCGGCGACAGGGGTCGGGGCGGCCTCGTCGCCGTCGTCTCTTCCGTCCCTGCCGCCGTCGGCGCCGCCACAATCGGCGACGCCGTTGGCGCCCGGCAACAACGTGGTGTGGTGCCGGACGTGCGGCGAGATGGTGTTCAAGTCGATGACGGCGCTGCGGTCGCACGCCCGCACGCACGTGGACACCTCCTCGCTGCTGTGCAACGTGTGCGGCCAGCAGTCGACCTTCATCAGTAACCTCATCAAGCACGCGCTGCTCCACGTGGGCGTCTTCCTGTACGAGTGCGAGACGTGCGGCAAGCGCTTCCTGATGCGCTGCCGCTTGATCGTGCACCAGAGAGGGTGCCGGGGCAGCGGGGCCGGCGCGCAGGCCAGTGCCGTGGCCAACAGCTACTGATGGGAGGGGAGCCTGTGGGGTTGGACACTGGCCCATGATGTAACTTTGTGACTTATATGAGGCAGCACTACCAAGATGTTGTTTTTTTGTAATGCACACTCCCATCAATAAGTTCATAAAGTCGAAAATAGTGCAACAACTGTTGCAGCGATTTCCACAAAATTGCCCCAGTGTATGCTACAGGCATTCAGGCACTTTAGTTGAGTGGTTTTCAACTTTACTGCAGCCTCCACCCCTTTGGTTCTCAGAAAGGGCATCTCACACCCCAAGGGGTGTGTGCACCCCAGGTTAAGAACCACTGCTTTTTCGATTTAAAGCTTTCGTGACTGCAGGGATTAATCTTCTTGGTTCTTTCGGTAAAGTCACGCTGTCTCCCCGACAGACCTGGTCTTCACCTGAGGACGGCTGCTTGCGTTGTGGCCGAAACGTCGTGAGAATTATTTTATTATGTTTTATTTTTATTATTTTATTATTTCCCTTCTACGTGACTTTACCGAAAGAACCAAGAAGATGAACCACTGCTTTAATTACACAAATATGGACACTTAGAAGAAATCTAAAATCATTTTCCAATTGGTGCCTCAAAAACACCAGAATTTTTAACAGTAAGTTGCAGCCCTTCATACAGTTTCTGGATTAAGGCCTATCAATGCCTTGTGAGCCATGAGGGAGGGATGTTTGATCATACTTCACGCTGGTCAGTGCGGGTTGTGAAAGGTAGGCTCAGAACTAGTTCGCCATGTCGCTTGCTAGTGATGTTACCCATAATCGAGTGTCAAAGTCAGGCAACTCCATCTGTAGTTTATAATTCTGAAGATGTTTTTTTTCCTTAAGTGCACATATTTTCATGAAATTTGGCAGTAATTGTGGAAGCGAAGGTTATTCGTTTAATATACTTTTGTGTGTACACACGTTTTCACACAGTGCTTTGTTCAGTATATAAACATAAATTGTAGCTTCAGCAAGCGATTTGAGGTGGAAGTCAATTTTGTTTTCGGTAGAGTCATGTCAATTCACAGTGGACAGGAGTGGACTACGAGGATTAGTCGGGACAATTTGTTTGAAAATGAGAGCGATTTATACTGTTTATTCGTTTCACAAACAATTTAATAATGCCTCAACCTGAGGTTTAGTTATGTGCTTGATATAAAGTAAATCAGAAAAGCAATGCACGTGAGTGTGTGCTTTTCATATTTAACTAAAATAACTATTTGACTCTCATTTGCAGGTTACCCAATTTCTGCCTCTGTAAGTTAACGGTCTGCAGAAATCTCTGAAACAGCAGGACAATGGAAAACTCCAAACAGTCTCTCAGTATTTTTTTATTTAAAGCTTTCGTGACTGCAGGGATTCATATTCTTGGTTCTTTCTGTAAAGTCACGTAGAAGGGAAAAAATATATATATATATAAAACAATACAAATTCTCACGACGTTTCGACTGCAACACAAGCAATCATCATCATGTGTGTGTTTTTAATGGAACTCCTTCCATTGTTATAAGGTGTCAGGATGATTGCTTGTGTTGCCGTCGAAACGTCGTGAGAATTGTTTATCTTATTATTTCCCTTCTACGTGACTTTACCGAAAGAACCAAGAATATAGTCTCTCAGTACCCAAATGGTATCTTTGAAAAGCACCAGAAGACACCTGCCTAGCATGTAATGCGCACCCCTCCATGAGAGTGGGTGGACAAAGATGATTTGAGTATCTCGGCATCTCAAGGATTGTCTTGACAAACAGTTTTTTTTAATGGAACTCCTTCCATTGTTATAACAACTACAACAAAGCAGTAGTTTGATCCTAAATGGGCATACCATCCTATTCTGATGTGCGTGTACTCTCCTGTAGTCTATTTAATAGCACACAACAGTGTCCATTGCATGTACAAAAGTTATCTCAGCCCTATGCAGACCGCCTGTTTAAAATAACTGAACGTGCAGCCATACTGTTGTTTAGACCACCAACATGGCCACACATCCAATTCTTTTGAGCTGGGTGGTCTGGATAAGGCTGAAGCTTTTGTACGTACAATGCACACCTATCTGTTGTTGAATTTGTGTTTTCCGTCTGTATTTTTTTTTATGAGATGGGTTTGCTCTTCATTTACACATTTTAATTATCTTGTGGTAATGTCAAGTGAGTAGGATGAGGCATCACTGCTAAGGCACACAACCTTTAAAGCTATATAGTACTGTAGCTGCAAAGATACTTTAGGCACAATTTGGGAGATGCACTGGTGTTAATGTGCACATCTAACCAATATGTGATCATCTGAGGGAATAGCTGCTCAAATATTTGATACACGTTAGACTAGGAATGCAAAGTGTGTGGCTTCAATCATTTGCCATTTTAGTACTTTGTGTGCGTTGCTTTCACCTTTGCAAAACATATGTGCTCCGAATTGCAACATTATCTTGATGAATGATCTCTATACAGTGTATCTGTATATATATTAATAAGCAAATATCCACGCTTTATGGATACTTGGCCAGCAGATCTGGAACGTAATTCAATATATGAAAAAAAAATACTGACGTTTTTTTGAATACATGTTATGTTTATTATTATTTAAGGTAGAATATGGGATGAAACCATCATAGCCGAATTGAATCCGACATGAAGCTGAGCTTCAAAATTCAAAAGCGAATCTGGCTAAACCCAAACTGTGTTTTGCTTCAATTCACAAAGAGCAAAAACGAGTCCAATCACAACACGCAACTACCTACAAGTGCTGAGAATACTATCAAGGGTGGCCCATTCAATTAAACACAAAGTGAACATTTTGCAAATCACAATTTAATAAGTACTGCCTTGCTGTGCATGGAAGCATGAGTGGCATCGCATGTGCATTCGCATACCCACACAACACGTGCAAATGCATAATGTATACAAAGACATGTAGACGTTCACACCACACTAACACGCATACATGCATACATTCACGTAATTTCTCTTCGTTTTTTTTGTAAACGACAGTGGCGAGGTATATCACGTCGATGGAGGTATGTCGGAAGGTCAGCGCCGATGGCTGGAGTGGCTGACGAGTGCTGTTGAGGAGGTGGGCAATCCGACTGTGCTGACAGCTGTGGTCGGTTTCATTTTGCTGGTGCCGCTGTTGTTGTTGCCTCCGGTGGGAAAGTCGGCGGTGGCTCGGACACGGCGAGCCGCGAACATCTGAATACCCGAGTGCACCGCGGGTATCCACAGAGTATTCGCAACACAACGGGGCCGTGCTCTTAGTCGTGGCTCAGACTCTAGCTTGAGCCTCTCGGTTTGCTTCCAAATAAGCATGAGCGGGGTCGGCCATGTCCTCTGCCCAGGCTCTGATCACGGAAATCCCGAATATGGCTTGGACCATGTTCAGAGTCTGCTCAAGGTCAGCGGGGATTTGAGCTGGCTCAATGAGTCGGTCAAGCCCGAGCTGAGCCGTGGCTAAGGATATGTGCATACGAGGACCGTTTGTGCCACAGCCGATGATGCATGTAATAATGATGGCGGTGGCTGTGATATTTGTGCTCGTAGAAGGTATGTTTCAAATGACCTAAACAAATTATTGTGCTCGTGATATATACTTCACTGATTACCATGGTTGGATATATACGGTGCGAAAGAGGTTCAGCAAACATGCATACAAGTAATTCCTGTAAGAATGAGGTTCTTTAACAATTTCTTAAAGTGCGTTACATTGATGATAATCGTACGAAATAGACAACAAATAAGACGGGCATTAATACAATGTAAAAGTCCATCCAAACAGTTACAATATTAAACAGATTTGTAACCTGCATCTTGATAAATGACTCCTGGGGCAATGGAGAGTATCAATCATTACATTCATAGCTGGATGGTGTGATTATTAAAGTTGTGATTTTTTCACAATGAAAATTAATTATTAGGTTCAGATAAGTTGCTATGGGGATGCAGGCTTTTATCTTCTGCCCTGATGTCGCCAGCAAGGCAGTCAGGGAATGAACGAGTCTGTGAGAGAGGGAACAGGTAGGTGAGGGTGATGAGATGGTGATAGCATGAATGGACAAGTGAATCGGTCTGTGGGAGGACGAGCGAGTCGGTGAGAGTGTGAATGGGAGGCCATACGTCCAGACTGGATATTTCATTTGTCGGTATTGCCTGTGGTGAGTTCACTTTAGTGCTTCCAATTTCGATAACAGACCTATTACACCATTGGAACCTCCTTTGCCAGTAGCAGGAATGCAAAAAAACAAAAAACACAACTCTGATAAAGTATGCACTGTCCTTGAAATTGATTGGTCCACACCCGAGACAGCTTTTCTTAGAGCCTCGTCTCACATGGTGTTGGACCAGATGACGCCAAAAGGCGCACAACTCGGAGACAATGCAGACCTATGCCAGTGAGTCATGTGATAACCATTCGAAATCAGTTGGTTACAACCCGACGTTTTGGCACCTTAGGGTGGTAAAAATGCTTTGCTTTGGCCCATGGAATAAGAGTGGGGAGTGAATAAAGTGGGGAGCGAGAGTCGCCTCAAAGTAGTGGGAAGTGTATGTATGTTGAACTTCTTTCACACCGTACTTAGCCAACCGCGGTTAATCGGAGGTGGTGTGACATCGTGGCCACTCGCGCGCAGACTACAGATGGCACAGGGCTGGTTGGAATTTGAGCATCGGTTCAGAGCTAAAGACGAATCTAAATCGAATCTGGATTCGAATTTATCCCATTCATAATATATGCGAAATTTAATTTTTTTTGTAAACTCATGCAGGTGGTATATGCCGTGGTGGGAAATATACTTCGGAAATATCTGCACTCATTTGAAAGTTACAGGTATTTGACTTGTCTTTACTGTTATGAGAGTTGAAAATGTATATTGTTCTGAATTTGTAACAGCTCAGGCGATGAAAAATGCATATTTGATCAGTCCTTCAGATTTGTACTACATTAAAATAATAAAATGCGATTAAACTCGAAATGATATAATTTGTATTTTTGTGTAAAATGTACAATGTTTTTGTGAGGAAAAATGTCCATTGATTTTATCAGGCAGGTAAGTATATGCAATGTTATCAATTCTGTACACCAGGATCATGCACTTATTTATAATTGTGTACTTTATCAAACGTCATTGTCTAAAATGACACACTTCACTTTCTATACACATTAACAATTTAGATGCATAAGATGCCCTTAAACAACGGATGAGGGAAAACACATTCCTGCGGAGGGAGCTGGTAGTAACGTTGGGTTACTCGGTCAATGGCCCATGTTGCAATTAAGCCCTGCGTACATTTTGAAAATGACGAATAGGCAGAAGTGTAAAGCATATTGCAAGATATATCGCACTCATTACACACAAAGTGCTTGCCACAAATTCACCATTTGTGGCTTTTGGCTATTCGTCGAACTTTGGCGGTCACCGCATCGCGCGCACTCAGATTTGCTTCTGCGGCCGTCTGGAACGTTCTTCCGATATTAGCAAGCCACTGGAGCGATGCACTTTCAAATCATCTAGATTGAAAACAACATGTTTTTAGAACAAAACTTAGTGTTTAGTCTGCTGTCTTTCTCCCATGCCTCCGATTAGCGAGGTTGTCTACTTACTGCGAGGAAGAAGTTCAACATATCAGTGAAGGAAACGGTCGTGTGCCAACAGCCCAAATGGCCAAGCGACTTAAAGACGTATGATATTAAATACCATTTCAGAGTAATATGCTCAACAGGTTGCTTGTTGAGACACATGAAAGCTAGCATGTTAAGCAACTGAGAAAACCTATCCACAGAGGCAGCATCCTAGCAAATAGCATTCCAAATGCAAGGCAATCAAAACACATTAACCATGAGCTTACTTTGGCCACCAGCCCCAAACAGCATTCCTAAACCGTTTCCCCCTTCAACCACAAACGTATCACTTTAAGGTGTTTGCTGAATATATTTGTTTAAAGTGCAAGGCAAAGAATTTGTTTGTAGATGTTTGTAGAGGCTTATGTGCAGTGTTCAGTGGCCAACCCATGCGTCTTGGCGAATCCTTTAATTAAACCAGCAAGCCAGTGGCTGTCCTGGTCACGGTTTTAGTATAGATATGGTGATGGCAACAATGAAAACTTGGTCATAAGGATGATAATCATGTTATAAATAACCAGGTAGGGTAATACAAATTTTGGAAATGATGATCATGACTGGTAACATCAATGGTTGTGATAATTATAAGAGATGATAATCATGATGAAGATGAATTATCGTTCTGCATAATGATGACAATGGCAGTTAATAATTGATAGTGGTGGTTGTAATTGAGCACGAGTGATGATTATCTTCAGCATATGAATGTGATTCTGACATTCCTGGTAATGTTAAAGTTGGTGGTGATGTTTGTGGTGGTGATGTTGATGGTGGTGTTGGTGATGATGGTGGTGCTGGTGATAATTTTGGTGGTGGTGATGATGTTGTTGGTGATGTTGATGGTGGTGATGATGTTGATGGTGATGATGGCGATGGTGATGATGTTGATAGTGGTGCTGGTGATGATTTTGGTGGTGATGATGTTGATGGTGGTGATGATGTTGATGGTCGTGCTAGTGATGATTTTGGTGGTGATTTTGGTGGTGATGATGTTGATGGTAGTGCTGGTGCTGATTTTGTTGGTGGTAATGATGTTGATGGTGGTGATGATGTTGATGGTGGTGATGATGGTGGTGATGTTGGTGGTGGTGATGTTCATGGTGGTGATGAAGGTGATGTTGGTGGTGATGAAGGTGATGTTGGTGGTGGTGATGTTGATGGTGGTGATGAAGGTGATGTTGGTAGTGATGTTTATGGTGGTGATGAAGGTGATGTTGTTGGTGATGTTGTTGATGGTTGTTGATGGTGGTGATGTTGGTGATGGTTGTTGATGATGTTGGTGATGAAGGTGATGTTGGTGATGGTTGTTGATGATGGTGGTGATGTTGTTGGTGGTGTTGTTCATGTTGGTGATGGTTGTTGATGATGGTGGTGATGTTGGTAATGGTTGGTGATGTTGATGTTTGTGATGGTTGTTGATGATGGTGGTGATGTTGGTGGTGATGTTGACAGTGATGTTGATGGTGGTGATGAAGGTGATGGTTGATGATGGTGGCGATGAAGGTGATGTTGTTGGTGGTGATGTTGGTGATGGTTGTTGATTATGTTGATGTTGTTGTTGATGGTGGTTGTTGATGTTGGTGGTGTCGCTGTTGTCAATGTTGTTGCTGGTCACGCCCCCCACTAGAAGCCTAAGGAGCGCGCTCCCGGCATGCCGCGCGGCGCTTTGTCCGGGTCCCGCTACGGACTTCTCCTCCTGCCGCTCTCCTCGTCTCCCCCTCGACTCTGTCAACCCTCTCACCTCCTCCTCCTCACCCTCCTCACCCTCCTCGCCTCGTCCTCCTCACCCTCCTCACCTCCACCTCCTCCTCCTCACCCTCCCCCAGCGTCTCCGGAGCTGAGAGGCGCTCTTCGACTCGGTGCCAGCGTGCGGGGGACGCGGCCAGCGTCGTGACGCCTCCCCGTGAGTTGCTCACAAACCCACGCAGCGACACGAGGCGACTGGCGACTCGAGTCGTAGTCAACTGGTGACTCGAGTCGCAGGCGACTGGCGACACGAGTCGCAGTCAACTAGCGACACGAGTTGCAGGCGATTGGTGACACGAGTTGCAGTCAACTGGTGACTCGAGTTGCAGGCGACTGGTGACTCGAGTTGCAGGCGACTGGCGATACGAGTTGCAGTCAACTAGCGACACGAGTTGCAGGCGATTGGCGACACGAGTTGCAGTCAACTGGTGACACGAGTTGCAGTCAACTAACGACACGAGTTGCAGTCAAATAGCGACACGAGTTGCAGTCAACTAACGACACGAGTTGCAGTCAAATAGCGACACGAGTTGCAGTCAACTGACGACACGAGTTGCAGTCAAATAGCGACACGAGTTGCAGTCAAATAGCGACACGAGTTGCAGTCAAATAGCGACACGAGTTGCAGGCGATTGGTGACACGAGTTGCAGTCGATTGGTGACACGAGTTGCAGTCCACTAACGACACGAGTTGCAGTCAAATAGCGACACGAGTTGCAGTCAACTGGTGACACGAGTTGCAGTCAACTAACGACACGAGTTGCAAGCGATTGGTGACACGAGTTGCAGTCAACTGGTGACACGAGTTGCAGTCGACT
>CM025634.2:4062441-4078144 GCA_014621495.2 Entosphenus tridentatus | reverse complement strand
CACTACTGACCACTTATTTTACCTCTAGCTTGTGACATCAGTGGCACTACTAACCACTTATTTTACCTCTAACTTGTGATATTAATTAGTGGCACTACTAACCACTTATTTTACCTCTAGCTTGTGACATCAGTGGCACGACTGACCACTTATTTTACCTCTAACTTGTGATACAACTTAACCATTTATTAGTGGCACCGATAAACATTTTTAACCTCCATCAAATGCAACGCCTAAACCCCCCAACTAATTCACCTTAGTTTAACCCACGACTTGTGTCACTATGGAACGTTTATGTTTCACCTCTATGCACCACCCCTATTAAAACTTAATGTCACCTTAATATCTAACAAGCACAACAATTTCACCTCTACGTATTGACATTTCTGAACCGTTAACCTTTCGCTCGTTAACACTTCCAAACCATGAACATGTATCCTTGTTAAACCTTGGCTTAACTTTTTACTAGTGCCACCACAAAACCTTTATTGTACCTTTACCCTTACGTAACCCTTGCCTGTATTTACCCTCTAGCGCTGCAGTTAAAATTCATAATTTGCCTTAACCCAGCCACGTTATACTGAATCGCTGCTGTAAGACTGAATCACTGCTGACATCGTTATAGTCAACCACTATCTAAACACTCATAGCTTCTTTATTCACTAAAAACCACTAGCTTTGATGGAACCTTTAACCAGCACGCCTTTCCTTACACACTCTTTACCACGTCGTATAACTATTGACTAACTACTACAGTATTGACACAGTACAGTGCTTACTCCGAGGATTAGGATTGTACTTAGCGTCTAAATGCAACCTGCATTAAACGGCACGATGCACTCTATTAACCTTGCAATACACCCCGAGTCTGACTTTATTATTATTATATACAAAACATTTAACCACCAGTTTTTTTGTTTGGCATTGCAATCAACACTTTACCAAACACGCTACTTCTCGCCAAGCTTATTTCAAAACAACAACTCTTTATCAATTTTAATCAGGCCTTCGGTACATTATGTTTTAGCCATCAACTCAAATACACATTGGCCGTAATTTATTTACAAAAAACTCAACACATTTGGCAATAACACTGTGCCATTAAAATGAGAATCGTACAGTGGTCGACGTTTCGAGTAATGACCCTTCTTCATAGCACATTAAAACCAGGCAAGTGTTGTTGACGAAAGTTGAGTTCTTTTGTTAGTCGTGCTTTTGCACCACTGCCATCGCAGCAGCAGCATCACCAAATACTTTGTTTCATAAGTTTGCAGTGCCTTTCTTAAACCACAGATTTGTTAAACCACTGAGTGGCATTATAGCACGGCCAGCAACAGTCTCCTTATAAGCGCTCTCTTCACCGGGTCACTGCCTTGTGTTCATTGTTGGGGACATTCACTCTACTGGAGCGCTACGTCTGTGTGGTTCCACCGTGCTGTTTGTGTATTTTGTGTTTTTTGTTCTCGTGTCTCCGAAACGCCACTTCTAGCAGGGGGTAACAGACCACGCTCAGAGGAGGGGTTGAGAGGCTAGAGTGACACGTATGGAGATGATAAAAAAATGGAAAAAAAAAATCAGCGGAGTGATGAGATGAAGAGGGGTGGGGGATGTGCAAATAACAAAATGATGAAGTTGTTGAACAGCATCACAGCTGCACCAGCTTTGTTGACGCCTCGCAGATGTTACTCGTTGTGTACACGAAGAGCCCTTTTGTTAATCCACTGCTCGATGAGATCCTCCCCACACCTTTGCAGATCGTTGTTTGAGATGGGTGGTAAAGCGGGTTGGTATGGGATGGCGAAGTTGGGAAGTTTAGGTATCGGAGTAAAGGAAAACAAATACAGGTAGTCCTCTACTTACGATGGAGATGCGTTACGACGACCCCATCGTAAGTCAAAAATATCGTAAGTCCAAGATGGCCTAGCCTACCCAGGAGTCTTAAAGAATGGTGATAATTTATCAAAACAGAGCAATTTACAGCAGAGGTCGCAAACGGGTACCCGTGACCGGCCGGGTACGGGTAGCCGGGTATCGGGTAGGGTACAGGTATCGGGTACCCGATTGCGACCTCTGATTTACAGTACCGTACTGTATAAACTATATACCGTATGTATTTAATAATTACAAAACTGTATTGCACAGTAAAATGTAAAGTAAAAAAACAAAGTTAATTCGTAGCCTACCTATATGAACTGCAATTTAATAGAAAGTTTTTTCAGGAAACAATCCTATCTGCTATAAAAACTTTTAACATGCATTTTGTCGTATCGCCATCGTAAGATCGAAATATCGTAAGTCGGACCATCGTAACTCGGGGACTATCTGTAGCTGTTCGGCCCTCTCCTGTCCACTACGTTGGCCTGCAATCCCATGGCAACCTGTTTGTGCATTCTGGTAGCCCATCTCAGCAAGCCCTGTCCAGACTAAATTATGCTTAGCTTCTGAGATGTGATGAGATCAGGCACATTCTGATGACGCGTCACTCGTTAATATTACTTACAGGTATGGCCCCATACATGGTGTATTGTCCAGTTATCAAGGTAAGCTTATGCAATGTTGTGCAATCGGGTACCAAAGGATTTGGATCCCAGAGTATTCAACGCAATGCTCCTATTTGTATCGATGAGTGGTGGCTGCCCTATGAACTCTGCAACACGAGTTCAATACCCAGCCATGGCTAACATCAGTGATGACTGACATCCAAACCGTTCCATGCCCCCCCCCCTTTCACCAACCGCTTTGACCAGCGTAGTGAAGTATGGTCAAGCGACCTCCATATTTAACACTGGTATTCATCCAGCAGAGAATGGACAACAACAAAGACTTCAAATTATTAAGGTGGCATTTGTATCACTTTCATCAACTGCACAGTACTTATCAGACAGGAGAAACGAGAAGGTATGAGAATAGGCACTGGAGATGGGGATGAGAGTAAAGTGAGATGTATGTCTGATGTTGGTTCGGAGTTGAGGTTGTTTTTTTGTTGTTGATGGAGATGTTAGAGTGAAATGGAGAGGCGTGTGGCCTCGGCTGCACTACGTCAAGCATGCCCAAGTGGAATTCCCCAATTCTTGCCAACGAGGAGGTGGGGGAGGGGGTAACTATAATGATAATAAACACTAATGAGTGGTCCCTCTCACCGTGGGGAGGCCTTCATCCAGCGGTAGATTTGGCAGGAAGGTGCGTACATGTACACTGTATATACATGTTCTGAGTCTAAAGGCAGTGTTCCTCATTGCAAGGCCTGCTGGGCCACTGGCAGCCCTCTAGTGGCCTTTAGTGTGGCAACAGACAATACACAAACTCATGACCACAAATTCTGAACACCCCCCCATCATCGTGCTGCTGTCAAACCCTCATTGGTTTCAAGCGTGTGGAGGCCCGCACACACTGATGATGTCTTATCGGACGAAAGTGGCCCCCCCTGTGAAAATGAGTGAAGAACGCTGGTATAAGGGGTGCACGAGTGGGTGTTGATTAATAAATAATACTTCTCGAGGCTGCATAACAAGCATCGTTTAATCCACACTAGTGTCCATGTCTGTTTTCTTGTACCTGCTGAACTGTAGTTTTATATGTTACAGATATTGTGTTGTGCTAGCAGAGTTGATTTACGCTATATATTTACTGTGTTAATGTCTGGGTTTATTTGTCGCGTACAATTTCATATAAAATTCTATATTTGCCACGGATTTTTGAGGACGCGTGCCCCTGATTTTGAGTGCGTTCAACTAATCTATTTTACTGACCACAATAGTCCTTTCGAATTGGGCTTTTGCATTTTTTATGGCATTAAAAAAACTAGTTTTATGCGAACAGGTTTTTGGGAGAAAAAAAATGCCAGCATGTAATTCACCAAAAAACTTCATGGTGTTTGAAATATGCAGCAGCAATGTGGTTCTGAAAGCTTCGTCGTCATGGAAGCCACGGATATAGATTTAGAAATTACTATGCAACTGACAAACACTTGGCCGAGGCCGCTCAATAACAGCAATTGTTCTGTACAACTCTGGGTAGATGTAGAATCATTATTTCGCGGCACTAAGCTGCTGGTAGAACATTGCGGTTAAACTGTGATAAATAAAACGTGGAAAAATGGGATTTTCAACATGAAACGCTTCTGTTTGCAATTTCCGAAGTATTTTATAATTTCAACTCTAGTTGGTTAATGGTTAATTTTTTCCCGAGGGACCTTTAGCCCAGTTATTGAGATAGTGAATTGTTTACACTACGACAGATACATGGACTGTGGTACCAACGTGACCTCCAAAGCTCTGCCATCATTTATGCAAGACAATTTAATATCTTAATCTCTAAATTGGCAAAAAAAGGAAATAGTTGGTATACCGTGTGAACTATTAAAAGATATTTGGTGTATGATTGACCAGTCTATACCATTTGAAGCCAACCAGATAAACTGAAAGTCTAAAAATAGACTTATTTTTTCAAGGTATATGTTAGAATAACAATATGAACATGAATTTGAAACCGTAAAATTAGGAGCAATTCCAGAGAGTAACTTTATAAGCTAAAGCCTGAATTATCAAAAAACTCGATACAATTAGTGATTGTCCTTGTATTTCATTAACGTATTGTACATATTTCCACATCTTTACGTGGAAATCAAAGCATAGCAGTGTACCGTAACTATTCCATGTCGACTGCCTCAGTCCGTGTTTGTCATTCCTTCATTGTGCCATTAATGTAAATTGTCGTTTGTCTCAATACTGTGGTATATATCCCCGCATTTAGTGTGTATTCAAACATAATGCACGCTGACATCGCCAGGCATCTTAACAATAACAACATCTTGAGTGGTGAATGGCTGTCCACATTGCATTGTGCTGATGCCGGTGCCATTATCTAAAATGAAATGTCCGCAAGTGAATTGCGTTTTTGTTAATACTTTACATTATCTATACGCCACTTCCAATTAAAGCAAAATACCTCACCAGTTAGCTACATTAAAGTAAAATGTATTCCATCTAAAATTTACAGAGCTGCAGTGGGCTAAACAAAGCATTAGGAACATTTGGAATGACCGTGCAGAGAATGTTGGAATTTCTAAATCTAAAACCATTCTCAGAAAGTGCTTAATGCTGTAGCGTGCATGTTTTGGTACCAGGTTATCATTTTATCTTCCTGGTTTGCTTAGTAACTATTTCGAGATGAATAGTTAATTTTGCACTGTCTACAAATTATTAATGTAAATCGATAATAGATATGGATCCACGTATAGTTATTTCACACAAGTAATTATACGTCAAACTCTTCGTTGTTTGAGTCGCACGCGTTAATAAGTACGCGTCGCCGCATACGGATCCTGTCGCGCGTGACTTGCAATTTTACTCACCGGGGGTCCATCTCTCTTTCAGAGGGACGTCGTTTTGCTGCTCCTCCTCCACGGCCGCATTGAGGACGCTGCGGGGGACGACGAACATGGCCGACGATCCGGTAGGAGAGGAGCTCAGCTTGGTGAACGACAACCACCTGCCGGACCTCCTGCGGGAGCTGTGCGAGCTGCGCGAGAAGGGCTCCTTCTGCGACGTCGTCGTGGAGGTGCAGAGCCGGCGCTACCTGGCCCACAAGGCCGTGCTGAGCAGCACCTGCAGGTACTTCCGGAGCCTCTTCCTCGACGTGCCCTGCAGCTCCATGGGGCCCTTCGTCATCGACTTCCTGACCATAAAGCTCTTTCACCAGATTCTGGAGTTCGTCTACAAGGGGCACATCAAAGCCGACAAGGTGGAGATTCGTGACTTGTACAAAGCGGCCAAGGACCTCGGACTTGACTGCCTGGAGGAGATCTGCCAGCGCATCGTGCCCTTGGAGTACCTCGAGGAGTGTTCAGACAGCGAGTCGGAGATCTCGCAATCTCTTAGCGACGCGGGCGCGCAGATGTCGGCCTCGGCCGATGGGTGCGTTGAAGACGGAGCGGCAATTTCTGCTGAAAACCTTAACGACGTTGACGGTGGAGGTAAAACGAACCCTAAGCACAAAGCCGAAAACTGTGTCACCAAAAATAAGGGAGAGAAGAGTCGTCAAAGTAATGATGCCAGGAGCTCTGACAGTGTCCAGAGCCATCCCTGCAATGGCAACAAACCGCAAAAAAGTGTGAAGGCTGGAAAAAATTCAGAGCAAGAATTTTGCATCTCCAATGTGGAGAGCATGTCGCGCCGTGCAGGAGAGCGAGCTGTCGCAGAGGCACCTCCAGATAAACACGACTCTGCTCAAAGGAGAGGAGATTTCAATTATACTCCCGTTGGCATTTGCGAAGTTAAGATGGAGCCTCTGGACGAAGAGGCGTTCATATTGCCTTCACGCAAGGAATCGCGCTTGAGTCACGTCGGACTGAAAGCAAACGACAACGAAAATGAGATGGTCCAATCCTCCGATGTAAAACACAGAGACCCCAACTCGCCCATGCTTGGCATAGATGGCAGTAGGCACATGGAGGTAATCCACGCCATGCAGAGTTATCCGATGGTGGCTGCCGACGGCAAGCTGCGTAACCAGCTGCACGTGAACGACTTTGCGCCGAGGTTGCCGGTGGCTGCCACCGACTCGTTTGTATTGTGCCAAGTGTGTGGTGAATTCGTTCAGGAGATGGGGCTGAAGGATCACGCGGCCGTGCACCTCGACCTGGCGACCATGGAGTGCAAAGTGTGTGGCGTCGCCTTCGGCTCGTTCGGCGAAGCCGTGGAGCACGTGCTCCTGCACACGGGCATCACCGCCTCGCCCTGCGAGGGCTGCGGCGAGGTTTTCCTTTCCAAGGACAGCCTCTCGCTGCACGTGAGGGACTGCGGCAAAGGCGAGTCCAAGGACCACCTGGACGACTTCCAGATGGACGAGTCGGAGGGGCTCGACGGCGGGCCGCCGGAAAGGGTGTTCTGCCAGGTGTGCGGCGTCTCCCTGCCCAGGAAGTTCCTCGCCGTTCGCAAGCATGCCAAGTGCCACGTGGACAGCGAGAAGCGGGAGTGCAGGGTGTGCGGCCGCAAGTGCAACTACCTGAGCAACGTCATCAAGCACACGCTCATCCACATCGGCGTTTGCCTCTTCACGTGCGACATCTGCGGCAAGAAGTTCCTCAACAGGAACAATCTGATGGCCCACCGGCGCAGGGTGTGCCTGAACTCGCGGTGCTACCTGTCGGAGGGCGCGTGGCAGCACATGGTGGACGAGAACCACCCGCTGGGGGAGCTCGATCTCTCGCACTCGTCGGCGACGGCGGACGGGCCGGAGGAGGTGCTCGGCACAGACGTGTCCGAGTAGCGACGTCGCGGGGAGGGGAAAAAATTCGACCGTGAATCTCCTTTCGTCCCTCCATCGCTGCCTCTGTCCTGCTCTGACAACTTTTCGTCAGCCGCGCCGGTATTATTTAACAACAACAAAAACCCAACGGGAGTGATTCGTAGTTATTGAAACGCAAACGTGTGAATTTCAATATTTGTAGTATTTGGCATTTGTTGTGGTTTTTTAAAGTATTTATTTGATTTGGAAAGGATCGTAGGTCTTTATTGCAATCAGATAGCCCGGCGCAAGGTTAATGTTTCGTGTGATTTATAGTTTTACGCAATACGCTCTTGAAGATCCTCCCACGTGTTACCTTGTTTATTGTTTGTGAAATTTGGTTTTTAAAAGTTACATGTGATCGTGCTGAAATGGCAAGTTCAAGTGATTGTGAACATGTAAAATGTTCACTGCTTCTCATCACTGTAGTTAAACAATACGTTGTTTTTTTTTATAACAGGCGCTACGTTCCTAATAGATAAAACATATTTTGAATAAAGTATTTTATTTAAAGTACAAAAAACACAATGAAAAAGTAGAGTTTGTTATTAAATATGCCAGCTTAAGATAGTGTTTTATATATTTTGGATTATAAACTTGAATGATAACGTTAAGCCTTCCTTGGTTACAAACAATGTCCAGTTTACAGAAACATGTGAGGTCTGTTATTTAATACAAAATTTCTCCTCTGTTCATGAGGCCAGCAGACTTCAACCTCTTGTACACAGGAAGATATTCAACATTTAAATTTTCACAGAATACTTGTTTTGTCTGAATGACACCTGTCATTGCTAAAAAGCAGTTGATATTGTTAAGTAATTAAAATGCATTACATCAGCAGCTCACTTGCTAACAACTGCATCACATCGCTGTCTGTGCTCTGCGATTTGTATAATTGAAAAAGTTTAAAAATGCCTAATGGGCATGTATGTTAAAGCGTGGTAAAAAAAAATTAACTACCAATTGAAGTGTTTTGTTAAGCATGTGTGCGGGATGTCCATAAAAGTATTGTTCTGTACATTATTAAACAATAACACATTCGGCGGCAGTTTGCACGAGGCCGATAAAAACGTAAGCGCGGTGTCACAACCGGACTTAAAATGTTAAAAGTGGTTGGTTGATGTGTCACTGGGTGAGTCTAGAAGCAGCGGTTCTCAACCGGGGGTATGCGGAGCCCCCCCCCCCCAGGGGTGGGGGGGGGGCGGTACGTGCGAGGTGATTTATAAATGTGTGAAATTATATCGCGAGAGTCATCGGTGAATAATCACGTATGAATCTGCCAATATAAAATAACTACGATGACATTTATATCCTCGTGGTAACCGAGAACGACATCAAAGATCTCTTTCTCAGCTCGTCGATCGTACGCAATGTGGAGTTTACAAGAGTCGCCGACGAGTGCGAACAAATCATGTCACTCGCGTGCAGGAGGGCGTCCGTCGAATTGTTTTTATTCCGCTTGCATTTACTCGCCTGTTAGGATACTTTTTCAAAAATGGACAATTGGTTAAAATGTCGATGTTTATGCTACATTTATTTCTCAGAACCTTATTGGGTCAGGCAAGGGGGTTATCGGGTGAAACTGATTTCAACAAGTAGTTGGCCAAAATAGGTTGAAAGTCACTGCTCGAGAGTAGGTTTGAAGATTCTGACATTTAAGTCGACCAAACAATCCAGGAACCCAAATGGAGCAAAATAACATAACACTTGAAAACAACAATAGTCAAAGGCCTCATAAAAAAAACAACTTTCAGATAGGTGACCAAATGCTTAACATTTTTTATAAGAAGATATCCAACACGAAGAGCATGGTATGTTCAAAGCGGAAGGTTTGGTTTCCGCTGGTTAGCTTGCAGCTCATTACCCGTATACACAGAGTCCCGTACGCATATATATTTTTTTCCAGTGTCGCACAAAGGGTATATATATTTTTCCCCTTACAATAGAACATTTATAGAGTACGCTTTATATAACAGCAGCACACGAGGAGAGCGATGTTCCCTTACATGACACAATGGGAGTGTTTCTCCTTTCGTTATACGGACTGTTTCTCCCAATTCCACAATCTGGACAGTTTTTGTTTTCGTTCCGCACAGTCGGAGAGTATAGTTTTATTTTGTCGTGGCAGGGGTCGTCCCCTCTCCCCCATGCCGCACGACCACCACCACCTCATCACTTTTACGCAGTTACACATTTAACAGAGACTGACAGCTCATCCGAGATGAGTCTTCGTTTCACACGAGTGCCTAGCCCTTGTCCCCCCCCCCCATCCTTTTCTCTGCACAGTGTCAACTTGCACGCTCTTTTCAAACCTGGACTCAATATATTGGAGCCGCTTGGGCTCGGCCTGATAAGTCTCGTCCACCACACGTGGACCCTCATTGGTGCCCTGCCTCCGGACTACTGAAAAGGAAAAAATATATTCGTGTTCCTTTCTTATACCATCGTACATACAATTTGTATTTACTGACTTGCAAGCTTTAAATGTGAGTTTAATACCGGTGAGGTGATCTTCTGTCTGACTTGGCCTTGTTCAGTTCTTGCTTGACAAGATGCCCACAAAATGCTATCGGCCCACGTTGGAATATTTTTCCTTCCTACCACTGTGCGCGCTTCGTCACCCAAGCGTAATGTGAACCAGAGGTCGCAATCGGGTACCCGATACCCGTACCCTACCCGATACCCGGCTACCCGTACCCGGTCGGGTACGGGTACCCGTTTGCGACCCTAGTGCGGCCGGGTACGGGTAAGGTATCAAAACCCGTTTGCGACCTCTGATGTGAACTGATTGTTAATACCCAATCTTACATTGAAAAACACATGTCACCCTCCTGCCCTCTGGAAGGAAGATTGGGTAATTCATCCCCTCTTTTTTGCCATTACATTTCCCCATGTTGACTCTAAATTAGGTTTTTCTATGACTTGCACTTCCCACTTTTGGGGTTATGTACAGGTTAAATCACTGTCGGTTGGTCATAAAATCCAATAAGATTTTCTGCCCAGCAATCAATTGTATTTTAGAAGCTTACCTCATTTTACACACGTTTCGTCACAGACATAAGCAACGTTGCCAACATTTCGAGAATGCAGTTAAATCATGATGTCTAAATATAATTTTTGTTAATGGTAATGTATAATGATACATATCGCGTTCATGGAAATTACATCTCACGATTGATGAGGAACCACCGTGAAAGGCAGTCAGGCGGTTATCAGACGTCAACAATTTCTCAAGGTCTGCAGTATAGTAGGTTGTTGGGTGATATCTTTACGGACACCTGGTATGCGGTGGGTTTATTATTTTTAAATATTGATATGAATGTTGAATTCGTTGCGAGAGTAAAATAGCGCTGCAATACACGTTAAAACAAAAACAAAAAACATTTAACGTGGTTACATTTTTTTGTTAGAAACATGAAGGTACCATTACTGCCTTTCAAATAGCTGGTGATCTCGACCCTGACTAACTTTGGATGTTACTGGGTGCATTCATGTTGGAGGCAAATGGGCTTTAAATGTTAATTCAAATTATTGTATACTGTATCTCAAGAACAGTAGTTACATGTCAACAAAAGCAGGACATTTGGCATGTTTAATGCGTTGCGCTTTACCTAAGGTTTAGTTGCTATTTCGAGTAGTGGTGGCCAGTACACCAAGCGTTGTGATCCGTTTTGGTGGATCTCAACGGATTCTGCGATCCACCAGAGCTACGACCATCATCCAGATTTAACCCTGTGATATACAAATACCAACAAAAACATCTATTTGGTATAATTTATTTTTTTAATGAAGTTTCAGGGATTTTTATTTTGCCATTGCCCGTAACAGAAGAATATCTATGGGACCCATTTTGCCAGTATCAAAATATTGAATAATAAAGACGGTCCTATAGATATAACTGCTAATTCCGCGCTATTAAGGCAATTGGCGTTTGCATTATCCGGATACTGTTCGCCTTTTCGTGGCCTGTGGCCTAGCACTGGTGAGAACAAAGCTATGCTCTTTGGTTCTTTCGGTAAAGTCACGTAGGTATAAAATAACTTAAATTACATCACGACGTTTCGGCCGCAACACAAGCGTTCGTCATCATGTGGGACAACCACAGCAAGAAATGAACGCAATTGTCCCACCTGATGTTTCTTGCTGTGGTTGTCACACCTGATGACGGATGCTTGTGTTGCGCCCGAAACGTCGTGATTTAATTTGATACCTACATGGCTTTACCGAAAGAACCAAAGAGTATGGATCCCTGCAGTCACGAAAACTTCAAATCAACTAAGCTATGTTAGGGGGCTGTCTCTGGTGTAGGCCAATCAGGTAATGCATACATTCATTGTCAATGTATATTTGTTTCCATTTTTACCACAAGGTATATGCGGTAAATGCAGACTTAATGCCTTGTAATGTCTCTATTTGATGTTTAAACAATTTTACAGACGTATGTATGCCAGAAAGGGTAAAACCTTTTATTATTAATTAATATAGTAACAAACATGTTTGTCGCTTATGTTAGTGCTCTTATTTGTCCTGAGATCCGCGTATTGACCACCGTTGCCGTAGAGAAAGTATATTTAACTTGCAGTTGATAGTATTAGGGCAGGGCAATAATTTATTGAGTTGTCGTTTTGTTGATATCCCAATGCATATATGTAGAAGTCGAGGTGTTGATGCTATTTTATGTTGGCACCCTGCTGTTTGAACGAGAGAATCCGGTCATACACTGAAACGTGCATCAGCATGGTATACAAAATGGCATTCAAACGAAAATGTAAAGTCTGATGTCTGATATATGGTATTATCTAGTCGACTTAACATGCCTATCGTGAAACTTTACTTTTTCCGTTTTCTCGTTTCATAACAAAAACCCCAAGGGCTACCATTGTTTGGAATTGTGGCTGTCTTTATTTAACTCCTAGAATTAATTCCCAATTGCTCCCAATAAAGATTACTACAACAATTTACTGGTGTATGCAGTCAGATGACTACTGTACTTCGATAATTACACTTGCCTCAAGTCTGGGAAGAGTTCGTGTATGCTTTTCGACACTTGGTAAGCTAATTTATGGCTGGAAAATGTTTCAAAAAGGTATCCGTATTTCAGTCATATTGATATATTTTTAAAATATGAGCCCATTCAAATAAAAATACGTAATTCGGTATTTGAGGCCAGTAATCTATTGCATGAAACATTAGTTAAAGTTTCCCCATACTTTGCAATGTAATAGTTGTGAACTGGGGGGGGGGGGGGGAGTAGGAATAGTATGGAACTGGCTACAGACCGCGAATAATGATCAATACTCTTACGATGGGCTGGCTTCACAGAAAATGGAGCAGGCATTGCTGAGAATCACGGGTTAGTATCTGGGCAGCCACTTGAGTAAATCAGTATCTCCACTGTCAGGAAACCATATTAGGTTTGGTTTTTCAAATTTGGTTATTCTGAGATTACACTAACAAAAAAATTGTTCCTGGGTAGTGTTATTTTCTGATTGCTTATGCCTCAAAAGGACAGAAAATGGCTTATTTCCCATAAACGTTGCTTTTGTGACCAGGACACAAACGCAAAGTTAATAATCCACCACATTAATAACACTAACAAAAAAAATTGTTCCTGGGTAGTGTTATTTCCTAATTCCTTATGCCTCAAACGTACAGAAAATGGCTATTCCCCACAAATTTGTGACCAGTACAGTGATATTTTGAAATTTACCTATTTTTAATGAGAACGTGTGCATGTGTCATTCCTTCCCATATAGTCCTGTTCACAAAAGCAAAGTTTGTGGGGAATAATAGCCATTTTCTATACTTGAGGCATAAGTAATTAGAAAATAACTTTTTTTTATTCGTTGGATTGGCACTTCATGCACACTTTGCAGGGCATCTAGAATATATACCTCTACTGTGGATAAAGCGGTTTACGAAGTGATTTCAAACGTAATTCTATGATTCCATCTCTAATCTTATCTGATATAGGATGGTCACTGCTGACGGTGAACAATTTCCTTTCCTCACGATATGATTCTGATAACACAATCGTAATAACCGTGCACCTCTGTGAACAAGCAGCGACACACGTGTTACCACTCGGCAACTGGATGGCACCCCCAGTACAAAAAAAACTACTTGGCTGTCGGGTGGTGGCGGGTTTAACGACATCTATATTTACGCGATCCAACCAAAAAAAAACTTTCCTGGACAAAAAGTTTGAAGAAAACTTTTTAAACTAATTTTCAAACTCAAAGTGAACGTTTAAAAAAGTTTAAAACATTCTCTGCCATAAAAAGTAGCCAATTTTAGCCGCGCTTTAGAATCCAATCGACTTATGAGTTTAGTCGATGTTAATGTTAAACGCGGGGTGTTTTAGTCATCAATATCGGGAGTTTTGCCGTTTTAGGCCGGGTCGCTTTCCCACCGGCCGCTTGCAAACCCCCACCCACACCCAGCCACGTGGCGGCGTGGCCTCGGGCGATCTTGGTGATGCCGAGGCGGCGAGAGAGTCCACGGAGAAGTGAAGACCAACACAAGCGTCACTGCCAAAAAAAATACATCTCACTTAATACTGGTAGGAACCTCCTGGTTACACCGGCCCACAGGGGATTATTGTGTCCGTCCGTCGTGCAGGGGGGGGGGGGGGCTGGGTGGGGAGGGGGCTGGTCACCTCGTGGTGCCCTTATAAAACTCAACGTTTAACCTACTCACGCCAGCTTGTGCCCGCCCTCACAGTCGGCCATATTTGCAGAATACACCACGCCGCCGTTGACCCTGGCCATTGACCGAGCAACCCAACGTTCCTACCAGCTCCCTCCGCAGGAATGTGTTAGCCGCACCACCACCCCATGCGCTCGATGAAGTACGCGGCCAAGAAAAGCGAGGCATCGTGGGTACAGGTGACACGCAAATGGGCTGCCACACGGGACTTGTTATAGGTGCATCTCTTCTCATGTTTCTTGCATTTTTCTCGCGCGTGAACACATCCTGAACCATGCATCATAGGCTGGCAGTACACACCAATTAAGAAAATTGGTTTCTTTAGGCTACGTTGGATGTTTTTTTTCTCATCAAGTTCAGCCATCCCTCAGCACTCCAACCTGGGCTGCCACTCCTCCATCTTTGAAACTTGTCATGGAGTCTCGTGGCCACAAGCCTTCCCTACTGAAACTGCTGTGCGGAGCAAAGGAGGGCCCGCCTTGGCAAACGTCTTCCAGCATCTCCAAAACTCTCCTCGCCAGTCGTTTTCCTGGCCACACCTTCTCATCAGCTCAAGAAACCTCACGACGGAGCTGCACTGGTTGCCAATGCGCGAGCTTTCAGTTCAGGGCAGCTAGTACTCACTTTTAAAGCAACGACAACCCTGTCGACCAACTTAGCTGAGCAAAGCCATCCACCCATATGTACCAACACAAAATCTGCTGTCACCTGGTATGGACCTACCATGTGCGATATATCCACTTGGATCAGGACAGCAGAAACGGAGTTTTTCCATCTGGAGCCCAAGTGGTTTGGAACAGTGGGCTATAATTGAAGTACACTCAGGCATGACAATTGGCACTTTCAAGACTGGACTAAAAACATTTATTTTCTCTTCGGGTTACATTAATTTAGTATAAATGTTCTCGGTACCCATCCGTGCTTCAAGTTGTTTTTGTGTGTGCTAAATGTGGCATTACAAATCTAGATTGATTGATTGCTGTCCACCTTCAATACATGGCCTTGCCCAAGTCCACATCGCTGTGTTTTCCACTACAAAGTTCACTCTGGGCATCCACAGAACACGAGAGAGGTCGACTCGAAACATAAAGCAAACACAAAGTAAACGTGAAGTATCAACATCACATTAATCAGCACGCACATGCACACAATAAAATAAAGGCATGACGTGTAATGTATTGCGTTGTTACGTGGGACAAACTTTATTAGAACCTTTTCAACAAGTACACAAGTGCAACAATGACAAAATAAATGCAAGATGCGTATCAGGCCGTGTTCACAATGTACACAAGCAGCTGTCATACACATGCAATAAACAAATTAATTAAAATAAACCCTGATACAGGTTCCTTCACCACTCCTTCGTCTCAGTAGAAACACCTCACCCCCAGCACACAGAAGGCAGTTTAATTTCTCTATACAAACCCGAGGCCAGAAAGTACGACACTTGTGAAACTCGATGGAGAGCAGCCCAAGTATTTGAGATTGTGCAATTTGTTTCATTAAGCTGTGACGACATTTAAGGGCATATCAGTGGTGGTACGGAACATTAGGTTTGTGAATAAGGCATCTCAAATATCGGCATGCAATTGAGTGACAATTTCTTCCATTTCGATTTAAAGCTTTCGTGACTGCAGGGATTCATCTTCTTGGTTCTTTCGGTAAAGTCACGTAGAATGGAAATAATAAAATAATAAAAATAAAACAT
>CM025634.2:4036443-4062041 GCA_014621495.2 Entosphenus tridentatus | reverse complement strand
GGCCGAAACGTCGTGAGAATTATTTTATTATGTTTTATTTTTATTATTTTATTATTTCCATTCTACGTGACTTTACCGAAAGAACCAAGAAGAATTTATTCCATGTTTTATGGAAAAGTGGCCACATTGTCCACACTGCCCAACTTCTGCCTCTGCAACTCATGACGAGCAATCAGCTTTTACCCATTTTGGAAATGAGCTCATCGCAGATCCTCGTCAGTTCTTCTTTATCGTGAATCTGAAAGAGAAATTGCATAAATTTAGAGTTACAATTGAATAAGCTCATGAGCAAGGAGATAAATAGTATCATAGAATAGTCTTTAGCCACTGATGTAGTCAAATAGTTCTCCTGGATAATTTCTTGAGACAGAACATCTCTTTTGGAAGGGTTGTGCTCAGTGCCAATGGACACATTGCAAGCACGTAATGCCACGTATACAAAGTTTCAATATATAACCGACGGGATGCATTTATATAATGAATATCGCACCCAGTTAAACACATTAAATGTATCAATAATCTCAGACTTTATTTAAATAGATACTAACTCTATGCAGATTTTTTTCAAGTACCATGAGTCTTAGCCATACTTCTTACCCATTTTCTAAGGTATTATACTTAAAGGATTAACATGATTTGTACACAGATCTTAAACGATCAATTAAGTTACAAAACCCAAAAAACACAATAAAATTGAGTCTGTGCTCAATGCACTTTAATTCTGAATGTAATCCTTTAGCTTCACAAATTCTTCAGGATTTAATTGGGGTATGGAAAAGGTTAGTGGTGTCAGGACATCAACACATGTCAAGTGATTTAGCTGTAAATTTGTTTTCCCACAGATACAAAAAATTAAAAAATTTGGCACATCATACGGATAACAAGGTCTCAGAGGGGAACGTGCTAAATGTGGTTGTGAGAATTATTCTTAAACTTACTGGAATAATTATTTGCACATTGAAGACTCGGACACAATTTAATTAGCTTGGCTATGTTGGGTGGTGGAAGGTGACAAAAATTATTTGCCTAGATCATTGTGGCTGAACCAGATACATCTTATTGCGAGTCGTAATATTTGGTTGTAAAAACGTACGTGTTATGGTCTCAGAGCTTTGCAAAATTTGCCCCTGTAGTAGCATGCAAACAACTACAGCCTCATTTGGAACAGAACACCTGTGTCTAAGAACTGCAGTAATAAAGTCACGCGACTTACCTTTTGCTTCAAGCTGACCTCTAGGGACTGCACCTTCATCTGCTCTTTGCGCAGGCTGGCGTCCAACGCCAGGCACTCGGTGCGCGCCTTGTTGCGCACGTGAGCTATATCCTCGTTCGCCCTGCAAGGCAAGAGGGCAGCACAACAAAGACATAGCCACGGAAGTCGCAGACACAGGGTCACGGATGAGAGGCGCGACCACTGAATGCAGTAAAGTGTGCCGCTGTGTAACACGGCAAGGCATAGCGCAGTGTAGTATGGTGTGGCTGATAGTAATATTTATTGTGGTGAGGGCATTATGTCATAGTGTGGCAATGCGGTATGATATCGTGTTGCTGTAGCGTCTTTGTGCATGGCAGTACTTGTTGATCTTCTCCTCAGCATGCGCCTTGAGCGCCTGGTACTTTTGTTCCTCCTTCTTGAGACGGATCTGGGCGTCGTGAGCATACTTTTTCAGCACTTCCTCATTCTAAACATGGAGGGATAGAGAGTGGGCAGAATGTGAAGGAGGACTCGGAGCAGGGATGGAATGGTGAGAGGGAGACTGTCTCAAGTGACAACACCTCAAAGTTGTGAACATAACAATTTGAAGGAAAACCTGAGTGGTACTTTAAATAGGTCACCACGCAGACAACAAGAAGACATGACAATATAATTAGGCTCTGGTAAAACAATGCAATCCCTCGGTCACACGCACCACCCCTGCCCTTGACAGGCAATCGTTGTTGCTGAATATTTAATTGAACACTGTACTGAATAATTGTAATCCGAGTATGCGAGCGTGATCTGTAGGAAAGTGGCCGACCTACTGACGAATTGTTGGGAGTTTAGATGCTGCAAAGAGTCTGCGAATGTGGTCTCCCCAGACAAGGCAATGGAACATATAACAACGCACTGCCCTGAACACAAGTTGGTAGGAGGTACACCAAAACTACACAACACTCAGGATGATGCAATTCAGCGGTTAACATACCTCAAATTGACCATCTAATTCAGTGGTTCTTAACCTGGGGTGCACGCACCCCCTAGGGGTGCGAGATGTCCCTTTCTGGGGGTGCGAGACATGGCCAGATTTTTTTAGAAGCTAAATCATCAAAACACGAATTAAGCACGGGCACGTTAGCACAACTACTTTGTTTCATCAAACCTATGTAAGTATTAACATTATATATTTTTAACGATTGATAACCGAAGGGGTGCAAGGCTACAATAAATGTTAAGAAACACTGATCTAATGCTTGCCCTATGTCAGTCATGTGAAGTAGTAGAAGTAGTCGTAGTTGCTGGATAATATGAGCATCATTCGATTGAAGCAACTTTCCTCTGAACCTCTCAATGGATTTGCAGTCAATGCCACTGGTTTTTTTTTTCCCTTCCCACAAATACTGAAATTATACAGTGATAATATAGAGTGTAAAAACTGAAATTTGCAACCAAAAACAATTAATTCAGGAAACATCTCCTCAAACCATAATCTGGAATAACCAATTCAGGCTGTAAAATTGAAGCAAAAATAAAAACAATTCTCTCAAATCTACAAACACAAGAACAACTAATTCTGTGCATGATTTGCATTAAGTTTGCAACAGACCACTATCTGCAAAAACACATGACATTGCAATAAACATTGTACACAATAAAGGCATTTAGAAAAGCTAAATTAATATCATACAATTGCTTGGCCCTGCAATTAATCATGACACGTTCAAAGTGCTGGAGCAAAATCGTACGCGCGAGACGCCGTATAGCAAATTGGCCGCTGACATATTTACGAGCGGGGTACAATTCTGACCTGCTTGAAGCCTTCCATGACCTTCTTAATCTTCTCGTAGCGCTTGAAGAGCTCCGAGAGAGACTTCTCCACCGAGTTCAGGTCCGCGAGTGCCTGGTCCTTCTCGCTCGTCAGCTGCTGCACAGTGCGCTCGAACGCCGCCTTGCCCCGCTGCTCGTCCTCTGTGAAGGAGGCCACACGTGGCCATCGGTAAGGCTTACGACTTTGGCAGCGAGGACACGCGGGTCACAGACGTTTCTCATTTGAAGTCTGAAATTTTGTAAATTGCTGTGGAAATGCATTCGATTAGGCACGACTTTCCTTTTGTTTCAAGAATGCAAACAAATTAACAAAATTCCTCAAATTTGCCACTTGATATTATGTTTTATAAAAAAAAAACGGTTATGTAAATGGTTTTATAACATGAACATATATTTATTGATAATAAAATAAAAGACAATTTGAAGGCGGGGTTACCGCCTTGCCTAAACTATTACATTTCTATGAAGTGTTCTTTTTTCCACACCTCAGCCATGAACTTTCCTTAAAGTAACGGTGCCAAAAGCAGTCTTAGTCGTCAGCACCACGTTAGACACAATAACACAGAGGCCCAAACTGTTTTATGACAGCAATGATGGCAAGAGCAGAATAAGAAAGACATTACTGACAGGAACAAGCCCGTAATAGCTAATGCACTATTCTTTGGTTCTTTCAGTTAAGTCACATGGATAAAAAAGAATAAAATTCCAATTTTTTTTTTTATAAAAACCAAAAACTCACGACGTTTCGATCGCAACACAAGCGGTCGTCATCAAGCAGAGAGAAGCTGCACTAGTTATAAGCCACAGGTCGCGTTGCCACTACGTAGGTTTCCATGGTTACGTTGTGTAGCTCTGATGTATTGTCAGTTTGTTCGGCATTTTGTTTCAAGTTTTGTTCTATGCTGGAAGCTTCTTGAGAATGGAGCTACAAAAGTGAAATTAATGTTGGGTCTTCCGATGATATTTTTTTCGACAAATACTGCTATTCTGTGCCGATGCTCGAGTCACATCCACTTCCCTCAGATCTAATTCCACCACCTCCTTTAATCTCATCCTCCGTCTCTACTCCCTTCTGCCCTGCACTTGTAGCATCTCTAGAGGCCTTCTAAACAATTGTATTGCCTTTTCCGCTTCTCAATACATGCTGCACTAGCACTTTAGAATGTCATTAACACAGCCGCACTGTAATTAGTTACGATAGTGAGGTTTTACACACACACACAGACTTCTCAAATCACAAGATGCATGCCAATTGCTTCCAGGGGGGAAGAGAGTCTCAGCACATGATGGACCTCACCTGCCGCCTTGCACAGCGTGCTAACTGATGGAACATTACCACCCCTTTAATAGTCATTACATCTTGGCAACACTCTGATGGGGCTCCTGAAAATGGTGTTTTATCGTAGGAAGGTAATGACATGCAATAGAATATTGGTGTATTTAAATACATCACGAAGTTGCGTTACGTTTCCCAACCAGCCAATTATAATATGTATTTTTGGGCATGCAGGTGCAGATAAGTAAAACGCCATAGACGGTTTCGAATGCTCCTGCAATCTTGTGTTCACATTCTAAAGATGATTCTTTTATCCATTACAGCTTCAACAGTGTTGTTTGATCCTGGCCACTCAGTGTGTTGGGTCCTTTCAGCTGGTGCTTAACACCATGCTTTGAAAATATGCAGCCTATGTTCTAAACCACTCAACGGTTATATTAATGTATCTGTGTTGCAGGTTTCTCTTCAAATGGAAGCATAATTTACATATGAATAAAGCCTACTGGTTGCAATGTAAAACTGGAATTGGGCTTTTAAAAGGGAATGGAGTTTTGAAATATATCGATTGTGTAACAATAATCCAACCATTTATTTTGTAAACGTTAACCACACTGCTATTATGAAAATGACTAAAGCTGGATTAAAGCTATATATTTCCAGAACAGTTTCCCATCCAAATTTGACTGCAATGTGACTGCAAATTATTATGCATTTTATTTCAATCCAAAAGCTGCTAGTAAAAGATCCAAGTCTCATGTACCAATTTTAAATAGAAATAAAAAATGTAAAACGTACCCATCATCTGTGCCATCGCCACTTCATACTCCTTAAGGAGTTTTCTGAAAGAGACAGGAATTGGAAATGTTAACCATTTGCAAATGTATGCACCTCTTTTAAAATTATTCCAGCATTCAATTTGAAATTAAGCCAAGACTGGAGGTCCTCACCTCATCGCCTCCAGCTTCTCCTCAGCTTCTCCACATTTCTGTTTCCACACGGTCGCTTCCTGATCCACAGTAACATTCTACGGAAAACATGAGCTTAATTTAGGAATCCATTTCTCAGCGGAGGCTAAACCGATGCTTCCATTTAGCGTGCATTTCTTGTTGCGTGCAGAAGAGCAGCATAACATGTGGATGCTGTATATCAACTTTGTGAGCAACACCAAATGGAGAAACACATCAATGTAATTGTGCTAGTATATCACATCCATTATATAACCAGTGACATTGTTTACAGATACCACGCAGATTACCTCTTTCAGTCAGGCTTAAACGATAGCCAAGTCATGCTGACACTGCTGAATGAATAGACTGCACTTATATACGCAGCTAAACAAAAACATGAATGGTTCGGACCAATACAAATTTTCCAAATGAAACACCAAACTGGTCTGCATATTTTACTCACTTTAGGCAGGTGTTTATCACACATATCCGGTACAAATGTTGTAGAATTTTATATCTGAATGCAGGCTAGGGGTGGAACAGTGATCCAGTGGTTCGCGAACTGCGCTACAAACCCAGCACTGGGCCGCAATTCGATTCCTGGCCACGGCTGACATCGTGATGTATCTGCCTGTTACCAACCTAGACAGACCACACGGCGTGGTGAGGTTTAGTCCAACATCCCCCACGGCCGACATGCCGCCACGGGGAAGCATTAATTCAGCAGTGGATTAACAAAGGGCTGTCAATGTTAGCGGGAAAGCATTAAATCCAACACTGGATTAACAAAGGGCTGTCGATGTTATTTCAAATGAGAAGTATGGCTTTTGTGTGGTCTACAGGCAGGCGTGTTGCCACCACCTTGTCCCTGGCTGCCTTGAGCGCCGTGTCCATGTCGCGCTGGCTGTACTTGAGGACGTCCACGATCGTGTCACCATCCAGAGCGGCGGGCGTGCTCGCTACCCTCTCCAGACACTGCCAGGTCAATAAGAAAAACAAACGCAAGAGCGGTAATACGGATCAATACTGTGCATTGCAAATGGCAATCACAACAGAAGTGAAATGCCACAAGTCAAGTACAGTGGATACACAAGATATGCCGCCTCATTGTACACTTGGCTCAGGTGAAGGTCAACACGGGCATTGTGTTCTTCAAGGTGTGCCTGGCTTGCTGCGTTGCGGGAAACACATCGTGGAAAAAAACTAATAAAAAGATACAACGGTGCCACTGTTGTGATTCACGATGTTTAAACTGACGATGAGTCACATGCCTTGATGAAGAACAAAAACGTGTTAGTGAATGTAGTGCTCTACAGTTTGTGTTAAAAGTACACCATAAAATCTATGGACAGCCAAACATGCCCATTCACCTCACCACATCTTTATGAACCAACCAAAAGAGTTTAAACAAAACTCATGTATGACAACGGTTTACTGAAGCTACCTGAAAAATGCCACGGAATCAATTACTGCAATCGTAAATTAAGGTTATCTTCATTGGTAACGTTTAGTGCAGTTATGCCAAAACACCACTCAAAAGTATGGGCAGAGTTGCATTGTAGCTTTGGCACAAGACGGATAACGTCACAATGGTGCGAGATCCTTAACAAAGCTCACCTGTAAAACCTTATCAGGTGATACGGAGAGCAGATCCACCTTCGCTGCAGCCATTGCACCGGCCACACTTTGTCCGGATACCGCAGCCTCTTCACTGGGCCTGCGTAACACGCACACACACACACGTACAGACACCGAGCTTTAGTGGAAGATCTCCTGGGCAGGCGGCACCCATTCACGCAATGTTTGATCTGTTTTTTAGTTGAGTTTGCTTTTTAAAGTTAGACTGTTATCGTTTTGTTCTTTGAAAAGTCGACACAATGTTATCCGTTTGAAAAGAAAAGTGCACTGCAAACACACCACCATACCTAACACTACCAACATGACTAATTAGCGTAACAACAAAAGAAATATAATCAGCAGCAGCCCACCTCGTGGAGAAGAAACAGGCACAGGTGATACATGCTGCATTGAAATCATATAGCAGTAGACGACTAGGATAACCGTGAAACCTTGAATTACATCGGTGGAACAACACCACCGGATGAACGTTATGATACACTGTAGTTTTTGGAGTTTGGCAGCAAAGCACGAACGGCAGAGCTGAGCTATAGGACCACACCCAACCACCACGCATGGAGCCACAATTCTCAAATTGCACCCCCAGGTGCATTCCATACCTGCCTGTGGCTGCAGCATTAAAACTAACAATCGTAGTTCGGTTATACTGAAATGATACTCCTTTCATAACGGCACATTTTACATTGTAGGATTGACACTCGAATTATATCATGAGGCTGGACATGCACAGTTTCATCTAATCAGCGCCCGCCAAGGGACATCGCATTCCATTGTGTAGAAAACTGTCACAAATAAAAAAAAAGGGAGTTAACTGACACATGGGAGCCAACTAATATTCACACCGAGTGCCAAGTCTTCTTTCGGAGTAAATGTGGTGGACAAGAAGAGAGTACAATGGGTAAAGTTAATAAACTGTATACTGTACTATTACTGTGCTGCACTCTGTGGCATTAACAAGGTACTGCACGTGCCCGTTACAGATTTCTACTTCTATGGACCTCATCTATGACCTCATCTCTGGATTTCACTCCCAAACAAAGCCAGTCTCAGGGACGACCATTAATGTATTTAAAAATCACATTGTGGACAAATTGTGTTGTTTTTACATTTAATTAATTGGTATGGCTTTTATTATCATCATCATTATTTAGACAATTCTTCGGGTTTTAAAGTTATATTTTTTAACTGTTGTAGACTTGCGGGTTTATTACCCTTTATGGATTGTAAATAGCCTTCAGACAACTTGCGATTAAAGGTGCTCTATAAACTTGTTACATGATTACTATTGCCATTGTTAACGGTTGGGTAGATTGTTCGACGACGACTCTACAATGGGTGGAGTTCACTGCACAATTACATCATGGCTTGGAACATGTTTTGATGGCCTCATTCAGATGACCTCATCTCTATAACACGTGACAACGCCAAGTATTGATTCATAGCATAACTGTACTTTGTTTTACAGCGTTGGTGCGTGTGTATTTCATGAGAAACATTCGGTGGTGCAGTTACAGTTCATTAACCAACAAAATGTACATGGGCACACAAGTGGTGAAAGTAAGAGGGGGGGAGGAGGGTATAAAACAATTTGCACACAAGCACTTTTTTCCACAGCGTCAGGATTCCAAAGAGTTGAGCACGCTCCAACGGGCCGATGGAGTATTGCTTGTTACGGCACATTTTATTCAACTGCAAAATGAGATGTTGTCACAAAGTGTAATGTGTTGTGGCACACAACCCCCCCATAACCTCAAGGTCACCTTTCCAATACGCAATAATCCACGGAACCCATAATGACTACAGCAAGCCTACATGTGCTGAAGACAAAGGCTACATTATGGGCCCTTTGTGGCAAAGCAAATAAAAGCATTCAAACTAAACTATTTTTGTTTTACCAGGTAAGGCCCACCGAGCTGCGTCGATCTTTTTTCAGAAGGGACCTACCCACAAATGATAGCTCAACAAAGTGGCTTATCACATGGAAATGTATAGCAGCCGAATACTCTAAACGTATGTCGATTCTAAATGTGGAGGGAAAAACCGTAGGACCTGGAAAATAATCAAAGCGACCACGGGGAGAGAGAGAGACACGAAAACTTCAAATACAGGTAGTCCTCTACTTACGATTGAGATGCGTTACAACGACCCCATCGTAAGTCAAAAATATCGTAAGTCGAAGATGGCCTAGCCTACCCAGGAGTCTTAAAGAATGGTGATAATTTAGCAAAACAGAGCAATTTACAGTACCGTACTGTATAAACTATATACTGTATTTATTAATTACCATACTGTATTGCACAGTAAAATGTAAAGTAAAAAAACAAGGTAAATTCTTAGCCTAACTATATGAACTGCAATTTAATAGAAAGTTTTTTCAGGAATAAAAACTTTTAACATGCATTGAACGTATCGTTCGCTGCTGCGTTTGCTTGCCGCCCGAAATAAAAAATATTTTCCAATTTTGTCGGATCGCTATCACCATCGTAAGATCGAAATATCGTAAGTCGGACCATCGTAACTCGGGGACTATCTGTATACAATAGGTGTCAGGGTTGGGATCGAACCCTCGACCTCCTGCATACCAGACGAGGAAGTTAACATCTCCGAGCCACCGTGGCACCCCGCATTATAAAAGCACACAGTGAACGGACAGCACGGTGTACGAAGAGCAGTCCCTGTTTCTCGAGCAGAGGGGGGCACAGAAACCTGCCTGTCATTCTGGCGCCTCTTGGTGACCGGACGAGTAGAGGCCTCGAGGTCGTCAGCCAGCAGTGGGTCAAACTTGACGTAGAGCGATTGCTTCCTCAAGTCCGACTCTGTGAAGCCACTCTGCACACAGTGCAACAAATCAGCAACAACTAAAAACCCAAGAGAAAAACGGATTAATAACAAACTTGGTGGAATCAAACTGCAGCTAGGAATGATGTGTCCGTGTGTGCGATGGTGTTCACGCAGCCTGCTGAGTGAATGACTGTGGGAGCTGGATGATAACACGCGGTTGGTGCTAGAATTAGTGACCGCAGTGCAGTGCCCACATTAATGTGTTTAAAGGATATAGTTGGTTTAATTAAAAATAGATTTTTAAGATTTGTCTGAATGTAAACAACTTAGAACATGCATGGCTATAATCTACACATGTTGTACCCTAGTATCTTGAGATACTGCTGGATTTAGATGCTATGTAAATATAAGAATTCAAATTTGTGTCAACTGCTTAACAAGTTATACTAAACACTAAACTTACTAAAAAACAACACGCTCCAAACACACCAATGCTTCATAGTAAGATTTATTTTTCAACCAATTTGAACTAGCAACAGATCTTGCTTAACTTCATTAAAAGGTACTATTATTCTTTACCTCATTTAGCCCTACCCAATGTAATTTATAACACCAGACGACATTCTCTCTCTCCAAACATGACTCACAACACACGGCGCTTTGTCACAGGGTTTTTTTTTAAACAGATGACGCAATTGTACACAAAAATCACCATGATCTGACAGAGCCAAACTGCCGCAGCTGGCGTGAGCAATAAATCAGACGTTCAACCGACTGCACATTGTAACGCCCGATCACGTCTCAAGCCTCACACCGATTTGTTGCAGTCCCATCTGGCCGTGTGCCGTGTGCGGGCGAATTACCATTCCGAACTGCTCCAGGTAGTCAATCTCCAGCATCTGGCCTCCGCTTGGCATGGCTGGGGCGCCCGATGCCTCTGCTCGTTTGCCTGCTAGCGAGCCGCATGGCGGGGGGGGGTGCGCAGGGTAAAGGCACACGAGACTAACGGACCCGGCAGCCAGACGCGGGTACTGCCAGAAATCTCCGAGCTAGCCGAGTCACCGGTTCTGAGCGTCCCATGAACATGAATAAGTGAAGGGGCCATCATTTGAGTGACGATCACGATTGCCCTGAAGAGTGACATTAAGGGCCCCTGTTGTACTTTTTTTCCCTGTGTTGACAAAATAACGTCATTGAGACACATTTTAAAAGCCTCGGCACCAAACCGTCCCTGTATTCAGGCAATTTTAGTGCCAAGACGACACTCATGCTGAACACTTGCCAATAATTAACCATCGGTTAAACATCCGCAAACATATGTCAGAGCGGAACAACTCAAATAATTAAATTATACAATTTAAACATCAAGAGCTGCGCAAAACAAATACAGAGGAAAGTGACCTAAGTGCAATAAAAAACAAGTTGCCACTATTACGGGTACCCGTGTATTTAGCAATGATAAATGAGATTCACTGTTGCCTTGGGTCCAAAAGGTCTTAAAGCAAACTAGTGACCCATTCAAAGACTTCTGCTCCCGAGTGTAGCTCAATAAACATTTCACTGCACTAGTCATGCGCTCATCGCTGCATACAAGACATACACATTACTTTTCTAATGAACATCAAAGCTCAGAGACCACTATTAAATTCCATGGCCGAGAGCTTGTTTCAGGTTTCTAGACAGTGCCTCCAACAATCAGCTCCACTTGCTGCAAATTTAGCAGTTAATATTTACACAATGGCACATGCAGAACTTGTATTCTGCAAACTCAATACAAGTTATGCAGCTCTTCAAATTAAGCAAGGCCAATTTGCACATTACTAAATAATCGGATGCTTTTTGTCAAATATTAGTATTAATAATGCTGAATCAAAATCGAACACTGCAATATAAACAAAATGTATTTTTCATGACAATAATTTACAACCCTTTGCCAATTCACTGCTGGATAAAGGCCTTCCTTCCCACAGCATGCCAGTCGTGGGAGTTGATTGACCATACTTCACCAAGCTGGTCAAGATGGATTGGGGAAAGGTGGGGGACGCAGGAACGGATCAGATGTCACTGGCCATGACTAAAGCAGAGAGGTCACTGGAATTATAAGCAAAGTGTGCGAACCACTGCTCTATGGCTCACCCCCTCAAAACGATAATTACTTAGAGAAAACCTTACAGTCTTAATGCGCTTCTTGAGGCGGGTCCTGCTTAGAATGTCTGACCAATTACTCTGAGTGTTAAAACACGTGATGTGAAACTGAAGTTTCCTGAAATACGAGATGACCGATTATCCGGAGATGGCAACAATCCAAGAATTGTTGACCTTTAAGGCTGGCCGCGACTTTGGGAGGGAGCCTTCATCCAGCAACTATTGCTCATGAACAATCCAAACCCATCATACACTCCTTACCCTACCTCGTTGCACCACCTCCCTCTAAGTACAACCTCTTTCCCACACGCTAAAACAAAACATCAAACCAAAAAGCTTTTCGGGGGAGGGCAGCGGGGGCAGTACCAGGAGTGGGCGACACATTTCCGTTTCTCGCGGCGCACAAGACGGCCTCGTCCTGCCGGGCGGCGTCCGGTGCTCCCGGCGTGGTCTCTGCCGAATAACCGTCGAGCGAGAAGGCCGTGGCTTTGGCGGCGGCCGACGACGCGCGTTGCATTTTCTCTTCGTCTGTGGCGAGGGCTGCCACGGCTGCGTCGGCATCCAGGTCGAGGGCTGGGTCCTAGGGCCAGCAGCAGCAGCAGCAGAGAGTGGGGGTGTAGAGTGGCACGATGTCGATGAGACGTGTTCACATGTGGGCGGCCATATGCGCAACCAAATATCAACAACTGTGTTGGGCAGTGCTCATCTCCAACAGTAAGCATTGAAGGAATGTCACGGAGCTATGGCTAAGGGCCATCCTCTAGACTGCTGTACAACAACAACAACGCTGAATTATAATAAGTGTAGTATTTATCAAGCTGCAGAACAGTGGTTATTAGCATACTGGACTATAAAGGTTGCAATCCGAGTTTAATTCCTGGCCATGGCTAACAGCGGGGGCCAGTGATACGTAAACTGGTTCGTGGCACTGGACATGAATGTATGTAGCCAACCGTGCTATCAATGACCAGCATGGTGAAGTATGGTCAAAACAAACTCCATGGTGAACATGGTATTGAAATTCCTTAATCCTTAATAGTTTTCCATAAAATGTATTCACTATAGGTGGGGCTGTTTGTAGATGCAATGCCAATTCATGTTCATACATCAAACATGGTAAACGAAATGAGAAAGGTGTGGGGAGAGTTTGTTCGTAAAATATACCAATGCATACGAATAAAGTTTTCTAAGAGAGTCCGTTCATAGCTAGCTCACTAAAATAACGAAGCAATTAGAGAAAACAGCATTTCATCTAAAAAACCCTCTATGTATTCAGCCAATCTTAATACAAATATTAAAATCTTTAACTCTCCTCAACGATAGGGACCCATAACATTCACGATATTCCATCTGTTGAGAAGAAAGTCAGGGGGTCATTTGAAATGCGTGGGGTATCTACAGATGGTTCACCTCTTGCACATCTGGAAATCATCCTGCACACGTGATTAACAACCATGCAAGATACACGCCCGCAAACACAATATAAAGTTCATCTGCACTGGAGCGTGTATTCTCTTGGAAAAACATTAAAAACTCGCGCAGAAAATATATACCTGGGCGTTGTCGGAGGTGGTCGACGCGTTCCTGAACCGGTTCTTCACTCGGAATGTAGCTCTGCTGACACAGTAGAATTCATGAGCCTCACATCCCTCACGATCAACTAGAACTGTGCCCTCATCTCCAAACCACTCTCCACACCCGCACAACTCTTATCATGGGAAAGTGAGTGTGCGCGTCTGTTTGACGGTCGATTTGAAGATAAATAGTTTCGGACGACACTGTTGCCGAGGGCAAAGTTGTTTCCTCCCCCCCCAGCCAAACAGAACCGTCAAGACGCTTAAACATAGAGTGGCACTGAACGGAACTTTACGACGAAAAAACACACAGAAAGGCATTGGTTGCGAGACAATGACATGGTGACGAATCCCACAACGCACAGTATCTTCTTACAAAGCGTGCTGTGTGCACGAGTTAACTTCGTAAAAGGAAGATATCACCAAAGCAAAACGTCTTGTCTTATAAGACAAACCGCACAGCACCACATAAGGGCCTAACTTTCATATAGGCAAGCCCTTTGTTCTTCACACCCAAGCCGGTTGCTCCAAGTTAATCATCAATTGATACTTTTGCGGAATAGGGCCTTTGATTTAGAACTACGAATATTAATCAGTGCTGAAAAAAAATCAAGGGTGTCCTTTCGATGATGGCATTTCTCTCTTCGGTATAAATCGAGAAGGAAAAAAACAGTGAGCTGCTCCGATTAGTTCCTGAACAAGCCTTCCAGGACGTGGAGCGGAAAAAACATCGGACACCACCATGCCGAACAAAAATACGCGGACACAACTCGGAAACACATCAGCAGGAAACGGGTGCTCCTTTTGTGAACGGTTTACTAAATTGAGAACAAAAAAAATTAAGTAAAAAAAATACCTTTGCAATGCACACACTTTTATTCGCATTGGGATCCCAGGATTGAATACGCATTATAAATTTGGATTATTATTATTAAAAGTATAAAAGAAATGCGTTAGACCCTGGAATTAATCAAATGTTGAAGTGCTCAATAAAAGTAGGGTGGCTCGCATAAAGAAAATTAAACACATCGAAAGGAAACAACCCACTTTTTGATTAATTCCGGGTTCAAAATAATGCATTTTCTACTTTTGAGTGCAAATAAAAGTGTGCGTGCATTGCAGATCTTGTTTGTTTATTACCTAACAATAGTTCAGTTGTGTACTTGTTGGTCTCACGCTAAGGAAGAAGAAGAGGGCAGTGCAGCGGCCGCTCCGGCGCCACAAGGAGCGGCGATAGAAGCACGCCTCTCATTGGTCAGAGGCTGGCCAGCAACAGCTGCTGTGATTGGGCCAGACGTTAACCGTCGTAGGTGGACGATTATTAAGTAGTAAATTTTATTTTAATACATCAATAGGACCACAATGGGCAGGACCCTGGACTGTTTTTTTCGTAATGAAATCTTGAATTGTTACGCGAGGCGACGAGTCTGCGTGTGGAGAAAATTTCAGCTCATCCGGCTTCGTAGATCCGAAAAATATTAAGCGTCAAAGATTCCAAAGAATATAAACGGACAAACATGGCAAGTTCAATGAAAGTGTGTAAAAAAAAATACGCAAAAATTTTAACCCGCGGCCGACTCAATGGACTCACGATTTAATGACGGCTCTCTTCTTCTTCTTCTGCGAGCTCTTGGAGCTGCCGTCCTCGCCATCGCCCGACTCTGCCTCGCTGCCGCCCCCCGCCACGTCTCCCCCGTCGGGGGACTCGCGGTGAAGGGGCACGCCGGGCAGCTTGGCGCTCGCCGCCAGCGAATCCACCGCGTCACAGTGTCCGCCCGCGTCGAAGGAGTGCGTCGCCTTCATGGGCACGGGTGAGCCGGGTAACTGCGACGTTGTTGCAAACGGATTAAAATTGGAGTCCTCCAGTTTGCTGAAGTCCATCATGTAATTGCCCTTTATTTGAGGTCCATTGCCAGTGGTAATTAAATTGTTATCGGACTTCTGGTCGGCTGAGAATCTGGATGGCTTCTTTACTCCGAGTCGCGCGGCACTTTTATCCGGAGATTTGTTCTTGCCTTTGGAGACGTCTCCACAGAGCTTCGCCGATCCCAGCGACGGCGAATACCCCGCCGACATGTCCTCCTCGCTCCCTTGCGACGACACCTCGTCTATCTCCTCGGTTCGCAGCGTGCCGTCAGACACGAGCGTTTCGGACTCTGTGGACTCGGCAGCTTCGACGCCGTCGAGCGGCTGGTCGCCTTGTGGCGTCTCGCTCCCTTCGACGCAGGTGGCAGGAGGCTCGCAGTCCTGCTCCTGTAGACCGTCCAGGTTCAGGCGGGAGGGTTTGAGCGTCTCATCAGCCTGGTCCGTCTCGAAACACTCCGAGTCGGAGGGAACCTCTTGGTCGCTCAAATCGCCGACTCGACCGCCCCCGTCTTCCGACTCATCGTCCAACGAAGCGTCTGAAAACGGCAGCGTCCACTCTCTCGTCATGCGTCCCGCGAAACACCGAACTCTCCGCTCGTTTGCTCATCAATAAACAGCACGGACGTCACAGTGGTCACATTTCATTGACAGAGGATAATGACTGTATTGACAATAACTTACATTGCACTGTAACCTATTTACCGATGGAAAATAAATTAACAGTTCACGTAGAAAATGTAATAAACACGTTAAACATTTTTTTTCCCTTCCTTTTGCAGTCCAATAAACTGTGCAGAAGAAAACACCAAGCCGCCAAAATTACTGTGGAAATTAAATAATCATTCTCAGATGCACAGTATACACAGTATTTTCAGGTTGCACTGTAAAAATGTCTACCGTGGTAGAAAGGCTAAAAAGTTAATAAAAAGTTCCCTAAACGAGACCAGATTTTCAAACCGTGCAAAATGTGTGGCCACCATTTGAGCCGAAGTCTCCGTAAACTACTGTAACAGAGGCTGTTAAAGTCAACTTTTGGCTCACTTAGGATATTCGCTGAAACAACCATCACTGCGTGCATTAAGCAGCCATAAAAGCACAGCACTGTACTGACGTGACAATGCTCCCACGTAAAACATTAATGTCACGCGCATTCTTACCAGCAACGTTACAACCCGATTGTTTGGCATTACGCGAGGTCTGAAACAAAGCACCGTCCCAAACTGCACCACCTCTCGCTAAAAACAAGTTTTGCTCACACAGCAGCAGAAGCTCCCAATTCAAAACAGCACAAATGTTCACTGTACCACCACCCGCCACGGCAAGCACACGAGACGGGGGAGAAAACATCGTCAAGACGACGCAGACGCCCACAATACGCGCAAATGATGAACCTCGAAACAGCAGAGCGCGACACAAAGTTGGTGAACAAACAACCGAAGACGACGTGCCTGCGTGTGTGTGTGCGCGCAAAGTTACCCCTGAGCTGCTCCATCATTCCGCTTTCACGAACAGCTCCGTGAGTGCACGCGCGCGTCCACCGACGACCGACTGACACGGGGGATGTGACATCAGCCTGCGCGTGGCCTCGCATTTCTCGTTTGACAGTCGATTGTCCACTGCCTCCCACGCCCTCTCTCCACCCCACCCACCCCGCGCACACAAACACACAACACTGACCCGGCCCAGCCAGCCAGCCCCGCTACAAGAGGCTGCCAGCCGGAGCTGTAATGTCCAAGGGCGGAGGCGGGCGGCGTGTACACGCCCAGGAACAACGCCATGAATTATACACGCAGCGTGCCCAGCGCCTAATTATCAAAGCGTTACGCAATGTTACAAATTAGAAACGCAGCGGCAAACTCACAACGGCTCCGTTATGGCAAAGTTTGTTATTGTTACACGATTTCTATTAACTCACTCTTGTCTGTTGTTGTTGTTGTATCCTCAAATCTTGGAACTCAATTTTAACCCACTTCCCAATGTGTTATCGACTGCAAACTTGGTATACTTACGTCATACTGACGACGATACTATATTCTATCATTAAAAAAAAACTTTAAACATTCTTTTTTACATCTTATGTTTCGGCTTGGGTCTAATTGTCCACGCTCAACTGACGTTGGCTGTAAATCACCACGGCCACTGACGTTATGGCAAGCTTCGGGGCCACTTCCTGGAGTCGTGGAGTTCTACCATTCTGAGTACGGTACATTTCATGAAAGCGTGTTTAAAAAAAAGTTTTTTAATATTACTTATTTTTGTTTTAAAGCCGTCGGTACGTAGTTTGTGACACAAACACCTTTTTGACATGTTTACATTACAATAATCACAACAGGACACCCAATTATACGTTTTATAATGGTTCTATAAACGCACCAAGAAGTGCATTTATAGAATGGGACATCCACGTCATATTTGTTTTCATTGATAATTATTTAAATTGCACATCCAATGAAACGTGTTGTTTCATTTTTCATTCTTCTATAACCACACGCAACAACACACACACACCAATGGTCTTGGCGATATGGTTACCAACACGAAATCAAACCGGTGCTTCATGGACCGTACGTTCCTGGCGGCGTGGTTCATAGTTGACAAATGCACAGCAGCAGCAGCAGCGCGTCGCCTTTCCTCGGGAGAGATCTCACGGCGTGGATGTAAGTGGGCCCCAAACAGCGACATTTCCGCTTACGACACGCTTCGCACTCCCTCCACATGTTGCCCCGAGACACACACACACCTGCACGGTTACCAATTACCAGAATCTCTCTGTACCTTCGTTAAAAGAAAGAGAACACGGCATTTCGCGTTGCCACGATCACCTTCGAACTGTTACAAACTCGCTATCCACGCGTGCGGGTGTCAAAACAGCCCTTTGTGTATCGATTATATTCGGACGAGGTGGATCGCGGCAAAAGCATAATGAGATTAAGGTGTTATACTGGTAGGAACCTCCTGGTTACACCAGCCCACAGGGGATTGTTGTGTCCGCCCGTCCGTCGTGCAGGGAGGGGCTGGGTGGGGAGGGTGGGGAGGGGCTGGGTGGGGAGGGGCTGGGTGGGGAGGATGGGGCTGGGTGGGGAGGATGGGGCTGGGTGGGGAGGATGGGGCTGGGTGGGGGGTGGGAGGGCTGGGGCTGGTCACCCTGTGGTGCCCTTATAAAACTCAACGTTTAACCTACTCACGCCGGCTTGTGCCCGCCCTCACAGTCGGGCATATTTGCGGAATACACCACGCCGCCGTTGACCCTGCCCATTGACCTAGCAACCCAACGTTACTACCAGCTCCCTCCGCAGGAATGTGTTTTAAAAGCAGTGCTGCACTATGTTCGATGTCAATGCGTATAGTGTACAGACTTCATGAGCACGTTACCAAATGTACAGCACACATTTATTCATTTGCCAGATGGAAGTCCACCAACACAAGCATGTCGTGTGCCGTATATAAATACCGTAACCGACACTTGGGCATAAAATCGGACAGCCCGAGACAATCGGTGGCTTTGACTAGTATAACCCTGTGCATTATAGGGGTTGGCCTCATAGAATCAAGCAATATCAGTGGTGCTCGCTGACATATTAATCCCACAACAAAATGTTGCATGCATAAACGATCTTGAGAGGCTGAAGAAAAAACGATCAGAATCCGCAGCGTGCCTCCAAAAGCACTCTTTTACGCAACTGTAATCAGGGCTCACTGGTTATATAACTCCTTTCATGCGCAATGTGACGCTTGCTGGCACCTACACATCATGGGGCCATCTACATCAGAGAGAAACTGACATCAATAAGTCTGCACTGTATATACAGTACATTTACATGCGCACATTGATCAGTGACACTGAAAAGGTGCAAAAATTTCGGCCCTTCTGTCAATCCACTGCTGTGTGAGTGCCTCCCCGTGCTGTGTCGGCCAAAGAGAGTGTCTGACCATACTTCTCCACGTTGGTCAGTGCGGGGTTGAAGGGCGGTGGGTGGGGGGACCCAGAAATTGTTCAGATATCACCATCGATGTTGGGATTCAAACTCGGGTCCCTGGATTCTTCGAGCAGTGTGCGATCCGCAGTGCCCAGACCTACACCACTGCCTCCGACTTCAGTAACATGTAATACCGTACACGCCAGAGCTTGTACAATCAGCGTTCCCAATAATGTGCGAATCCCCTGTAATTTTGCGGATTATTGGCGGCGAGTGACTTTCCCCGTAATCCGCGGCACACCGCTGCGGCCCGCAAACCGTGATCCGTAGCAGCGAGGAGCGGGAGGGCTAATGCAACGCTGCGGGGAAAAGATGTATTTATTTATGTTGTGACTTGGACATTAATTTTTTGCTTTTAATTGAAAAAAATCCTTCAAACATAAGAACCAAAGTGCAGATTTTCACCATTTGGGTTTAAGAATATTTGTAACTTCGTAATCTGTGAATTTATCGCGGATTAATGGAATCAGGCAGCTAATTCCTCCAATAATCTGCGTAGGCGCTAAATCTTAATTGTGGATTATCAGTCCAACCTCCACGCTGTGCCACAGACTACAGGAACCACGATACAGTTCCCAATATCAACGGGGATTATTAGATTCCTGCTTTACTGTATTCAAACACGAGAGAGTTGTGAGAAATCGGCTGTGACAATTCACTAACCCCACCTAATGTTCAACAAGTAGAATTGCACATTCATGTTCTCGTGGTAAAAAACAAATGGGAATTTACCAGGTCACAACTTTCACGATTCGTTTTGATTTGCAATCCCGATATGTGGTCGTGTTCATTCACAAAGTATTCACGCATTTGAGGTACAGAGTATGAATATTTGCCACATGCGCAACACTACGGACAAATGTGGACACGTATGCACCGACTTGTATATCCAATCATACGCGTTTGGTATGACATGCACATTGTCCTTCTGTCCATCTACCGGTGGACGAGAACCTCTTCAACGCAGGTTGGTGAAAGTGGCAAGCATAGACGGGGAAGCATAGAAGTACAGTACAACACAGGGCAGTCTCATGCATAAACTACGGCCGCTACCCAATTTCTGTTGTCCACATTTTTCGGCCTTGATGCTTTGCAAATTTTAAATCCACGACGTGGCCATTGGTCATTGACAAGGATGCGGATGGCTTAGCAAAGCTACACACAATCAGCGAGTGTTTTAAACCGACGAGCAGGGAGGGAAAGTTGTAAATACTTTGTAATGCGAAACAGATGGCAACCCTAGGGCGTGCGCGTCTGTCCCAACGCACCGGGCTGGAATCACGAAACTTAGCGCAGTGAGGTTTTTGACTGCATGCCGCTTGTGCGTTGACCGTCGCTCAATCGTGTCGCGTCATTCAGACGAGACACAATGGGCAGGCCGACCTGAAACACCCCCCCCGCCGCCGCCCCTTCCACCTACCTAAACAAGACCAGCGGTCAGCAATGCTTGTCATCCGAGAAAGCCAACACTCTCAACCGTGTCCCACTCAAACAGGGAAACAAAAGGCATGGCTAACGGATTGTGTTCCAAGCCGGTTATTAAAGAATTCCAACTGCAGTTAGGTGCACATGGTTATATAGCGGTGTCTGTGCACGATTTAAGGCATGACGCTCACACCATCTGTACGCGTTTCCAAGCGATGCGTTAAATATGCCAGTGCTGGCAACGTGAACAGCGATTTTTTCAACTTCTTGTCGGAAAGGCCAATTTTGCTGGCAAAACGATTACAAGTTCGGATGGATTTATGTTGAAGCTGACCAAATCTGCCAGTGTTTATGAGATTATAGATTTATGAAGGAGGCCAACATTTCATGACTGCAAAATACTTCTTGAAGATTTTTTTACCAGAAAACAAGTGAAAGTACTGTATATATAAATAAAAACAAAACCTTCGCTTTTATACTAAGCACAGAAACATTACGTTCACTTGTACACAATAACTAAGGCACCTACCATGTGCTTATCAGCACCGACAATGACTTTCATGGGCATTCAGAAGCATGTGCCACAATTCAAGATAAGCATATCTTGAAATTTCCCATATGGTGTAAATATGGACTCGTACACTCACACGCTTATGAACAAACTGTGATCACAAAAATACAGTAGAGCGATTATATTGTAAGTGTTAAATGGCAAGTCCATGTGGCACTCATTAGGTAAAATCTTCCAACAATAAATAATGAAATCTTCAACTGAAAACAATTAAATATGCTTAGTTGCTGTACAAAAATCAAATGTGAACAAAGCACACTACGGATGCTTTGGATAGCTCAGCAAGTACATTACAATGGGAAATACTTTCTGTTCCACCAGACAAGGCCATCCCATGAAAGTTGCTAGGCGTAAAAGCAGGACTTGTAATGACATCCAAAATTCACGATCGATCAACCAACCGCTCCCCGCTGCGATGTTAGTGGTGTCAGCGAGCGTGACCTTTTCCTCGGCGCATTCACACGGGGAACTTGTGACTGTCTGCATTACGCCACAGACATCACAACGCGCCTCGCATTCCAAACAGCTGGTATTTGTTTGAGGACACGGCCTTGGTTTAACTGAACGTACGCTGAGGGTGCTCTGCTCTGCCGATTAATTCCCATCACAGCGTCGGGTTAGCGGACACGAAAGCAAAGCGTCTTCTTTTTACCTTACGTGATTATTTGCATTATAAAATTTGATATGATTTTTTGCGGTACGGCCAATGTTTTTTTATATATATAATTTGCTACTTAGTTTTGCACAGACCTTTACCATGGCCGAGTGATAGCGTGTTTGCCTATTGTTGCAGAGGCTCGCAATTAAGCACCAGTGGTCGCCCTGGTTAATACTTCACGTGTATAGATGCTTCAGGCGTATTAACCATAACACGCGTGCAGTCTGCTTCACACTGGGTGTTAAATATCCCAGGAGGTTCTTTTGCATCGTGCGTAGCCAACCGATGAGCACGGTTGGCTACGTACGGTGTGAAAAAAGTGCAAGTTCAATTACTTCCTTTGAAAAACATTGCAACGTCACCCCTACTGTTAAATTATTGAAGAATATACTCATCTGTGAAATGCAGTGCCCTCGCAAAAGCATTGCACTATTATAATGGCACAGATACCAAATATTCATCACAATGACCAAATTACCCCATATACGCCCGACATCCAATCCCGTCAGACCTCGGAAGATATAAGCACGGTTGAGCCTGGATTGTACCTGGACAGTTGTAGGAAGCATTGTGGACAGTAGAGGGCAGTACAGCAACAGCCTCTATCAACAGCGAGTGCAATTTGAACCAATCCTGGGCCCCACCTTCACCAACCCGCACTGACCAGCATGGTGAAGTATAATCAAACAACCCTCACTGCACCGCATGCACGGCTTGTGGAGACCCTCACTCAGCAGAAGATTGACACGTGGGCATGATCATTCATTGCTTAGAAAACTATTCCAGTACAGAACCCTCCTCTTATCTGCAGTCCCGATACCCGCGACTGCAAAAATTATCATTATCCGCGGCCCTATTGCTTCCTATTATATTATCTGCAGTTACCTATAATTGTTTACCCATGATGCATTGCCAAACGGCGTTCTAATGCCTCGGGATATTTCCGTGGATAAAAGTTGCGTAGCAAATTTCTCCTAATACCCACGGGTTTTCCGCAAATTAAAAAAATAGCTGTGATCAAAGCAAGGGCAGCACTTGCTATGATCACGAGACCGACGCGAATACCCCGGACACGGAGCAACGCGCGCACACACAGACACAAATACACTGAAGGCACACGGAGAGAGACAAACAGGGAGAGACACATTGAGACAGACGCAGAAATGACGACAGAGTTGATGACAATGAGACTGAGAGACAGGGAAACTTTCCAGTAAGTGGGCTTGGGCAGAACACATTGCTAGCCACTAGCACGTACAGTACACGAGTTGAGACTCGTGTACTGTAATATCTACACCTTTGCGTGTTTCTGTCTTTGTGTGTGTGTCAGTGCGTCTGTATTTGTGGAGCGGTATTGTAGCAGTTAGCGCTACGCTGCGCTATGAACCCGGCGACCAGAGTTCAATTCCCAGCCATTGCTCACATCAGTAGCTCCGTCTGTCTTTATTTGTGTCTCTGTCTCAAAGGGTCTGTCTCCCTGTTTGCAATGAACCTGGCTACCCGAGTGAGTGATATCCGAGCCAGTACTAGGTGACCCCACCTCCACCAAACTAGCAATAACCAGTGAGGGGAAGTATGGTCAAACATCCCCCATGAATAACATGACATGAGGACTTAAACCAGCAATGGACGGACCATAGAATATAAATATTCGTAAAAAACAAATACTGTACCGTATATGCAAGACTCATTGCCATGGAAAATGTTACCAGATCCCTCGTGGAATTTTGGAATCAACAAGTTTGAATGCCCAACACCTGGCCTGCACACACACGTATGCACTAAACAGTGAAGCATGCGGCTCCACATCACAGCTGATGCACATTACATGTGCTCGGACCCAAAACAACAGCGACTACATGCGGCTCGTGAGGCACTTCCTCTGCACGTCCCACGCATTGGTCCACCTCATGTTTTCCTCCACATTCTGGGAGCTTCTTCGAGAGGTGAATCGAATTATAAAAACCTGCACGGAAGTAAAACGTCCCTCTAGATGTTTTACTTGTAGGCCTCACCACCCACCGGTTAGCAGAAAATCCAACCATGTCAATTGTTTTTTCAAAAGAAGTGGTTCAACCCATGTGGGTAATACAGTATATCGTCATACAGTGGATCTCATCGATTATCCGGTGGCGCCGGATTTTCAAAAATACCGTATTTAAAATATTTTTTTGGCATATTCTTGCATAACACTGTTTTTAGGTGTTGTGTATATGTTTTTTTTAGTGTTTAAAATTTCTTTACCATGTGAAATTGGAATATATAAACGTACAAAGACAAAAATAAATATCCTACAGTAAAAAGTTACCGCGTTTACTGCACCGTCCTTACTATTCCAATCTGAGACTCTGCATGCGGTTTTATATATATACCTGCAGTATTTCCATTGTTTTAGTTGTATGTAGTGTATCATGTATCGTATATATTTGACACTGAAATCAAGCGTAGCTACTTTGTTTTGCCACGCACGCGGTGCCGATCGCCGGACTGGTTACAGCCTTTGGAGCGGTTTCGCCGGATCGGCCCGGGACCACCGGATAATGCTGAAAGCAGCCGGATAATCGATGATCCTCAACTGTACTATTTGGGGCATATAAAAGTGGTGCAATGGTTCACGCATTATATTATCAACCCAGGCCAGCTAGGTGAAATTCCCAGCCACGGCTGACGTGAGTAGCGTGGGATACTTGAACCATTCCTTCACCAGCTTGGCAAGGCATGAAGAGGTTTTTTTTCAGCAGTGGACTAACAAAAGCTTTGTAATTATGTAAATGTTTTTTTTTTATAATACTCGGCAATCATACCGGCTTTAACATGAATTACCCGAGGCAAAGCCTCAAATCTGGATCTTCCACTTTAATAATTAAGCAACAGATTAGCTCAAGTGAAGCTAACCAACCCAAAACATTTATGCGACACAAAACTTTGGCGAAGTGAGAAAAACCGAGCTGGTGTTATGGCGAAATGGACTGTAGTTAAAATTGAATCCTGACAACACAATCTGTTGTCTATTACAGAACACAGAATTAGTTTGAGGCACCAACATAACTTGATATTGTTTCTACACATCAATGCTTAACAGAGCCCCTTGTATAACAAGCACTATTGTGTCTTTGTAATTACTCACCATGTGTGTGTGCCAGGGTTCAGGACATGCACTTATTTGTTTTGCCACGTCTTGGCATATTCTCTATTTGAGTGCTTTGTGACTGCAAGCACAGTGAGAACCTTTGTATCCACGACGAAGCTCTATTTGTATAGTTATGTATTGCTGCTGAGAATCCATGAAAAGGTGCCAGGACAGACAGTAGTGTGAAGCTAAAAAGCTGCTTCAATGTCCAACACGAAAGAACGTCACTATCTCTCTCGCTATGTGCGAGCCGAGAACCAGAAGTCGCAAACGGGTTTTGATTCCTTACCCGTACCCGGCCGCACCAGGGTCACAAATGGGTACCCGTACCCGGTCGGGTACGGGTACCCGTTCCCTACCCGTACCCATACCCTACCCGAAATGAGTGACAAACGGTTACTCACCAGTGACTCACGGCCTACCCGTACCCGTACCCGTACCCGGCCGCACCAGGGTCGCAAACGGCTACCCGTACCCGGCCGGGTACGGATAGCCGGGTATCGGCTACCCGGTTGCGACCTCTGCCGAGAACCCGGCGTCCATGTACCACGACCTGCTATTTTCCATGTACCACGACCTGCTATT
>CM025634.2:4011547-4031443 GCA_014621495.2 Entosphenus tridentatus | reverse complement strand
TATTATTTTATTATTTCCCTTCTACGTGACTTTACCGAAAGAACCAAGAAGACGAATCCCTGCAGTCACGAAAGCTGTAAATCGAGACAGAGACTTGCCTGCTCGACACCTTCTGCACCAGATGGGCCCCGAACGCACCTCCAGTCTGCACGGCCGACCACGTCCACCGTGCCCAGTTGACAGGTGACAGCAGCTTCCAAGGGCTCGACATCGTTCCACCCCCCACCCCCACCAGGAGTCGCCGAGACTAAAATCGTCTCTCCCTTCGCTCCCTTCCCCACCGACTAACGCCTCGACCACAACGGGGTCCTTCTCTCCTCCTCCTGCTGTGTGTGCACCCCCCCTCTGGTAGCTGACCGCCTCCAAGAAGCTCTTTTAGCACGAGTCAATGAGCTTTAAACTTAACACCCCCCACCCCCCCAAAGCACTGCTCCAACACAGCCCCCCTCCCCCGTCCGCGACGGTGTTTAGACGACTTTGTAGAGAGAGAACAAAGCCTATACGCCGACGACTGTTATAATAAACCCGTCTCGCTAACAACAACAAAACAACAACAAAACTATCCGCAAATTTTAACGCTTCGCTGTCCAGGCCTCCTCGTCGTCCCCACGAGAATGATTTTGTTGTTTCGCTCCACGCAGCCAGAGCAGATTTCTTTTTTTTCTATGTTTACACGAACGGCGACGTCACTTTAGAGATCCTCTCGGCAAAAGCACTTAGCGATGCGCCACCTGTTGCCACTCCTGTTTGTGCCCGAGCTCAAAAAGTGTAATCCTTAAAAGGCTAAAAAAGCTGCGCTATAACTTCACTTAAATACAACCCCCACCCCACCGCCATGTCCCCACGCACTCTAAAACTCGTCTGTAAGAAAAAATAAACCGGCTCACTGCTATCAGTTTGAAGATATAAAAATGTTAAAACGCAGGAGGGTGGCGGCCACACAAAGTTCGTCTCCCAACAACGACGACGCAGGCAGCAGCAGCAGCCGATCGAGCGACTTTTCCACGGAAACCCGCGGACAAACGCGAGCCAGCAGCAACGTCTCCAATGCCCACTAATCCCCCTTCTTCCTACACGTCCAGCTCGACTTTTTGAATGGCTGTGCTCGCCAGCAGGGAGCCAAACAGCACGTCCAGCAAGTGAGTCAGCGATGAACCCAGAAAGAATGAAGGGGGGGTGGTGAAGCAAAAAGGCAGCCCTCTCCTCCCACCACCACCACCCACCACACCACCATCAACAACTCTCCTTCAACATGCGATAGATCAGCAGCAGCAGTAGCAGCAGCGCCAGCATCCAACACTGGCAGCCTTTGAACCAAGGACTGTGTGGGCTGCTTGGCACACGCTCGACGTCGACTAAACCGCCGCTAAAATCTCGCGCTGGCAAGCGGACAAGGCGGGCGGGCAGAAGTAGAAGAAAAAAGCCAGCCAGTCGGGCCGGGGCCAGGAGCACACGAATAGTAATAATAATTACCGACACTCCCCCTAAGGAATCCAAACCATTCCACTCTCTACGGTGCATTCCCATTCACTGCGGGCTGCCGGCATCTTTGGAAACGCAACACACGCAACAACGAAAAATCAAACGTCCGCGCACAGCGCGAGCACGAGACGCACGCGACGCACGCGCGTGAGCGCACGAGCACGCGACGCACGAGACACACACGCAGAGAGTCTGCGACGGTGCAAACAGGAACTGCCGCACAGCGCACACACGCGCACACGCACGCACACAAGGAGGATGTGGTTGCCAAGCCCGGCCGTTTGCCGATGTCGGGTTTTGGCTCCCCGTCAGGAAACAGATGCGAGGCTGAATTCACGTGTCGACCGACGGAAGCCCCCCCCCACCGCCGCCACACAAGAGAGGTTGGCTGTGGAGGATGAGGATGAGACGGACGAGGCAGTAGCCTCACGCAAGCCGAGAGGAGCACTGGCGGGGTGCGAGCGAGCGACTCTTGAGCACAAATTGCTCGTCACAAAGCCAGGAATGTGCCAATGCGCCTTATCTGTTCCATCGGAGACGAAGAAAAAATGTGCGTCTTGAATGTTGAGATTGCGTTCCTACCTGCAGCGTGTGCATGTTGTGAGCACCCCAGCAATACAGTGCGTATGTTTGATAAATAAAAATTCACACCACAGCGCTGTCTTCGAAGTTACATTTGTGACCGTCAGGTATATTTACATTCTCAAACAAGGTCGTACGAATCATACAGCAGCACTTTTGTCAATGCTTGTTTTAAATATTAATCAATATAAAGCTCAGGGAGTGCAAGTGTTCCGATGGAATACTAAATGCGCTTCACATCAGCTTATATGCAAATGTGCCTTTCTCAATGTAATACAAATAAATGGAGCACGATTAAAAGAGAACAAGTTTGGAGGTTGGCACACGTTTCATGCTTTCGAATTCTCACATTAATCAATCTGACCCAAGTACACAATCTAAAACGCACTGGTAAATGAGTTCACTCGCATTTGAACACCGACCACGTCTACCGTGTTGTTCGTTTTCGTCATCTTCTTGCCTTGTGACCCATGCCTTTATCGTCGAAAGGCTAACACACAAGAGGCTTTGCCGAGCCCCATCCCAACACTTGCCCAGTCACATCGCTGCAGGAACCAGTCAAGCGCACACGCTCCACGGCCATGGCGTATTTACAAGAGGGCAGAGGGCACAGGGCACTGGGGTCAGAATTAATCGGTGGCGACTCAGAAACCCTTTAGGAGAAAAGCTAGATGTGCGATTACAAACACAACTACGATATAAACGCAAAGTTTATGATTCGGGTTATAACCGATAACTGATTTTAATATCTGAAAATAAACAAATTGCAAAGTTTTGATGCAGGAGCAGCTTATTTACCCAACATTTTGGTTTGTCCAAATCATTTGGTTTCCCTACCTCATGCAAACAAGCATTTGGATAATATGGTGGCAACCGAGACGTTAATTTGAATACATTTCCCTCACGTGAGCCCAGAGAGATTCCCATACCGACAGTTGGGACAAGTGCTGTAAGAGAGCACTTAAGGCCGGAATGGTACATGAAGGGGGTGTGCAATGGCCAAGCAGCATGCTGGACCACCTATGTCTCACAGCTGCCGATGTTTAAGGGGAAAGTTTACCGAAAAGAGGCCAAGACCAGCTTCCGATACCACTTCACTGATGGTTCCTGCCAGCAATCCAACCCAGGTCACTGGGTTGACAGCGCAGTGCGCACAAACGCATGGTGACGTTTCAGGCAATGAGCCTTTTTCATCACACAGAAAGGCCAGAGTTAATAAGGATTGGAGACTGCACTTATCACCGGATTTAAATAAAAAAAGTTTTACTCATTTTTGAAGTAGGCATATGAAGTTATATAGCAGTAGGCACGTACAACTGAGACCAAAAAGAAATAAATTTAAACTAAATATGGATAAGGTGCGTCTCTCACACTCAATTGTACTGCTACGTTTAAAGTGAAGGGGGGAAGCGTCCATTCAGTCACGTCGGCTCAACGATATTGAGTTTAACAAGTGGCCCTTCCGTCCTGTTTCTGGTATCATTCCCACCCGAGGGGGAAGACCAGGCCACGCACCAACATGTCACGGGAGCTGTGGTCCCCGCTGCTGAAGTGACGAAGCTACTGGTTTGGGCGTCTGCGCGACGAGCTGACGAAATATCTTTTGCAAATCAAATGACAAAAGTCTTCTTGGTTCTTTCGGTAAAGACACATAGAAGGGAAATAATACAATTTTACATAATAAAATACAATTCTCACGACGTTTCGGCCACAACACAAGCAGCCGTCGTTCTCATGGCCGAAACGTCGTGATAATTTTATTTTATTGTTTGATTTTTATTATTTCATTTTTTCCGTTCTACGTGACTTTACCGAAAGAACCAAGAAGATGAATCCTTGCAGTTACGAAAGCTTTAAATCGAAATTTAAATCACAAGTGTTTACTAGTTTCTCCAATGTAGTGGAGGCCACAGCGTTGGCACACAATGTAATAAAGCAGCTTGGTGGAGGTACATGTAAACCTATGGTGCATCACAAATATATGCTCTGGGCGTTTTTATCTGGGTATTGGTCGAATGTGAAGATAAACGGGTTGCATCTTCTGCGCTTGCATGGAAAGCTGCCCGGTATGATATTGTTGCCTGCTTTTCGCATTGAGCCATGTACGAGGAGCAGGCCCCCGAGGTTTGCGTTTCTGCAAGAGGCACATCGGAGGTGGTTCCTTAAAAATGTTAGCAGTAGTCACGTCGTTCCTTAGGACACGAACATTGTTAAGGATATCTTTGATGGCCAGGTTTGAAGGTTGTCCTGCTTCTTTCTGGTTGCATGACTGTATGTGTGTGGGAACGGTAGTGTAGCGGTTACAGATTTATGTTTACTTCGTAGTTTCGTGGTAATAAATTGAGGGTGGAGGGGTTACCAGCCCCTCGCACCCGTCAAGAAGCCCCCGTTTAGCCACTGTGGTGGTCACAGACGCCATGAGGGGTGAGGCCAATGAGGCATTGGCCCTCCCCCCACAGCACTGTCCACGATAGTGTTGCCCGTCCGGCACCGCGAGGATAGTCGCCCTCCAACAACAACGGAGGGCGGAGGAGCGACGCTCACAACAACGAGCGGAGCGCCAGGTGACTAAAGCATAGCAAGTTGGTACAGTAGGGGGCACAGGTGGTGCATCAGCCAGTCATCTGGATCATCTCAGTCAGTCGACCCGTGGCACCTGCTGGGTCTGCCCCGTGACCTCCTGCCAGCGGGTGTTCGACACTTCACGTGGCCTCAAGGTGCACATGGCCTGACACAAGCGTCGTGGTGACGTCACCGCCACTTAGTGGCGAATGGCGGTTGTTGTTGTAGCGGTTAGCGCGCTGCGCTATGAAACTGACGATCCGGGTTCGATTCCCGCTCACGGTCACACCAGTGACGATTATCTGAACCAGTCCTGGGCCTCCCCTAGGTCGAGTCAGCCTAAAATGAGTACCTGGTGCGGTGTGTAAACTTCACCACTGGGGAGACAACGGCGGTCGGGCGTGGTGCTGGGCACTCACCCCCTAGTGTATCGTTCCGGCCTTCATAGATGCTCGCTAAGAGCACTTTCCCCTACAGGCTATACGGGGGATCTGTCTTTTTTTCTGGATGTTGAACGTCTTTCACACCGTACATAGCCACCCGTGCGAATCGAAGGTACGGGGAAGGATAACTTAACATAAATAGCAGTTCTATAGAAATTAGTTATCACCCAGTCTACCGAAGAGTTATGTTGGTAGATCCTGTGACGACTACCACTTGAAAGTTTTGGGGTGCAGAGAAGATTAAGTAAAAAAAATTAAGTGTGCTTGTGCACCTACTGCCAGCGCAGCATCACCACTAAATAATTTGCCTTGTTAATTTGATCTGCACTGAGATGAAATGCCACGCAAATTGGTTTGGCCACATGTCCAGTGGTTAGCACAAATGACCGTCTGCGTTCCATTCCCAGCCATGGATAGAATTAGTGGCGAGTGATGTCTGAACCAATCCTGACTTGCCCATACTGGACAGCTGTGGGGAAAAACAGAGCTTCATAGCTCATCGGATTCCTTCAGAATAAATAAAGATTCGTATTTACCAATACGCGCCGAGCATTGTGGTGAAGCATCGTAAAATAAATTCACACGACCTACATGGTGCCAGGATTCCTTCATCCAGCAGTGCAGTGACAAAGGGCTGCATATAATACATGTACTCGCATTCAAAGATGCATTTCGTGTTCACCTTCAAAGATACTTGAAGGTGAGTACACATGCCTTCACAGATTCTTTAAAACAAATCGGTTTCCTGCAGAAAGCTATTGCAAAAATGTACCCACATGTGGTAGTCATGGTTTGATTTTCAAAACATCACAGTTTTCCAGTTTTACAACATGACTCACGTAAAGCCACAAAAAGCAGTGTTAAACTGTTACAGTGGCTCCTCTTGTAAAGTTCCTGGCAATGGGGAAAAGAAATGCAAGCTGCACAACAAAACGCATACATTGTCACGAAGTAAATGAAAAGAATGTTGCCATTTTGACAATCGGTCCATTCAGGAAGTTCCAGACTTACGAGTGCCACTTTCAAGTGGTAATTTTTACTGCTTTTGACATTTCCATTGTTTCGGCGCGGGCCAGGAGTGGTACAATCATGGGTAGAGAGGACGTAGGGAACACCAAGATTTTTGTATATTTTCCACAAATGTATTCTGATTGTTACATTAGTGTCATGTGACAAATAATCCATTCGTAATTTTTTGGAAAACAGTATTATAGCCTGTGTTTAAGAACAGTATGCAAAATAAAATATCATAAAACTGCTATTTTAATCTCTTCAAGTGACCTTTTATCCACATTACAAGGCAGCACTTTCCCACCTGCCCTGATGGGTTAGGGCAGATATAAATTAGTTTGGTAATCAAACGGATGTTTTTTTTATTCTCAGATATGGAATGTAGCCATATTAAGGGCAGAACCAAATTTACTCTCGTCGTTTTATTGTTCAGTTATTAGGTAACCAGACTATACTGGAGAAACTAAAATGAAGCGTGGGTGGGGCTCCCGAAATTTCGCACCCAAGTTATCAGCGGTGTAAGCCAGCGCTCTGATCTTCGAACCACCCAACCACCTCACACAGACAGCACATTCACATCTCGGAATGTGAGCACAGAACGCTCTAAACAAGCAAAGGGAACAGCATTTAAACACGATAAATGGCACGTGCCTGACCTTTACAGAAAAAAAGAACCCAGTATTCCACTAACCAGTGTAATATGTTCCACTTATTATGTAATATTTTTTTCCAAAGCGGAACACCTACCGAAACGTCTCTTAAAATGGGGGATTGAGCGGGCCCAAATCTACCTCTCTCCTCGTGATGGTCCCACTCCTAATGGATATCGGAACATTGTCAAAAATGGGGGATTGAGAGCCTCCAATGAAACACTGATCCAACAGACATGTTTTCAGTTTCCCCGTACCAAAGATCCCATTTTTTAAGTCACATGTTAACCCAATTGACGCGATGTTCTTAATAGTCCCTGGTCAACTTTTTGTTGCACACCATTCAATCTGACCACTCCCCTGAAGAATGCTATGATATCGCGTTATCTTTAGTGTGTCTTGCATAAATGGTAAACGTAAAGTTCATACATACTTCCAATGCAATAATAAAGTGATAATTTATGGTAACGATTCAAAATAATCTGTTGCATTTAAATTGTCTACCTTGTATGGTCTGTCTCATGAGCACCCTCATCTTTGTACTTTTTCTTCGTATTGTCCATTTCCTTTGTACCGTCCGTCTTGTTTGTTACATCTCATGGAGTTCCAACCAATAAGTTGCGTGTATTTGAATAAATGAAAAAAGACACCCATTGACTGTGACTGCAGGGTTTGACGAATATAATCACGAGTGTAAAAATCTGGAGGATTACACTAAATGTAAACAATAAAAGGTATTGATGACTCCTTTCAGCGCCGATTCGATCAGTGCTGACTTCTCCAGGAACGCATCTCGAGCGCTAAGAGGGCTGCATTACTTAAACAATGTTTTTTGTGTGTGCAGTCATTGGTGACCGTGCCGAGACCATCATCATATCGTCTCACTTGCAAACCTGGTTTGACCAAGGGTGGCTGTTCTAATTCAAACAGTGCATCTCAGCGGGTGTGTGCTCAGAACAACCTTCAACAAGCCAGCTGGCCCACCGACTTTCAATCAATGCATGGTTACATGCATAATACATTCTGTAAGTTATTAAACAGTGATAAGAGTGGCAGGGTGTAGAAGTGTTTCAGTGGTTAGTGCACTGCACTATAAACAAGCACATCAAATATCAGTGCTCATATTTGAACCAATCATGTGACCCACCCCCTCGCCAACCCACATTGACCAGCGTGATGTAAAACATATCCAACAGAACGATTACACAATCAAAACAATACATCGCGTATACGTGGCCATTTTTATTTCGTTACTATCCATTTTTATTCCATTGAACTTCACGCACCAGATTTCTACATAAATTCCGCCACCTACTGTTGAGAAACTGGTGTTGCATAGAGACGAAACTTTTAAAACTATTTAATATTTTACCAGGTAAGGCCCACTGAGCTATGCAGCACTTATTTAGAAGCGACCTGGCCACAAATGATAGCCCAAAGAAGTGGCTTATCATGTGGAAATTTATAGCAGCCAAATACTCTAAACCCGGAAACAAATCCACGTGACCACGAGGACATGCAAACTACAAATAGACAGGTAATACTGTATACCAGAACATTATAGGGTCACTAAGAAAAAAGTAACATTTAAAAATACTTTTTAAGAACACGATTTTATGAAATGTACCCTACTCATAATGGCAGAACTCCACGACTCCAGGAAGTGGCCCCGAAGTTTGCCATAACGTAAGAGACCGTGGTGACTTACAGTCAACGTCAGTTGAGCGTGGACAATTAGACCCAAGCCGAAACATAACATATAAAAAAGAATGTTTAAAAATATATATATATTTTTAAATGATATAATATAGTATTGTCATCAGTTCAGTATGACATAAGTATACCAAGTTTGCAGTCGATACCACATTGGGAAGCGAGTTAAAATTTAGTTACAATATTTGAGGATACGACAACAATTAAATAAAAGCGTGTAAAATCATACATTATGCATGTATTCTGTAATGTTTTTATACATTTGTTTGTTCTTTGACGTATTTAATTAGTACACTTCAGAGATAGCCTCTATGATGTGCTCCTATACATGGCAGTGCATGGCCATTAAATGGTAACATGTTGCCCTCAGAATTTACACTCCCAAATTTTTTTTATGTAAAAGCTGTTTTAAAGAAAAATTCCTTCGCGGCTGTAAAGAACAGCTCAATCAAAATTACATTTGTATTCAGTTAAGCATTTGCTAATGATGCTGCTTGTATGTAAAGCATCTTCAGCCAGTTCCAACACCAATGTCAGCACAAGTCCCTGCAATTAATGTTCACAGAACTCCAAATAATGTGCGTCGATATCAGGGTAACCTACCATCCGCGGCACACTGTGGAGATTCGTCCAAATCATCCGCAAAAAAAATGTTTGCACCAACGCAGTGTGGACTCAGATTTTGGGGGGAGAGCCATGCGGTTCCAATTGCCCATGAAAAAAATGCGCCGATTATAGGGGAAGCGTGGCACGTGACCAGGGAACCAAATTATTCCACGATAAATTTACAGATTGAGGTTACGAGTTTTTCTAAGACTCAAAATGATGCAAAGCTGCCATATTGGTCTATGTTAATTGTGTACTTTTTCGACTTGATATCCCAGTAAAAAAAACTAAACAAATTATATAAGCAGAGCTAGCCAACTAGTTTGTGTCGATGTAAAACGTAAAAGTTGGTAAATAAAAATCAATATTATCTCCGTGTTTCTCTGCAGATGTGCTCCTGCAGCTATGTTAGGCCTGCCGTGATTTGTGGCCCACGAAGAGTTTCAATCCACCATGGTGTGCCGCGGATTACGGGAGCAATCGCCAACCACCAATAATTCGCAAATTACAGGAATTTGTGGATTATTTGAGCTTGGATTTTTTGAGTTTTGCTGTAAGTCTACCAGCTCCTCCTCAATGAGAAACCTCTCATCTGTGTTGGAAAGCGGATGCAAGACGGTACGTTTCCTGTTACGTTTAAAGATCGCTGTAAAAATTACTAACACACAGACTGAGAGCGAGTAATTTACACTCGTGACATGACCTTGTGGCTGGTGTTATTTGGAACGAGGCATGGGCCACATGTGGGAGACGCGATGGGCATTAAACGATCGCACAGCTTGGCAAAATCGATGTAAACCTCAAAAGCCCCACGGTGTCTCTGATATAATACTGCCAATGATCACGAATTTCACTTAAACCAATTAAATGTCACCGCAGACATAAATCAGTGTGTTTGTTTACCTGGTATAAACATTCAATGCAATCGAACATTATTCACGTATATGGTCAAGTGGTCAAAGTAATGGATTAACCCTTTGCTTAGCAATACCACCTCTACACAGTGTAATAACAACGCACTGCAAAATGTTCGTAATGCACGTGCTTACCTTCATAAACAGCTGCTTGATTGTTACCTATTTTTATGTCAGCATCAACCAAGCAATGGATATCTTAAAACCGGTGGTAAGACGTGCCGACGTGTTCGACGGAGTACTCATTCTCGACTACTGAAAAGACGGAACTGGACTTGTGAGGAGCACTTGGACAGACGCACGCAACCACAAGCCCACGACGTCCATCCACCTTGTGCGAAGACAGCGTCGGCCGGTCTCGCACTTGTAATACAATGGAGTAAACACACAACTGCCAGGGCCTGGCGCACAATAAGAATTACACGGAAATTGGAGAAGCGGCATAGAAAGGTGCTTGTGGAGGGCATTCTATGAGCTGGGAGCTTTTCAGTCGGATCGTTCAAGAGCTCCAAGTCCACTAGCGAAAGTAGGTGGAATAATTACGAGACATTCATGGCCAGCGAGCAGCGTCAGCAATGTATCCATGTGGCGGGCATTACTGTAATTTCAAAATATAAGCAGGGCAACTACAAGAATAACATTCCAATGGCCAGGTGTTGGCTGCTCTTGTCCAAATACTGGCCGTCATTAACACAACATGTGCAGTTTTAGCTTCCCCATGAAGGTGCAAGTTATTGCCAATGTGTACACTACTGTATGACACAATAGTGAATTCCTTCATACAGTTGAGTAACCGTACTGCGTTGAATTACATCGTGAAAGCAAATATTTTAAAACCAAACTTTCTTGAACGGTAAATACAAGAGAATTGTGAACACACGCACACTGTACTTAATAAAAAAAACTATCGTTGTTGCTAGGTGCAGCCTTATGTAGCATTCAGTTTAGCATGGCAAACTCTGGCAGCGAACCCTATAACAGGATAATGGCAAATGCTCACTCACGTTGGTTAAGAATGGCCCAAGCTGCTTCTGACAGCTCCCTGCCAGCAGTGTGAGGTGACAGGCCTAACAAGCGGCTCACAGTATCCCAACTAGGCACCAGCGCCGCAGACTTTACACATTTTCTTCGATTCTTGAGGCTTGTAACACCCTCGCTGTCGAAGTAAGCTTTCGGCCACAGGGAAAAAGTATTACCGTACTGCCTTACCAGAATCAGAATATATCTACTGGAGGAATCCGATGAGCTATAAAGCTCTTTTTCACAGACGTCCAATACCTTACATGGCAAATAATTTAATAATAATAAATTATAAAAGCAACCTAATGTATTTTTAATACGACTTGATTATTGAGGCTTGTAAAACAGTCGCTGTGGAGCTAAGTTTCAGCCACAGAAAAATTATTAGCCGTACTGCCTTACCTTTGGCTGCCGAGGAAGATATTTTTTTAGGACCGAGTAAGGGAACAAAATATATTTTTTATACGACTTAATTCTTATATTTCTAAACAGCTATAGACGTTCGCAGTCTTCAGCTTTCAACTCCAACAACGACTGACGAAGACACGGTGAAAGCTTCCGCACTGATTCATGCACATGACCACGAATGCATCGTATGCCCTGTACAAGTTTAGGCAGGCTACGTCTCGACAGTCATGGACAGACAATGCAGACAACCGTGCTACGTATTTTGAACAAAGACACATCATTCAGCCAAGTCACATTCAATGTGAACTCTGATTTCCTCAGATTACACAACAAACCTGACTGCTACTTTTGCTTGGAGAGACCACACATATGCCATTCAGTTCATCAAATATCAGATGCAGATTATTATTTACGAAACTAAGTGCTCCCACGTGGGCTTATGTTTAGCACCATCATTTAATTATGCTCTGCCAAAGTCCAAGCAGCCTGGACTGGATTCGCAGTGACATCATCAATGATGTCACACGTTTCCATCCATGTTTTCTTCATGGGCAGACTTTTAAAATGGGGTGAAAACAAACATCTCTTTCAGCACCAAGGCATGGGAAACAATTAATGTTTCCGACAGCGCCATAATAAAGGTCAAATGAGCTTACTCGACGATCTGAGCAATGTTTGTCTCCTTGCACGATGATTCGTGGCAAAAAAACTGGCCAAGAAAGCCTGTACTTGTGTAAACCACTCCACTTAATTGAGCAAATGACCAAGCGCACACATCAGGCAGCAACTCACTAACTAGTGGTGAGATGCATTGTCCCATTCTGTGACAGTATTTCACGGTATTCATTTGTGAATATATCACCATTGCTTACAATGTGTTTATGCAAGCACTCGGGCTCGAAAAATTCCAGACTTTATTGATCACAAGTCAACCATCTGAATATTGATCCCGGATCACCAGCTAAAGTAATATTATAGAGCCTCTTAACACTGCCGCGTCGAGAGCGGCTCGACACAGCAGATCGATTGCTCAAAACGCTCCAGAGTCCAACGTGTTTTACGAAAAGGAAACAATAATTGGGCACGAATGCGACAACTTTTAAAAATCTAAATGTGGGCAGTAGAGGGCAGTGCTATTCATTGTTGTACTCTAGTTATATGCTGCTACGTACAAGAAAAGCTCCCTTCCTTCACCAACATGCACTGGCCAGAATGTTGCGGTACGATCAAAGAACCCATCACAATCTGTGTGGCATGGAGAGGCCTTCATCCAGCAGTGGTCAAAGGGCTGTGCGTTCACATTTGTTAAGCATCGAAACAAAGGTATCTGGCACCAAACGGCTGTCTGTAAATATTATAATTGGTGTACAAGCATTAAACATTATTGGCCTATTATTATTGTTTTTTAACTCCAGCCATGCGCCCTTAAAAAACTGTAAACACAAGTCCCTTCTTGGTTATGCTTTGCGTGCCATAGTTTACTTTGGAAAACAGGCCCAAACAAGTGCTCGTTTCTCAAGTCGTTCATCACCAAACAGTTTTGGCCAAAGCTCAAATTCTAACACTGTACTGCTGCAATGCCCATGCAGAATTTAAACTAATATCTAGCGAGATTCACATTTATTAACAAGACAAATATTTGTCCATGGTAAACACGTCTGCGGATGATGGCCTCTCCAAGTCACCGACAACCTTCACCGTCCCGCAACGTAAAGAGTTCAGTCTAAGACATTACAAAGGAGAATTCCAACAAGCTACACGAGAACGTTTTGGAATACCATTTGTTAGCAAAGTCACATTAATGAAACAAATCATCCTGGCTGTGGAAATACTCCTCGCTACAGCCAGACTAAGCAAATGTAATTGATATTCAATGTTTTGCATCCCAAGTAAACATTACTTCCAAAAAAACAGCAATTACACGGTGTAATTCTTTATTGTACTCCAACGCCAAAAGAAGACTATAACTTCACCAACCTGCTGCCACGGGGGGTAACGGAGATTGTTTGTCTTCAGTAAGATGGACGATCTGCCCTCCTCCACAAGCTCTCCCTGCTGCAGGCTCCTGTCAGCGAAAAAACACAAAACAGCCGCCAGTCCCGTGGGAAAACAAACCACAAAAAAGCCAGATATAGAAACTGCCACATTTGTTTTAGAAAGATAACCTCACGCAAATAAATCGTCCCACCAGTCATCAAAGCACCGAATATTCGGTTATCGCCGCAGACACTCCACATGAACATCAGCGCCTTTGTCGCTGGACTGCAGAGACCCACCGCGCTTTGTCCGAGCAAGCGCTTTGCGCTCCAGGCCGTACGCGCTCCGAGTGATTTTGTAAATCCGCAGGGAGACGGAGTTACGCTCTCGTTACCCGGCATCAGCCCCTCGCCTTCGGATGGGCAACAGCTGGGACAGCTGCTTCTGACATGCAATACCCCGATAAAAGCACTTACCCCCGGCCTCCTCACGCCCACTCCACATAACCCCAATATCACGCACACTTTATAAAAAGCCACGGCGTTCCAGTGGTTTAATGCAGAAGAAGAACAATGTAGTCAAATGAGAAATATTGAAGTTTGAAAGGTTAGTGGAATGTGTATATATTTACTGCATACTGGAATTGCTGTATACAACTGCAGAGGAAAGGAAGTGATTTTACACTTTTCCAGCAACGGCTACATAAGATTTGATACACTCGACATTACAGACCATCCGTTACAGAGGTTAAGTTGACTTTCATTTCATACGCCGCATTATTGCGCAACAATATTAATGAAATTGTATTCCTGCATCACAATTAATTATGGGCGTGATATTCAATATGCTTCAAATACACAATTGGTGTCAAGTGCAAGAATGACAAGCGCGTGCGATGCAAACATAAAGCATGGTTTGTCTTAAACCGAGCTTACTGTCCACATTAACCTTACGAGACTTAGGTATTAGTTGGGAGTTTGCAAGTGAGCCAACCATCTGTCACGACTGTATCTTAATTAATCTCAAAGCAATCTCTGTGAAGCGCCAGAAATAGCGGGTACCCCGACCCCACTATCCTGCCCGGTGATAATTCAATTGACTGGATATTGAAATTTGCCAGTCGCAGGGTTAGCGACGCAACAACATTAAATTCTGGTGTGGCGCCAATGGAGTAGTAACACAGACGCACTCAGCCCTTCAAGTTAACAACATGATGGTCATCCCGCCATATACAAGCTTGTTACAAACAAACATTAACCAAGCTCCATTCATAACGAATAGAACACCGAAATGTCAAACGTTAAAAAGGTAACAAGAATATTGGGCATGGGTCAGCAGTAGCGTGTTTTTGCGCTTACTGCGGAGATTCACGGTTCGATTCCAGCGGCTGCCCTAATTAATATTGCTGGAGAATTAACAGAAAAATCTGTGCCGTCCGTTTGACAGTGTGGGCGTTAAAGATTCCGTGATGTAATTCTCAAGAGCAGACCCACTGTGTTGCTGGTGGTATGGTAGAGATTTGCCAAATTTGAAAAAAATATCCACAAAGTACACATTTGTAATATACAGTATATAGCATGAATCATACCCCACCCCTCCCCCCGTGAAAACTTGACAGGACCCTCTTGACTAAAAGTCTTGAGACTCTTGAGGCTTTCCTTGGGTTTAACAAGAATAATGAAAAAAGAAATAGTGTCATCAATAATGCCCAGTTATATTGTCGTACAGAAATACTCGACATCTCTTCCTAGTCCCTTGTGTTTTTTTTGTGACGTTTCCTTCACCGATAACTTTGTGCTGTGGTCTTCCCACTTCCCTACGTCCTTCGCTGCATCTTTCAACTTAGATATCTTCCACCCCGTCTGGTAATTGATGTTTGAAATACTGTACTCCAAACACACACACACGCATTTGTAAAAATATGTAATTTTAACTACAGTGCATTCATTATATGCTCAACAAAGGATCGGATGTAATTAGAGAACAAGACGGTTAAGTTTTCAAATTAATGGGCAAACAATTAAGTCGACAATTACACGTTAAAATTACTGTACGTAAAAATGATAAAATCTTCACAATTACAAAGTCCATAAACATGAAAGAGATTCAATGGAGGTTAAAATGAAAATGTATCATGTTACAATTACTGTGTGTTGCAATGTATTTGTTCTAATGTATATTTAAAATGCACACAGCATTAAGTGGCTGGCAATAGATTTTTTTAAATCATCAGGGATTGACATTCACATGACGCATCTACTCAAAATGAAAGCAATGCAATAAGCATGTTTACACAGTTGCCATCCGTGTACAATCTGAGAATGCAAATGGCCTTCTAACATCATCCATGACCTATCCACTGCTGCATGAAGATGCAACGATCAATCCGACTTCTGCGCATGAGACGTCCCCTCATCGCTCCATCTCCATGGTTGCTGTCCTCTTGGGCATGTTTCCTCCTTTGCCATTCCATAGTCAGTCTCGATCATTGGTCAGCATCTTCTAGCAATATATACTGCCCAATCCAACTTTATATGATTGATATTTTGTTTTCCGATGTATTCCCGTCACCCAGTGTAGTTCCAAAACTATAACTTCCCACGCTTCTCTCCGTATTTCTCAGCTTTCAATTAATGTTCTTTGTCAGTGCCCATGTTTCTGACCCATGGCATAGCAGATGATATGAACCGATTGAAAACCTTCTTCTGTAGGCCCACTGATATGTTGCTTTTCATGATCAAGTTCTGCTTTATAAAAGCACTCAAATTTGCTCGTACTTGCCCCTTTACTTCATCATTTTCATCCCGGTACATCTTCGGTAATTTCTTTAGGTATACACATGCTGGTGTGTTGACAAGTTTTGTTCTGAAATATTTGTTTAGCTCATATCTTATGAGCCCAACAATTCAGCCTTAATTCAATTCTTCAATAAGCAATGAAGTAAATTCCATTGGTTGTTATATTCAGTGTTATGTCAATCCACTGCTCGATGAAGGAATCCCATTGCCTCTCGATTATTGACCATACTGTACTTTCACCTTGCCAGTCAGTGTGGGCTGGTAAAGGTATGGGCCATTACCCCTTCAGATACCACTCACCACCGATGTTAGTCATGGTTAGGATTCGAACTCTGTTCACCAGATTCAAAACGCAATGTGCTAGCCACAACACCACCACTCCACCCTTTGATTACATTTAATATTAAATTAACTTCAAATGTTTTACTTCAAAAATACAAAACGTCGCCGTTTTATTTTAACGGAGTGTCCATCGCCACTCAGCCATGCTCAACAACACCTCCAGTGGCATATCCCCTTGGATGCTGAAAAAAATAGTATTCATAAAAATTATCATAGCTGCTCCCCTACATCTGGGGTGTGTTGCATACAATGAATGGCTAAAAGTGGAGGTTTCTTACACGTTATAGAAAATATTTTATTGTAGAATTGTAGAGAATGATTCTGTGCATGTTGTGGCACGATAGATAATAGCTCTATTGTACAGGAAGGAAAATGGGATTCAATGGAACCGAACGTGAAAAACAGCGTATTAAGAATTAAGCCCTTCTTGTCCATACTGTCTTCACTGTATAGGTGCACAACAAGACTTAACAACATACATGTGTGCTCGTTTACTTTAGTGATTCATGGTTTGTTTTCAAAAGGCAGCAATATAAAATAACGATACATCCTTGTAGAGGCAAATACTCTCTTGGTGTGTATATGGTTGTGTGCCACCAAGCGTCCACATTTTGCCCATGCAAGCAAAAGAAAATAACCCACGAGCACTCGTTTTTGAGCAACTGCTGCCCGTTCAAAGTCAGGATTCGGACATTTCCATTTCCTCTCGTGTCACGCGATCCTTTCCTGTAGTCATTTGTGTAATGAAGGCATCATACCCCAGGGGGTTTATAAAAGGGGCAATCGGAGCAACTGCAGTCATCGAATCTAGGCGCGTGGGGATTAAAGACGGCACAGTGAGGCCAATCTCATTGAAACAGCAATCGCTACCAGAGAGAAGTGGCGTGCATGTTTGAGCTGACCGTTATGCAACCAGCGCTGAAGTCACAACATTATCACTTACAAGTGTCCTTGCATAATTTTTTTTTATAATGTACCTGTACTGTATTGTACGCTCATGGGTCTTCTGAGAAAAATAAAATAACGTGCCCAATTTAAATGTAATAATTTTTGTCCAAAACTCGAATGACACATTATTGCTATGAAATATGGGGTAGCCGAAATGCAACGTTCATTAAAGACCGACTTTTCTGCGTTTTACACAATGGAGACACTTATTTACATGTTCATAAAAAGCTAAAGACAGCAGATGATGTTTATACTAAGACAGTATTTTATGTGCATTGGGACATAACATTTGCAACACTTTGTGGGAAGTTCACGTAGGCTGTGTTAATACTGTACTTCAACAAGGCTGTTCTCCATGATAGGATCTTCCAATTTCCACCATTTGGTAAGAACTAATCAGTCGTAAACAAAAACACATCTTTGTCAAATAAATCTTTCAAAGGAATGTATCATTTCTACCATTGACGTCGTCACCTAACCATTAGCTATTGCATATAGTTCTCACGATAAGTAACATTTCCGAAATGAACACTGTCATGGTGACGTTGGGGGATAAAAAAACCTCTTTGTAGTGTCACATTTATTGTCAATCTTTGACGAGCTCCATGCTACACTGTACCATGAAGTGTAACGTCGCCGTGAAGAACAAACGTCGGCAAAGTTGTTCAGCCCCGTGCCACGAAGTCTGTACAACAAAAGCCCGTACTCGTCAACCCCTTATGAGTGCCCTACCTTATTAAAGACCAATTCAGACCTTATTGGCCACCCTGTGCCCTGAAACATATACATTTTCATCCTAAAAAAGTCCCACTACAACGGAGAAACACAAACAAATAGATTTTTAAAATGTGCCCGTATTGAAACGGCTGTATTCCGTAAAGACCTGAAAACTCAATTTACCTGTACAAGAATACGGGGTAAACCGTATGCGTTGACAGGTACGAAAGCTCAAACTAGCCAAAAAAACTTTATTATTAATAGCCAAAAGTCAAACATCAATGGTGATAATTTCGCATTAATTAATGACGCTAATGGGTGCTTTGGCGACTAATTACTGCCGAAAACTCTAGAATTCACAAGATCCTCCCAATGTTTAAATCCTTGTTCGACTATCACAAAGATAACACTGCAGGACATACGAAACACGTTCACAAATGTGTGTTGTTTATTAACGTAAAGTGCTTTTTGGTAAGATGGTTAAATGCCATCATTGGGCAAACCACACCAGCTTAAAAGAACCAGAGATATGAAACGAATGCTTACTAACACCACCCCACCCACCCCCGCCAAAGCTTATTAATAAATGATATAAAAATAAAAACACAAATTCACTGCGCACTTATGAATTATATACAACATCTGGAGGTTAAAACCTCGGAGCTGCCATGTGGAGATGTCACGTGACACACACACGCGCCGATCCCAATTGCAACACAATGGGGCGGCCACTGCGACAGCTAAAGGCAAAGATCCCCCGTGTAGCCTGTGACAGACTTCTGGGGCAAGTGCTGTTTGCGAGCACCTATTAAGGGCCAGCACGGCACGCCCGGCCGCCTTTGTCTTCCCCGTGACGAGGTTCCGGATAAATGCGTCACTGCTTGGGTGTTGGTGGCCGTGAGCGGGAATCGAACTCGGATCGATAGGTTTGTACGATCTAACCCGTAACTAACAAACACAACATCCATAACGACGACAGCCTCAACGACAACCAGGGCAGGGAGTCAGACTCGCTGGACCGCCACAGAGTAAGAGAAGATGGGGGGGAGGCATGGTCGTGGGTGTAATGGTCGTCCACGCACATTGGCAACAGCTACACTGCGGCACTTAACACCGCGGTTAGGATCTTAACCATTGTCAGCAGCATTGTGGCGTCTTAGTCGTGACACACACATTACAGTACACACCGGTTGCCATTCAATTACACACGCAACCCCCCTACCGAAACATAAACATTCGTTCTTACAAAAAATTGAAGAAAAAAACCCCCTCAAACTATCAATCCGTAAAACCTTATAAACGACAAGAGGTTAAGCCGTTAACCCCTATAAAGACAACGTAAATTAGTTGCGAAGTGTCTCCACCACCACCCACCTCCTCCTCCACTTCGCGTTCGTCGGTGAAGTAGCGCGCGCCGGCGCAAGCCGACCTCCACCATTGGGCCCGTCGCGGTGTCACGTGGCTCGGCTTCGGTTGCCACGGGCGACGTCGAACGCCGTTCGTTTATTGGTCGCGGCCGCCGCGCGAGGGTGGGGCGATGTTGGAAGGGGCGGGGCGATGGTTGAAGGGGGCGTGGTTATGTTGAAGTAGGCGGGGGGATGTCGAAGGGAGCGTGGCTATGTTGAAGTAGGCGGGGTGATGTCGAAGGGGGCGTGGTTATGTTGATGTAGGCGGGTGGATGTCGAAGGGGGCGTGGTTATGTTGAAGTAGGCGGGGGGATGTC